>VXBI01004730.1:88074-103700 GCA_013397375.1 Toxostoma redivivum
AAAAAAACGAACAAAAAAACCTATGAGTTCAGGTACAAAACAAAATCATCTTACTGAGAAAAAGTTCAGACAACTTAAACATTCGAGCAATAAAACCAACAATTCTTTAGGTAACTCTGCTAAGATCATTTGCATCATAAAATACATCTTGTTTTGTAGCTGTTTTGCACTTTTTCATGGTGACAATAAATACTTCTATCTTTATTGTCACCTTCAGAAAAGAACAGACTATGACAAAGTTTTTATCCTTTCATCTCTCAAAACAGCAAATATATCTGTTTTTGTAAGGCAATATATATATACTTCCAGAGGTGGAGAAGAATTCATCTTCAGCAGCTATTGTTACAGAACACATCAGAGGATACAGCACAAAGAGGTAACAACTCACAATTAACACTGAAAAAGCAGTATCTTCTAATGCTAAGGAATGAGGAGCACTTAAAAATTATTAAATTTATTGAGCAATTCTTCTTGTATTTCCTGAGCAGGAAACAGGAAAGCTCTGTTGTCCAGATACCTGGAAGCCATTGTAGGTAGAAAGATGTACCTGCTCTCTTGTCAGTGTTGAAATAGATGGATTTGGGATCTCAGATTATTGCTCAGATGTTGGATCTGCAATTCTACAAACCTTCTTTCAGCGTACTATGAAAATCAAAGCCCTGCACCACTGAGCTTCTCAGGGGTTTACAAACTGGGTTGAATTCTCTGAAACCAGCACTTCAAAACCTAGTTCTTCTGACCATATTTGTTCAAAGAAACAAATCAGGAGGTCTGCAGAGCATGTTGCCTGATGATGCTGTTGCAAAAACGTATATGTGTTCAAATCAGGAGACTGAACAAGTATTTGAAGGACTTTCACTAAAAATTTCCAAAACAGACATAAAGCACATCCTACCCACGAAACTCCAACCTAAAAACAGTACTCAGGGAAGTATCATATTTGTTTAGTCTGTTCCTAACATTCTCCATGAAACTACCCATGGTCAGATACAGAATACTGGGCAAAAACACTCCTGTTGTGACTTGTTATAGTCATCCTCACATCTTTTAAGTAAAGCTCTGCCAAATGTGTCATCTACCCAAGCTTCAGACTTTTAAGAACTCCTCTGGTATCCCCCAGGGGCTGGGAGATCTAGGGAACAGGGAGATCTGAAGAGGAGCAGCTTGGCCTCTCTATGGCAGAACTGAAGCTTCAGTGTCACTTGAATGTCCAGACTGTGCCTAAACATCACCCTCCTAAAGACACACTTCTCCAGCATGGAGCAGAGATGGAGTCTGTTGTGTATTCCAGGAGGAATTTCTGTAGATGGAAGTAATTCCTCTGTCCTCTTGGGCACTGAGGGAATACAGACTTGGCATACACCTAGTGGGTGAATCTCACTGAGGCAGTACATGCAGGTGGGAACTATCCTGCAGTACAAACAGAATCCAGACTTCAGGAAAGGGGGAGGGAAGACACCCCAAGAACATAGCCTGACTGAGGAAGGGGGCCTGGGCAAATCCAAGGACTAGACAAACAGGGAGAAAGGGGAAATGCAATGGAGGGGTGAGAGAATGGTAAGCAACACACCATTCGGACTATGTTGGAATCCTCAGGAGTAAAAATGGAGTCTACAAATTTCCATCATATGCATTTATAAATATAAACTTAAACTATCTTTTCTCACTGATCGTGGCATACAATCATCTGAACTGTAAGTGTTCACCTGGACAATTTCTTCATGGAATAAGATACTTAAAATTATGACTAATATACCACTGGCCAAACAGAGTAAGAATAATACTTGTAATAAAATAAAATAAATTTTAAATAATTTTTGTCTTATTTTTTCCTCTTTTTTTTTCTACATTTAGAGTATTTGTACAAGAATTAACATGTACAGTCATTAGTCAATACTAAACATCTGTGGTAGTAATACTACGTATATTTCATGTACAACAGAAGGCATGCTGTTCTAACCAGATGTACTAGAATTAAAAAGAAAGGACTTCGGACTTTGAGGGACAGACACACACAGTGTCTACACTTCATAGTGCAGTGATACATACTTACTAAATTAATACAAATAATGGAAGCAGCTTAGTTATTGCAACAGAGAATGGTGTTCCAGAATATCATAGAAAGAATATGTAAACAACCTGGTAATTTCTCTCCTGCTGTATGCAATATTCTGTCAATGCTGCTACACAGTAGGGCTCACTCCAGTTACCAAGTAAAGCCCTGTTCATTTCAGATCACCCCAAATGTATTTATTTTTCTCAAGATTTTATTACTGCAGTAAGATCAATATTTCCAGTCAACTGACACTTCATGAGGCATCTAAATATTTTTGTTGAAGAAATTTAATATTGCTTGAGTATACTTACTTTACTGTAAATGCTGAGCCCCCATATGGTTCTGACTTGAACAGAGAGCCTGAGGGGCTACTCAGTTCCACATGGTATCTTGTAATCACACTGAGTTATCAATCTATCAATCCAGCTGGAAATGCTAGCACTCACTCCTCGCTTCATATAGTGTTCTTTTAAAGAACAATATTTGTTTAAAAAGCCACATATTACTAAAACGTAAGCAAATATTTTAAAAAATTAGAAAAAACACTAGAACACTTACCATCAAACTCTGCTGGTCCTACCCCCACTATAATTATGGACATTGGAAGCTTTGAAGCCTTCAAAAGAAGAAGAAAAGGAAGTTTAGTGCATTACATAACCTCTGCCAATAATATGAGATCTGAGAACAAAGTGAACAAAAAATACACAGAAATTATGTTTTAAAGAATTATTTTTCCCCCCTAAAAACTTGACTGGTATAAACTGTCTACTTAAGTGGTACAAAACATCTTGGATGATTTTACTTTTATTTTTTTTTATTTTACTTTTTCAGTACTAAGTCCTTGAATCATAGAGGATGCTAATTAAAGACAACAAACTATGTTAGCATTTAATAGTAATATGGCAACTAAGAGAACAAATTTCTCTTAGAAACTTTTGTAAACTGATAGTAATTGCAAGCATGTACCTAATACCAGTCTGACATTTATTTAAATATGCTTTACTGTTTCTTGATATTACTCAGCTGCTTGCAGCTATGGGACACTGTTTTGTACATTGATCTTACGCAAAGTTTTAAAAGAAAAAAATAATATATTTGAGCAATATGGGTATTACATTTATCCCATTAATGAAATTTTACTCAATCATCCATGCCACAGAAAAGCAAGATGTAGAATTGGCCTGTGGTAAGATTTTTAGTTTTACTTTATCTTTTTCATTCAAAGATGATATCTGGCTTTTCCTGAATAAACTCTGTAAAATCTTTAACATTACAAAGACACTATCTTAAATACTGGATTCTCCTGCCCTGATAGTAGCATCAGTTTATACAAATAATGTGAACCTGCCTCTGATGAAGAAGGTATCAACTAAAACCAAAGAACAATCAGCAAATGCCAAGGCTGACAACTTACTGAGATAATTCTGTTGCTTATTGAGATATTCTGCTAAACTTGAAAATGCCTACAGTCATTTTAAACATTAAACAGGAGTATATACTGGTCAAAAAAACCACAGATGTACACCTTCTGATCTATTAGAACAGAACCTTTTGTTTTACAGATACTTTCTAGAATGTTATTTCTTGATTGTGATGAAAGTATCTTTTAAAGAGATTCCTACTCACACAGACACAGAATTATGTGATACAATGAAATATGAAATAGTAAGTAGCAAGGACAGCATAAAGACTAAGAGCTAAACTTTTGCATATAAACTAAAGAGTTGGCATTTCCTGAATGACAGCATAACCTTTAAACAGTTTGGTAAAACAGAATGTGTCTGACATATATGCTGTAATGAGAAATATGCTTAAAAGCACAATTAATGTTAAAAATTGAAATTGAAATTCTGAGTTTTATACACATCAGGTTGCATTGGACATCATTGCCCCTTTTAGTATTACAGATATTAAGACTGAAAAAACTGCTATTGAATAGCATTAATTAGTTCTGTCATGGTACACTGTCCTCATATTTCAAGATATATGCAGAAAAATGAAGGCATCTTCATAAAAAACCAAGACAGCAAAAATTCCCAAACTTCCACGTATTGCAAGCTAACAACACATCTGCTGTGTTTCCAGACAATTGTAGACTAACAGCCATTATTCGTCGAAATGAACTATTACTGAAAACAAAGCTCTTCTGCATGTCTATGTGGCAAATGAATTTATCTTACAAGCCAACAGCACTTGCACTATGCAGACTTCAAACAGAAGCATGAGTCACAATCAAGAACTGTTCTTTATTTCTCCACTTTTCCTGAGCCTTTCTGTCACCTAAAAGCAGCTCATCTAAAAGAAATTATGTTTCAAACTTCTAGGCTGGACTAGAGAATGAATTTCCAAGATTACTAATACACAGATTCTGTGTATGTGCTGCAGGCTGGGCACTCCAGCACATCTTGCTCCCCAGCGAGAGGCAAAACACTGGGGTGGTATTTTCATGGCACCCCACAAAGTGCAAAGTATCAAATCCCTCAGGAGGTACTGAAAGTGGGTCTTCAAAACTATGCCACCTAATTCTACACTATTCACTTGGACATGATGCTAAATTACTTTAATGTAGGCTTTTCAACTCACCACTGTGCTGTTAACCAGATCTACTGTGGTATGTTAAAAACTATTGGTAGAGATCTTTTCCAACCACGTCTAGGAGTATTTCTGTGTGTACTTTCATCTGAAATTTCCCACAGGCAAAAGCACAATAGAACCTGCTCATAATACAGAATATTACCTATACACATAGCAGTTTTGAAGAGAAAAATACTGAAAATAATGCAGAAACTAGGAAATAAGGAACTTAGAGAGTTTTAGGGGACTGTTTCGAGGGAAATCAGATTATTGGTATGCTTACCATTTAAGATTAGAAAGTTGGGATAGTTTATAAAAAGTGTGGGGATGAAAGCTGTCTGCAATTATGAGAAAGATAGAAAAGAGTTTACTATGCAAGACTGCATGGTGGGACATGCATGAGGAAGGAGGAGGCAAGAAGTTGAGAGGAAAATCATACAAACATACAATGTTAGAGAGGAGTATCATTTACCACAGAACAGTATCTAATTAGGTCAAGTTTAACTTCTGCTTTCTTTTCATCTTTATGCATAAACTTTTCATGTTTGGTAAAAATAGGCACTTATGGAACAAAATCTAGTGCCTAAAATATGAATTCCTAGAAACATACTTTCAACACTTTCAGTAAAACTTACATTAACTATGGATTCTTTTGTCTGAGCCATATCAGATATAACTCCATCCGTAATAATGAGAAGAACAAAATACTGGGAGCCATCTTTTACTGAAGCAGCATATCTAAGGGAAGAAATACCAACATTATAATAGTGAAAAAAAAAATTATAAAAGGAATTGATAGGAAAACAAGCTGTATTTGTAAAATTTTACTACCAAGGACTAAAAAACATAACATAGTGAATTTCAAAAGTAAAGACATTCCTAACTAAGCCAGACATTATACTCTTCAATGAGAACATGGAAAAAACATAACTAATACAATATTGATAATCTGCATGTTGCAGAACACTGACGTGTTGCTTCAGTGAAAAATGGGAACTGAACCACTACCAAAAGGAGCATGGACTGAATGTGCTTTATAGAATCATGAGACATTAGAAAGCCTAAGTTGTTTAACAGGTATTACCTTTGGGGTACATAGCTTTGTATGATAGGTACACAGCAATACTGAATGGCAAGGTTTATAAAACTTAACAGGAATCAACACGCTGCGTATTTTTCTCTTCCTTTTTTTTTTTTCTTATAAATCCAGATTACTTACTGTTGACCATGAATGCAGATTTATAGATCACATTTATGTGTATGTTTGTAAAATGACTGAACATGCATCCTGAAACCCTGGGTTAGATATAAATTTCTTTGCACCACCCACAGATGTCCTTTCCTTCAAGACTCAAGCTTCTCCTTGTGCTGTACAGGAATGCAAGATAAAATACACCCAGCGCCATTCCTACCTCAGTCAAAGGACTCAAGAAGCAACTACCCTTTGAAAATAAGCAGCTTTTGAAGGTTTGCAAAGTCCTGAAAGAGAGGGAGTCCACACAGCCTCAATAAATTCTATGGTCTGAACAGAAGAACTTTTTTTTTTGTGGGAAGCTGTTTGCTGCTTCACAGCTACTATAGTTCCTACTTCTATAAAGATTCTTGGTGCTGGGAAGAAGTGAAAAAGTAGAACCTTGTGCAGTGAGTTGTACAGAGAGCAGTAAAAGAAAAAAAATTAGTTGCCAC
The DNA here is from genome assembly GCA_013397375.1 of Toxostoma redivivum. NCBI lineage: Eukaryota > Metazoa > Chordata > Aves > Passeriformes > Mimidae > Toxostoma > Toxostoma redivivum. The sequence goes on from VXBI01004730.1 coordinate 94,391, forward strand.
AGGAATGCTTTTCAATACATGCCCAATAACGTGACTGTCAAAGAACTCACTATTTTTTTGGTCACTGAGTATGAAAGGCCTGGTTCACTGAACAGAGTATGTTCAATGATGGCCATGATGCTTGCATACGTGTACAAAATTCTCTGATAATGACATGGTGCATTGGCAAGCAAGTACTTCTGATAAGTACAATGCTGCAGCCACAATATTTATAAGAATTTGGAGAAAGCCACAACTAGCTCACAGAATGTCACCATCTTCCAGTCCCAAGATACAGACAGGTAACGAAGCCATACAAACAGTGAACCTGTTGGGTATCACCTACCTGCATGCTGGCAGTAGGAGTGATTGTTAAATATTGAGATTAGCAAGGCCTACCGTGGAACACATTTTCACTGCTATGCAGAGACTTCTTTTATCTCACTTTTCCACAATGCTTATAAACTTTTCAATGATGATTGCATTGACAAGGTATGTTGTAAATGAGAGAGTAAAATAAACATTATTTTCCTATCTGAGCACTTAACACTGTCTACATATCTACACTGAAGAAATGGAACAGAAATTCGGTTATTTCGAATTTTTCACAGACTAAAATGCTCCAAAGCAAGGAAGATCTTATATGAGGAGGGAGATGAGAGATGACACTAAGCTGAATCTGGTGTGGTTTAGATAACTTTCTAACTAGGGAAAGGATAAAAAAAATCACTATATGCCTAAAGAGTTTCCAAAGAATACCAATATCACAACAGGATAGTAGTATCTGACATTGTTTACAGAGATTCATCAAAGGCATTCTTTTAAGTAGGAGGGATGTGGAAAGAAGAAATTTCTTTGAGGCTGAAGGTAGGTTCAAAGAGTAACTGTAGGGTAGTACCATTCTTTAAGAGTCATGAGAATAATCATGAAATTGAATCTTGAAGGAAAACGGTGTTACTGAGAACTGGACTGATACACAGATTGCTCTAGGGATGATTATGCAGTAGAAATCCTTGTGAAGACACTTAGCTTGCTCATTGTAATGTAGTATGATTTGCTACCAGGAGGAGCTCCCAAAGTTTTCAACAACTTGATATTTAGACAAAAGTTCAGTGGAAGGACTACTACTACTGGTGAAGTCTTCTGTTATTCTGCAAAAGTTGGCAAATATTCCTGGAAAACAGCTGGTGAGAAAAAGAACTAATTTTATGTCCATGCTTTGAAAACACTGGATCAAAAATTTCAATTTTTGTAATGAACAGCAGCCTTGAGATAAATTGCCAAGTTACTAGTAAGGCATCTCAGCTGCTATGACCAGTTCTGAAGAACAAGAAAGAGCCAGAAAAACTGTTGGGTTAGATTTCCAGATAACGTGACTAATGCAGACATCGAGTGCCACATATGGAAAACTGCTACTGAAGAGATTATGTCAAAGGAAAGATTAAATGAGACAGCTACTCTCAGATGACAAGCATATAATTTTAATGGTATGATCTGAAGACAAAACATCTAACCCTAATGATAAATAGCTGAAATCAACTATGTAGCCGTACCGGGGGCACAGAAAATTCTTTGCACCATAGAATTTGCAAATTATTTTCTGCTGGTCTGTAGAACTAGTGACAGCAAACCAGATAGTATATAAATATCTCTTGCTATTAAAAATAGCTATTTTGCAAGCTCATAAATAAAACATTACCAGTACAGTGACTTTCACATCCCTACTTCTTTATTTTGTAACCAGTAGTTCTTTGTGTCTATAAATAAAATAAAATCTGTTCAGCAAATCATCTAAGCCATATCACCCTCCTATATAAATTCATGGAGGTATTATACCGTCAGGGCCTAGAGCTCAAGATTATAAGTCAAGATCTTGTCTGCCAAAATAGGTCAACATTATCCTTCTTAACAAACTTCTATAAACACAGGAAGGTTTTTACTTTGAGGAGTAAGATAAGGTGTTGCATAACAGCACCATGGCTTACCAATGGTGACAGCTGTATCACTGCCTTAGAAGTGCTACTACCAGCTGGGAATTGTTGGCACAGAGAGACCTGGAAGATTTTGTTGACATTTGGGACATTTAGAGATTAGAGAAACTACATATACCTAAAAAAACTCATAGTTTATAAAAATTTTTGATAGATGCATGTACTTTCTGTGAAGCAATAATTCTGTGCTCTAAAGGACAAAAAAGGAACATGACACAACAAAAATTTTCTTTCCTTATGATTTCTGCTAAGATTTTGACTCGGGCTGGTCAACTGGATCACTTGTATCTCTTTTTAACCAGCAATTAAATTCTGCATAATACTAGCACATGGTCTTCAAACCTACACAAAGACACAAGGTAATCATGGGACTGAATAAACAAAACAACTGTCAATCAATACCTTTCTCTGTATCTGTCAGCCTTTTATATGCAGTTGTTGCTCTGACATGAAGAAGTTTCTGCACAGCATCTATTTGTGATGCTTACCTGGCTACATGATTAATTACAGGAGCAAAGTTTGTTGGCCCATAAAGCTGTACACATTTTAGACTCTTGTAATATGCCTCCATTACACCATCAATTCCATGGCAGTATGGATTTTGAGGGTTTCCATTCTAATGAAAACAAGATATGATTAATAACTATAAGTAATTCTGAAGTAAAAATTATGTAGGTTAATGAACATATCCAGCATACATTTTTAAAAGGCAAAGACCTAAACATTCTAAGATCTATTCAGAGAGTTTACTATAAATGCCCAGTGTATGTGCCATGTCTGCTTGTGAGTGTTAACTGCTGAGGTAAGGAGTTCTACCAGCCTCAGAGTCTGAATCATTGGGACTGGCTCCCAGACATAAATACCACCTTCAGTGCAATTAAACACTCTTGAGTACATACAACAGTAACAGGCATTTCCCTGTGTGCATTTAAGGTACGACTTACAGGTCAGATGTAAAACTGGAAGCATGTTTAGGAGCACAGTTCAGCCTCAATGATTTATTCTTTTAAAAATGTGAAAAAAAAGAAATGGTAGCCAGGTCCTGAGGTTCATACACTTATCTGAGTGTAAGGTAAACAACAAACTTTTCATTGTTTTGACCCGATATTTCTGCACTGAAAAAATTCTTTTTGACCTGGTATAAACAAATGAAGAAAGGAATTTGCTCTTTGGGAGCCCACAAAATGGCTGGTACTGTAAATTCTTAGGGTAGGCATTTTACTACTTGTCTCTGTAATGACTCTTAAATGAGGATACCTATTTACAGATGGCAAGACAAACAAAAAAGCTGAATTCCAGACCAATGTCAGGCCAGGTAAATGATCTATGTAAGGCTTCAAAACCTCTCAAGTCATCCTGCCTTCATATGCCAACACCTCATTAGCTTTGTGTGCCAGTACCTCATTCTGAGGTAAAGTATACTTGCCTGAGAATCTAGAAAACCAAAGTGGATTTTTGACAGAATTTGTCTAAAACATCAAAAGAGAGCACTGAAAACACTACTAAGCATTACATAGGAGACACTTATACATGTTTATACATGGAGAAAGGAAATATACACACATATGTATGTATGTAGTGCTTTTTCTTCTGTAAAAGTATCACAATGGCTCATAAATTAACTGAATTAATTTTAGATATATCCTTAAAACTGAAAGATATATCAATGTATTTGAACTTGGTCTACAAAATCCAAAGTCTGCAATTTAAATGTGTATTAGTAATTTAAAACAAGTGCAATTGCAATCTATGTGGAAAACCTTTCCAAGATAAGATATGCTCTTTAAATACACATCTTCGGTCACCAGTCTTCTGCCATGTCTTTGAAGCTATCTGATTAGAACTCCCCTGATGTAACTACTTTTCCTGTAATTCTGACAACTTTATCCTACTCTGAGAAGAACAAAAACCTCAAAATAAGCAAGCAGATAAAATATCAACACTAATCACAAACATCACTTATACCAGATCAACCTTTCTGGCAAATCCTGGTAGATTTGAGGTTTGCAATTTAACTGACCCATGGACCAATCTCAGATTTGTTCTTATCAACTCATCTTTAAGTCCACTTAGATATCTCTATGTCTTTGAACTAGCAGCCTGAAAAGATAGAGATCCTAGAAAATGAGACAGAAAAACAAGAATAATAATTAAATATTATCTTAGAACATTATTTGGTTTTCCTTTTTTAGAGAGACTAGATTCAGTCTGAAGTCTTTAAATCATCTGCTTCTCAAGCTACAGCTGAGGTTAAGGATTACTACTTTTCTTTATCACAATTTTTAGCGTACAGGGACTTCTTGACTCCAGATTTCTCTCCATAACTTCAAGTGAAGTAACTTCACTATGATGAAAACTTTTGAAACAGCTATTTAGAGTTAGCACGGAAGACTTAGTATATTCTCTATTCTTTACTTGCCCAGTAACTGCTTAAGACTACAATCTTAAGTCCCAAAATTCTGTGGTAGTAAAGAAATTTTAAAAATATGTATTTATTTACTTACCAGTGCAAATTCATGTGATACTCTTCCATCTGGAGGCAGTCTAGCTCCAAAACCTAGAGCTGGGAACATTTTATCACTATCATAGTCCTGAATTATTTCACCAACAGCTCTCAGTGCCATGCCATAAGCATTCAGCTGATAGGGATTCATGTAGTGCAATGAAGTTGGCTGTGAAGGGTTACCTGTTGAAGCAAGGATCAGATTTACTTTAAAACTGAATCACTTCAGAATTTTCTCTCTTAAAAATAAGTTGTATCAGGTAAAAACGCAGTGTTCTGAATAAATTTTAAAAGTAGTAGTTTTCTAATAGTTCTAAATACATTTTAGCAGAAGTAGCTGTATTTCAGCATTGAAAGGGCAGCAATAAACTTGTAGATTTGTTCAATTTATACACTTTTAAGATGAAATTTACAAACATATTATGACATTCTGAAAGCAGTTATAAAAAACAAAACAATAATAAATCAAAAACCACACAGATATTTGCAAACTGTTTGTGGTTATGAAATTTTATATGTAGCTTTCTCAACTTTTATCTGTTCTGTTTGTCCTGCTTTCCTATACAGGAATTGGCCTCTCATCTGTTGCTCAGTAAAGTGGAATCCTGAGTCCAGGGGGTGCCAGCTGTACACTGTTACAAGCACACATAAAGCACAAACACACACAAGATGTTTATTTTTATTCTTACCATTGGAGGCTGTGAAATCAATAGCGACTGTGAAATTGATTTGGGTTCTGCAGAAAAAGCAAACACAAATCTTATTAATAGCTGTACTACTATGTAGAAAAATAAACAGAGATGGTAACAATTTGTGGACAAACTGTAGGACACTGGCTTTCTGATAGAGGAAATAAACACTGAAATACTCTTATATAAGGTTCAAGCCAAGGGCTACACAACACTAACTTACTAACACGCTGAAAAGTTACTTGACAACATCATTCTTTTTTTCATTGTTTATTAAAAATAATAAATAATTAATAAGAACTTAACTTCCATAAATATTATTAACTCCTTTTAACAGTAACACTGATTTTTTCCTTGGACATATTTTAACCCTGGTCATTCAAGATGTCCTCTCCCAGTTGAGGTGGAATACCCAAACAGAGCAATGTGCCTCCTGGATTCAGTGCTGCATAGATCAGTACTACTTTGCCAGAATTTAGCTGGTATAGAAATACATGGTCTACTTGAAAGTGGACAGGTGATTTTACTCAATATTCCCATATACCACAAAAAATGAAGAAAGTATCTTAAAAGGAACAGCAATCCTCACCTCACAGCCATAGAGAGAGAAAAGTGAAACCTGTCATCTTTTAATGAGTTCCATCAGTGCTGATATACATATGGGAACAAATTAAGCCTGAATGTAGTTTTTGACTAGGCTTGATTAGGTTTTTTAAACGGTACATTGGAAGGAATCATGGATTTCCCCCTGTGGCTTCAGAATGACAACCAGCTGGTTTGTCAGCAAGGGGGGAGCAGTTGATGCTTTGAGGACCACTTCCTGCACAGAACTCTACAACAGAGCTGTCAGAGTAACTGATCCTACCAAGAGGCTGCATTCTCTCCATGGCACTTAAAATTTCCCCTTTGCAGATGCCTGTCGAGCCAAATGCTGTAACAGCATACAGAAGATTTTTCAGATAAAGTCTCTTCAAGATCTTTCTCTTACATAGTTTTATTACTCCTTGATAGTCTCCAAGGATACAAGAAACACATGGCAAAGCTTCTGAAATACCTAGCTATGGCAGCCCTTGCTTTGTAAATTTCTCACTCCAGGTCTCCTGTGAACAGCAAATATGCCTCCCATTACAGTGGATAGTGTACTGACTGGCTTAAAACAGCTGTCATGAAAGGAATCTATATATCCCTTTTGACCATCAATGATTCAATAATACAGTACAGTTAAAAGTATGTGTCCAAATCCTTTTGAATCCAAAAAATGTGTAGGTGCTCATTTCTAAAGACATGGATGAAGGTAAGGCTTTTAACATGATTGAGGAAAATATTTCCTCTTATCTTCCACTTATCAGGGACTGAAGATATGACAAGATATTTCAGCTGCAAAAGGAATCAGCTCTTGAATTTTAGTGATTTACAAATAACTAGTTCACTATCTTTTCCAATAAGTCAACCAGGCTAGAAAATTCTGCACAGAAATATCTTTTCTGTGCACTAAGTCTTGGAACTTTGTGGCTTCTGGTCTTTCTTTCAGACAAAAAAAAAAAGAGTAAATACTAAACTAGGTTTGACATTCCTGTAAATACAACTGCTTTCCTTTCCAAGACTGTATCCCTTACATTGCTTAACTTATTCATATATTTGGGGGTGTTTTGATAGGAATATGTTACTAACTGGGGCTGTACTAAGCAGGAGGAGAAATGTGATTTTGAAATACACATTATTTTTAGCACAACATATTTACTTTAAATGTGGAAAGGTTGGTGTGGCAAAATATGTGATTAAGTATCAAGATGTAAGGAAAACCCAGCTATTAAGATGGCACTATTTGATGTAATATTAGATACAAAAGAGACATCATCCTCTTTTCTGCCATATTGCTATAAAAAAGTCTTATGGAGTAAAACGAAATCTCAGTTTATGGATAAACTCTATTTCATTTTCCAAAGTTCTTTAAGAAAACAACTTAATAAATGATACTGGTAATGGAATATCCCAATTAAACAGATGCAGACTCAAAACATAAATGAAATCAATACTGTAATCATAATTTGTTAAAGCTGTCAAGATTTCCATGACATCTGCATTAATTCTAAACATTTCAAATGAATTAAAATGAAAGTTTTGAACATGAAGTATTTTATAAGCACCCATTTATGGAAGAGCAAATATGCAGTTGTGCCTATTGCAGAATCAGTGCTTTCTACCTCTTGCCTATATAAATGGAAGAAAAACAGGGAACTAAAAAAAAAAATTTGGAGGACATGATGGGAAAACAGACTGATTAATGACAAAATCTTCTCTTTCCTCTTCCTTCAAATATTTATCAACTGGGCTTTAACTGATATGTAGCAATATTAAATGCGACAACAAAGGAAGGGAGAAGCCTAGAAAATAACTCTGAGTAAGCCTCCTTGTCATGTTTACATAACTGCCTATGCTGCAGAAAGAAAGGTAAGATTTTGTACAAGTACTTCTACAGTTTTCACTGGCATGTACACAGAAATAATTGTATGAATCACTAAAAGAGATTCTATATAAAATAATAAAGTAAGTATTACTGCTCATACTTTTAAACATGGAGCATTCTACTGTATTTTATCACTTTTTTGTAAAAAGCATAAAAAGGTTTAAGAGGAATTTATTAATATCACAAGTCTTCTTTGACTTGCAGTTAATGAGATATACACAAAATATCAATAAGAACAACACAATATTATTGTATTAAAAATTTATGTGATTTTTCTGAAGAATGTAGATAATTAGGCTTATTAACTTTTACCGTAACATGTCAGTAAGGAATGTGATGGACCACCCTGAAAATATTACATAAGCAGCCCCTATATAATTTTCTTTTCAAATTTAAACATAAACCTCAATTCCTCAGTTCCTTATACCTGCTCTTTCTGTAGAGATTAATTTTGAATGAATGGGGAATAGGACAGTCATGGCATATTTGTACAACACACTTCAAAGGAAACAGCTGCACTAGAGGGAAGACTATTTCTTCATGCATTTGTGCATACACAGACTTCAATCAATAGAAATTTCTGGTAAACATGGATGGACGGCCATAGTCAACTTCTGTCAAAGTCCACAACAGGAATCGAAGACTACCACTGTTGGGACCAAAGGCAAAGCCCTATATAGCTACTGTCAAAACACAGCACAAACTTCATTTAATTTACACTGAACTCTGGTTGAAGACTTCAAAAAACCCCAAAAAACTGAACTTGTTTCTTCAGATAACCAATGCTCTAAAAAAACATGTGGAATGTATACTCAGACTTTATTCCCCAAAAATAAGTGCCTAGGAATGCATAATAAATTTCCATTTATTTTAGAGAAGTAGAGTGTTCTGGCAGGGTTGTTAAGAGCCAGGAATTTTTCAGATTTGGTCCCATTTCCAAGCATGTTATAGGGTAAGACATTTGACACTTCTGTCTCTACTTCTCTTTAGAAAAAATGGCAATAAATGAAAAATCGAACATGTTAAAAATTTTAATTAATATTGGAAAAATGCCTTTGAAGGGGAAAAGCTCTAAATAAATGCCAATATTAAATCCACCAAAGCTCACTATAATCAGAAGAAATAGACAGCATTTTAATAATTTAATAATATATAGATAATTCCCTTTTGTTAAAGCAAATTTTCTTTGCTGAGCAGAGGTCACTCTTTCTCAGTGTTTTAGTATCAACTCCAACACTATAAGCAAAGTTCCATAATTTAACTTAGTAACTATGTGCATGCTTCATGTAGGAAAGTACAGCCCCTAAAATGAAGAAATAATACAGCTCCTTATAGATGCTACTGAGAGCCATAAACAAATTGTGAAAACAAGAAAGGTTTGTTGCTAATCACATACCCGCCTTTAATATAGTCAAGGAATGAAACTTCTGTTTCAATTAGGAAGGAAAGCAATGTTACCTGAAAGCAAATAAAAGAGAGTCAGACAAGAATTGTGTGTTTCCCAGTTGAACAAGTAGAGACATAAGCACAATGTTTTTCGAGCTCTGTCCTTAGGATGTAATTTCCTACAGTATTAAGGGAAAAAAGAAGATTAAAAAAGATATTAAATAATTTCAGTAGGCAGCTCTTGAAAGGGAAGAGACAGATTGAGAAGTATATAATTGCCTTAATTGCCTTCTTT
>VXBI01004730.1:103749-529290 GCA_013397375.1 Toxostoma redivivum
TTTTTATTTAAGGAGGAGATAAGGGGCAGAAGATTGTATTCCAGAGCAGGTTACCACATACATATTTTCTGATTTCTGTGTACTACACCTACAATTGAATATTACAGGGTATATAATAATGCATCTATTCTATGAGCACTTCAACAAAATTAAGTTTTGTTGTTTAAAGAACTCAATTACAATTATTTATGTTATTACTCATCTCACTTTAAAAGCAATATTGAGTATTGATGCAAGCCTAGAATGCAAAAATCTAGTAAAGTATACATGTATATGAAACATATAGGTTTTTTTAAAGAAGTATGTATATATAAATATGTACATATATATGTATGCATATATATACGTATACACATTTATATATTTTTATATATATACATAAATGCAAAGGTAAGAAATTTCAGCAGTCTCCAATTTTATCATTCAGAAATGACACAGATACAAAACACAGAGTAATCTAAAGGTGTTACTGGCATGTTCAGCAAGCAAGTCACAGAAGTATAAACTCAAGTGGAAAAGACCCAGCATTTAAGATCTTCATATACTGTGCAATATTTATGAAGCAAAGAATTAAAGTTATTTTAATTTAATTACATAAATTCTCTCATTAGGTAAGTGCAGCAGGCAGTCAGTGAAAACTACTTAAGTAACTACTCAGAGCAAATCCACTAATCAAGATACAAGGAATAAAAAGGGAACGGAAGTCTATCACAAAATTTTGTGTGCACTTGCAGCAAATATAAAAATTGAAAATACTCCGATGTTGTAAACTTAAGACTCAGAATGAGATTACAGGTACTAATTCTGTTTTCTCTCAAGCTTCCTTTGTCACAGTTCTGTGTGACTGAGTGATTAGCTAAGCTTAAAATCACCAAATTACCCTCTAGCTGAGAACAAAGACCCTAACAATGTTCTACCAGGCATAGTCTTGCAAAAAAAGACCAAAATTTCTATGCATTTTCCCACTGGACACAGTAATATTAATGGTTGATCTGTTCATACAGCTGGTTATCTTGTTCCTAATTAATTTAAGAAAATATTTTCACTGCATCTGATTTTAAAAGTCAAAAAATGGAAACAACTCCCAAAGTGGCCGAAGTATTTACTTACATATAGGCAACAACTACCAATGCTTCAAATTTTAGGCAGTGAATTTTTTATTTCACTACTAGGCTTTGTTTAAAACTGACCATGTATTCTGAAACACTTCCACCTAGTACGTAATTTGACTGCCTGAATTTAAAATGACCCCTTAAGTAATAATAAATTGAGATGTGCACAGTCCTTAAATGCAGTAGGGAGATATCAGTCAATGATTTATATCCACTCTAAGTTCTCCAGAACTCTACCTCCTATTAATATTAATTATGGTCTTGGTGCTTGGCTTGAAAATTTAAAAATTTGCAGGATAAAGAATATCTTGGGTAAATGATGAGAACAAGAAAAACAAACCTGCAGGCAAACACATAAGAAAGTGACCATGTGGAGAAGCAGAAGGGAAGCCTGAAGGACTACTAAAAGTAAGGGCAAATGGGGACAGAGATGACTTGGTATCAGAAAGAATTTACAGAACCAACAGAAGAGAACGAAAAAGAAAAGGCAAAAAAGGAAAAAGGAAACAAAAGTACTAACAACTGTTTATTGGTCATTTTCATGCAATTAGAAGTAAAGAACAACAAGACACAGATGATTTTGCCTGTGCAGACATGAGTAAAATATATTTTTTCAAATGCAGATAGACACTTGACTACTTGTGAAGATGTCAAAGTATTTTAAACCAAAATCAACATGAAAATTGAATGTGAAAAAATATTTTTATGCCTTTCTGTGCCTGAGACAGATTTCATACCTAAAATTTTGGTATGAAATTTTGGTACACTTTTAGCACTGGTTGAAAACAACCACTTTACATAAGTTTCTCACTCAGTAATTTAATGCCATAGAACTTGATTTTAACCTAAGATTTTAGTAAAAGGAATATGTTAGCATAGAATAAATTACCTAATGAATTACATATTGTATGGTAAATTCTAATAGGCAAGGTGCTTCTGCCAAATTTTCATAATTTAAAGCAAAGGTAGAAAAATAAGAGTTTATTTTCTCACTGATAAACAGATTTAGACAAGAATGTGAGAATGTCAAAACATTCCTTCAAGGCTACTTTTCAGCACGAAACTAGCCCTATTGACTTCAGTGGAACTGTTCCTGTGAAAAATCCACATGGTGGGTGTTTACAAAAAACATCTCTTAAAACTGATTAGGTTTTCCAATGTACCAATCCTTATCATTTATCTTCACTTTTTTGTAAATGATGTTCTGAACATCATGGGTGCCAGGACATCAAAGCTGAGCAAGTGCTGAAGGGAAATAATTGCACTGCTAGCAAATGGCTCATAAACATGAGAACAGAACATGGTATGCAAACCAAAAAAGAGAAATTCTCATCCCAAACAATACTAACAGATCTTTCAAAATAAATTTACAAAAAGCCCATTGGTAATAAAAAATGCTGACTCTTTTCAATTCAGCCATAATAAGCACACTAGCTTTTAATGATGCTAGCTCAGTAGATAAATTTAGAAAGAAAACTTATTTGTAGAAGTGCAGGAATGTTTCAGATAAAAATTTTAAAATGTTCAGTCCAATAGTTTCAATTACTTGACTGAAATTTGGGTAGAGCTTATTTTGAAAACTATTGGCAACTTAACAGCACACTTGGACAAATTTTATATCAAGCTCTTCAAATAAAAAAAAAAATCTGAAAATAAATGCTGTGTAAAAGTAAATAGTTGATTGTGGCCTTGACAGAAAGTTATATTTTAATCCTGTAAAATTACAAGTCAACTACACTCTATCTGTAGCAAGAAGAAAAACATCCAGTAACATAAAATATATTTACTTACTGTTCCAGAATTAACATACTTTTTCTTTTTTCCTTTTTTCTTTGGATTTATTACCTAGAAACACAGATACAAACATTAAAGCAGTATGATCCAATATAAAGATAAGTGTAAGTATTTTCAATGCAGAAAATATTCTGTTTTCAGTGCATTCTGAGCCTATTCAGCATCCTGTTTATTGATGCATCTCGGTGCTGGGATCTGTGCATGTTGAAGACCAGTGAATTTATCTTCATGGTACTTGCCAGGTGAGCCAGTGCTGGTATCATATTTGATAAATAAGGGATGGGGGCAACAGAGGTGACAACATGCATTATAACTGAGAGCTCAATGAAGCACTCTTTGAATTTTCACAAGATTCTGCATTTTTCTGCATTTGTGATGGCAGTATTTCACAGTATGGTGTCACTACTTTGTCACCTCACAATGCATCTCTTCACAATCCAGTTAATCTGTTTCCATCTGCTCCTCATACACTTGAGAAACATGAGAGTTTTCTACTCCCAATTTCTGTACTTGGTGCAATGACAGGATCTGGCTGAGAGGAAGATCAAATTTCATGAAATAGGTAATTTCATGAAAATGTTGAAGATCCTCCTCAGACTGGCATAGAGGAGTTGGGGGAGGGGTGGTCATCGCACTCCCCATACCCAAGAATATTCACGGAGCTGGACTACAAAGCATTAAACAGTTTTCTTGAATGTCTGGAACCTACACCTGTAAAATTTCTCACTGTAGCCACCAATAAATTTTTTTCCCCCTTCTGAATACCTACAAAAGGCAAGTCTCAGTTAATTTTGTTTACGTACACACGAAAAGGTACTCCTGCTTTTCCAGAAATGCCCATGGAATTGGAAGGAGAACATTATTTTGTTAATTAGGTCATTCAACTATCTCCTATATATTTAGGAAATTCAATGCCTTATGGCTTACTGCCAAGTTTTACTGTAACTCCTCAGAGATGTTCTGCAAATGATAAAGAATGATAATATTCCCAATTGAAATCTTAGTCACTTATCTGATATAAAATATTTAAAGAATTTTGCCTGAAAATGGGCAAACTAGTAATACTTGTCTTCCAAAGATTTTCACCCCCAACCAAAATGAAATTACATTTAAAGATTCTGTTCCTTGCACAACACAGAACAGCTGTGAAATGTAAGGCAGGAAGAGACGATTTGAGGTCTTCCCAAACAGGCTCAACAAATGACTCACTCTTTTCCCCAGTATGCCACACTGATGTTGTACAGTAAATATTCTTCAAAGCTTTTACTCCTTTACACACATGTAAGCCCGCTAACACTCAAAATCCAAAGTAACTCCTGCCCCTCCATTTAACAGTGTCTGATGAGCAACAGATAAAGCCTGTATAATGGAGGTAATTAAACAATGCAGTAATTCTTGTTGAATCAAAATCTTAGCCAGAAAGTGACTCCTGCTGACATTTGCCCAGAATAGGAAGATGAAGGTAACAGGCTGCCTGTTTGCCCTGTGGCAGTTCATTCACTGCTCTCCAGAATTCAATGGTCAGGCCTGAATTAGCAGCATATTGCTTGCCAGCAGTCATTAAATGCCAAAAAGAAGATTCATTTGAACTTTCTGCTTCAGGTAACTTGACAATTGGCTTCTTAGGAATTGCAAGGAACTGCACTAGAGCTTGGAGTGAAATATCATGTGAAACAAAGCATCTACTTGGGAGCAAAGATGAAGCTTTTTTCTCTCCTATAATTCACAGTACCATAATTATTATAATAATTACATGGGGTTTTTTTCAAATTGCAGATAACTTTAGAAATTAAACAACATTTTTTAGCCTCTGAAAGTTTTACATCCCTGCAGGAACCTAGAAAGCCACATGAAGGATAATGAACCTATTAAAAAAAACTCAATTGGAAAGAGGTGGTTCTAGCAAGGTTCCTAATCTTTGAATATGGACACTCAATCAAATTTCTCTACCTGCCTTGAGTTAATTTGTAAAAGCAAAACGTTTAAAAAAAAATTTGCCTAGTAAAATCTTTTGTTCTGATACTGTACAGACTAATCAAGTAGAAGCAGTACCCAAGTATGAAGGATTGCAGTGTGGGGAGGCAAACATGAACTGTTCAGGAAATGTACATGTTGCTGGGAGTATGATACTGACACTATGTTTAAGAAACTGAAAAATTACTTAAGATGTTATGACAGAATATTCCTGGTAGAGTAGGATTCACATCAGTGATACAACAGGAAAGGACATTTTCACTGCACACACTAATCTGTGTTATGACACTATTCACAGGAAACTACTGTAACTTACTGTAACTCTCGGGTTGATCTTAGATCTAAATAAGAAAAAATCATGGCTTTTAAGTTATCTTTGCTGCTGTGCAAAGCAGGGCATCTTTGCTCATCTTCAAAATAAAAGTGCAGCGCATAATTGGAGCGTCTTCTTTCCCTGCCTTTTTAGTGCTTACCTAAACCATTATATTTGTTACCATCTGTATTAGGACTATGAAAACACTGATGTTTAATGGCAGTAGTCTGAGACCAATTAAAGGATACCTTAAGGAATAATAAAGATCTGCACAACATACAGAAGCAAAAAAAAAAAAAAAAATTATAGCCATACAGGCTTGTCTTCTCATTAGTGGCAATAATCGCTTTCCATTGTTTTCAGTGTTTTCCATTGTTGTTTTCTCATTTATTTCCTGAGAGTGAGTAAATACTCATAATACTTACCTCATAAACATTGAACTGAGATTGCCCTCTCGACAACTCTCTGTAACTTGTTGTGAATTCTCCAATGAAATCGTGGCTGTTGGAAAAATAAGATTTTAAATCAAATGCCCAACATTTAGGAATTTAAACATGTATTTTATTTATTAATGCAAAAGGGACACACAGCCACTATGAACTGACATCCAAGAAACAAGTAATGGCAATAGATATAATTTGCTTAAAAATCTTTATTACTCCCTCTGTTTTGTGTTCGTCCTATTAGTAATGGAAATTTAGAGACAGAAGGCATTGGCTTAAATCTTTTTAATGGCTTTTGCTTAACTTAGCTGCACAATGAGGACTGTGTTGTAAATCAGTGATTGACTCCGATGTAAGTTTACAGAATCTGAAAAAACAGCGGGCTACCACAGACTGTCACCATCTCCTCAGTGGATGACCACTGGCAATACAGACTGAACTGTGTTTGAGGTTATGTGAGAGAAAGGGAGTTACTGAAAGAATGAAAGGAGTAACTTAAATTAGGAAAGAGCAGCCCTCCCCCTGTATAACATGACATTAAACTTTTAAGGGGAAGACCCAAGGCTTATTTCAAGCTCCTCTGTCTTCCCATCTGGGAAGAGAACAGCAATCCACTGAGGTTGCTCAGCTTCCGGTATTATTGAAAGCAGATCTTAACCTAACATTAAAGCAGTGGTTATCAAGCTTCTCCTTTCTAAATTCTATTCCTGCTCCAAGAATACATTTGGCACTCCTGTGCTGTCATTCATGTTTTAAAAACTGCTTTGTCAATGCATAACAAGGATGGCACATTGCCCAGGAGCCACTGTGAGCACAGTGGCCAGAGGGAGCTGTACTGGGGGAAGCACTGCTGAGGAAGGGGTCATGGAACTGGGGCACAGAAACAATAGGGCTGCCAGACGTGACCAAGCTGCAGGTTTGTATCTCAGACAGGTGCCTGGAATGGAAGGACCGCAGGGGCCAGTGCCCCAACCATCAGCTACACAACTCCCAGCAGTCACAAGGTCTGCTCCCAGTCTCTGCTCTGCCCAGATGAACTTTGCTGCTCCAGATTTTTCCAGCTGTGCCCTAACAGGGCATTGTATTTCTTCTACCTCCACAAGTGCCTCCACATCTGGTGAGCTATGAAGCTGTTTTACCTTCCCTCCAATGGTAAACTACAACAGAAATTCAAAGTTTTATGACTTCGTGACTTGCAAAACTTGTTTTTAAGAAATTCAGAACAGTTCTAATTGAGCTGTAAACACTAAAAGTAAATTAAAATAAATCTGAATGTTCCAAGATGAAAAATAGAAACAATCCATAGCAACATGAAATTTCTTTCTTGCTTTATTAATAATGAAATTAAACAAAAAAAAAACCTCAAATATAAATTTCATTTCCTGAAATCAGCATGAATTCACAAAATATGTAAATCAAACAACTAAAAGGTTCAGTCATCATGCTAATACAAAATAAGCAAAGCATACTGCAAGCTTGAGAAATACTATATGTTGAAGGTATTCCTCATTACCAAATTCAGAAGGGACCACCTCACATGAAACACTCCCCTTTCAGCTGGAAGATCATCAAATTGCTTCCAAAATAAAGACTTTTCATGAAAAATGTATTTTGGAGGTACATCTCTGCTTAAATGCTCTCCAGACTGCAAGGACCATTTAAGCAGGGAACAGAGGAAGCCATCCATAAGGTGTATTTAACCTTAGGTAACCATGGCATTGAATAAAAGTATATATTGCTCAAAATGGAACTTTTCCCTTTCGTAACAGTTCTAACCTTTTATTTTCAAATCAGGTTGTACATTTTGAAGGCAGAAATTAAAACAATAGTTCAATGACTACCTACAAACACAGTGCAGAACAGGAAACATGAGCCATTCCAGACAGGACTGTCCCTGGGGAGCAAAATAATCTCTACAGCTTAAAAGTAATTGCTCCTTTAATTCTAAGAGACACTGGAAACCCTCCTTTCCCTATGGCTATATACAAACACTGACAAGACCTGAGCTAGAAAGATATGATTCCTCTGATGAATTATGTTAAAAAGGTATGGGTATACATTACTAGCCTCAGAGCCCTCTGCGCTTCAAAGAGCATCAGCTTGGATCTTTACACTCAGTACTCAGGTGGATGTACATGCCACCACTAGGCTGGCTCTGAAGGCTGAGCGCCTGTTGGACAAAATATGCCTTTGCCAGATGTGTAAGCTATTAAGAAAATATTCCAGTATTAATCATCACACTTCAGCAAATGGATCTCCTTATTAGTCTCTGGATTGAGAATCTAAAGTACTTATTCTCTTTGCCTGCCTCACACCAAATTTTCCTAGACCTACAGGCTTTCATCCATGACTGGCATATCGGAACACTGAACTAGAGTCTTAGCACACAAAATTATCACTTAAAGCCCATCTCCCTACGTTTTTCACTTCTAGCCCAATGTTTTGAAATGCTGAAGATCACTTTCAAGACTGTATTAACTTTTAATTTTTTTATTATCTAAAGGAAAAAAACAATAGAGGAAAGGACAATCATAATCAGAAACATGTCAATGAGTAAGGAGAAAATGCAAGAATTTAAAAATCAACTATCTAGCTGGAGAAGGAAGATGGAGACAAAAAATAATGTGGAAGAGCTTAGAATCTGAAATTTAAAATCTCTCCTGCAGTATTGATATTCTCAGATGAATGCTTCTATGGCCCCAGGTTAGCATGACAATATTTACGGCTTTATAACTCAACACTCCCCTTCTCCTATGTAACAGATCATAAACATCAAGACTGTGAAATTACCTTCGCAACATGTATGCTAAGTGATATTTTTTCTGGAATTAACTGAAAAAGCTTTCAAAGAGAAATAAAAGCATCATAATATTGCTGATGTGAAGTTGCGCAGTATCTTTTTTTTCCTCTTCTGTTAGACCTGCTTGTAAGCGCTTCATATATAAGGACACTCAATAAAAACAACCTAAAATGTGACTCTGTCAAACAACTGGGCTTGTCCCAAGTAACAAAACCAACTTTTGTGACTTCTTATAGCATCAGATATTTTGGGGTTTGTTACAGCTTTTAGAAGCAATAAAAGATATCAGAACAAGTTGCTCACGTTTTGACAATTTTTGTGCAAAAACTGGTTTGACACAAAGAGATGTTCAATAATTAACAGCATTAATGTTACCAAGGGTGTGTATTACTTTTTGTCAAGACATTTTATGTGATGTTTGAAAATAAGTAAGTGCTTTTAACTATTTAATGATAATATAATCATGATATTGCATTACAATTACTCTAACAACATAATTTAGGAATATGAAGGAAGAAGCTCAACCCAAAGCACACTATGGTGCTATTTTTCAAAGCACAGGTAACACAGAATGGGGAAAAGGGAAAAAAACTTCTTAGTCAAGATTCAGGAAGTCAAAATCAAGTCAAGTCATATTCAGAAATCAAGTATATGCACCATAATTTTGTCTTCCTGATTGCAGAACAGCCTATAATATTCAGAATAACTTGCTTTGTTATCTAGAGAGCAGGCAATCTTTCAAAGATTACCCAGTCTGCACATCTCCAGAGCAAACAGATTCAGCATGGTGAGGTATCCAGCTGGTGTAACAACAGCTTATAAAAACTGTGCATCATAAATAGAAATTAATATAAAGTGAGGAACAGTAGAGTTGTACAAGAAATTGTTAGTGTAACTCTTGAATGGGATTCATTTCAGATATACTTGGCAATGTCAAAGTTAAATTAGACACTGAGGTTTTGCTAAGATCAAGATCACTATATAAGTTTATAGGCACCACCAACTGGCAATTTATTTCAGGTAGGATGGATTCAATCGGACCATTTTCCCCTGTAAACCACTGAAGTAGCTTAAATGATTAGTTCAATCTACTTGTCTGATTTTTGCATTGTCTAAAGTCACGTGAGATGAGTGCTGTCTCATCTTTCAGAGGAATTTTACATGTAAGATGTCAATGCTCGGTGTGCTTCTAAATTCAAAACAGACAGAAAGCAAAAAGTAAAAAAAATACCATTAGAATGAAAAGGAAAACATGTAAATGGTATCCTTCACTTTTTGTTTTTAGATATTAATTTTATAGGTATTCAGAGTGTGATGTGAGCAAATGCAGATATTTGAAACTATTTGAGACTGGAGAGGCTAATGATTGCCTAAAATCCACAGTATGTTCAAGATTTCACTCAGACTGCAGCTGGTTAGTGTTATTTGTCAGATTTCTTCCTTGTCTTTTTAATCTTATAGATTTTGGATAAAGTGAGACAGCACATGGGGTTTGATACCTTGCTAAAATATAATTCTTATTTTTTATTAACTTGGCAATATGATTTAACTTTTCATCGCTGGCATATTTTCAAAAAATGTGTTTTATAGATATATAGCAATTTTAAGGATTTGTCAAGCCCCATTGAGAAAAGAATGTTAATAGAAATTCTAACAGGGATGCAATGACTTTTTTGCTAGTATGGCTTTTTATATTTAAATACATTCATTTTAATTGCTAGAATATGTTATTTTGTCTCTCCAGGGGATATCTGATCAAGAAGGATGAATTTACCCTGGCATGTATTCATAGAGGGTAAACATGAGATAAGAATGCTTATAAATCAACAGGCTTCATGATGGAAAACCAAAAAGACAAAATTATAATCCGAGAAAGCTGAATAGGCTTCTGGATCTTGTCAGCAAGGAAATGAACAGTAGCACAGGATTAATTTGCCTATTATGATTACGAGATATGTTGCCACAGAAGCACAATATCATTATCTATAATACCAGAAGCAAATTGCATTGGTAGTATTAAAGACATTACTGTAGAATAAATAATATGCTTTTAAAAATCAAAATGCAAGTGCATATCCATATATTTAAAAATATAAATTAGGATTAATAGGAAATAATTAAGACAGACCAACTTAAAGATAAATGGAAATAAACATATTACTGTACTACATTTCAGTTCTAGTACCAAGATGTATGAATACAGTTTCTAATTAAAGTATTAAGATACAAGCTCAAACACTTTAAAAAGAACAAGAGGTATCAATTCACTGTGTTAAAAAATAATTCTATCTCGTTTGTCAAAATAAAGACAATTTGAAAGGCTCATTTCTTCAGAGAAAAACGTAGAGCCAGAACACTGGGGTTCATAGCTCCTAAGAATAACAGATATCACTCCTGAATTTAGCAACAGAAATTCCACGTATATTCCACTGTCCTCTTTCAAGGGGAGTTATACAAAACTCAGTCTTCCAACTCCAGAGTTTGCAACAATGTTTTGATGAAGACAGATACGGAAATGAACATTCAGACCCAATCTGAAATTAAGGTAATTAATAGGTGGTTTCTACATTGCCATATTTAGGCCACCTTGAGTAGCCATTGCAGGCATGTGCATTTTATCATGTTCCATGGATGAATATACACACAGCAGGTTTGAAATGGGCTAATGCATCAGTATTTACCACAATTACAAAAAACAGAGCTCTATCACAGCAGAATTTTTCCACTACCTCCAAATACTGACAAATAACTAACTTTCTGTAATATTATGCTGGACAAAAATATTAATATGTTTTAAAATGTGTATAAACATACAAGCATAACCCATAAATTTAAGAGAAATAATGTCTTACCTTCCATCTCTATCCCAGTCATATACTTCTACTTTAATTGTCCTAAAATAAAAACACAAAACAACAACACAACCCTATTAAAATGTTAAATATGTACCCAGATTGCCTTCAGGGTTAATAGCATAGGGTGCATCAGTTGTGCCAAATCCAAAAAGCAGAATTTTTCAGTCATTTCTCATGGGACAGCAAATAACCTGTCACGTAATACAACAGATCTTCATAAATCAATAGCTAAACACAGTGGAAACTAAGGAAACAATTAAACACACTGGAAGTTTAACCAACATATTTTTACTTGCTGATGCTCTGAATTTTCTGTAGTTTTTAAAACAAATGATTCTTTAAACATTAAAGTATTATCAAAGTTTTTAAGATCTGTTTCCTTATGAGTAAAGCGAACCCTTGAGGGCAGCTCTAACCTTGCTTCAGGGATGACTGGGAAACAGATAAAAAGGAAAAAGCAGACATTTCCTGAATAAAGATCAGTCATGTTTCACATACTTACTTCAAGAGTGGATTTCTTAAAGTGCAAATACTACAGAGCATATTATCATCAGTGTCCTTGATGAAACAGGAAAGATACATGAGGATAGCAACAATACATAGTTTTATTCATGTCCTTTTACTACGGAAAGTGTAGATTTGTGAGCAAGTTCAACTATCGCTAACAGTGAATCCTATTTGGCCTAAAAGGACTCGAACATGGGATAGAAAAATAACACCTCCAGACCTCCTGTATTTTAACCTACTTAATTTGCTTTTATTCTTCAGAACAGTTTCACATGAAGTGAAGTCATCAGGGCTGTCTTACTAATAAAGGGGACAAGAATGTAAGCAATTACTTTATCATTTGCTTCCATGGAAGCTACTCCTCATTCTTCCAATTATATACAGGCAAATATATATTGTTTAATTTTCTTTACTAAGAAGGGACTCTTCGGTGATAAAGCTGAGCAAAAGCTGATAATATACAATAGAGTATCAAGTAATTCATACCTGGATGTTTTTCACATTTTTTATGATATTCCAAAATAGGTAAAGAAGGACTTGCTTTGTCTGGATGTACCTCTTTTCAACACAAATTTAAAGGTTCCTAACCACACCATTTGTTGTATTTTAGAGCTCTTGCATAACTCAGGTTGGATTTAAGTTACCTTACAATGAAAACTGATCAAAGTGGAAGTTGCTCTGCAGAACAAAGTGAAAAACAACTCCAAACCTCTTCTATCCCATCAAGCATTTCAGCCTTTAAAACTACTTTCTCCTTCAGAGGAATTCAGCAAAAAAGGCAATATCACTTTTTTTTTCCTAGACAACCATCATTTCACTTATGTTTCAAAACCTGTTATGACAGACAGAACACACCACTAATTTAAGATTTACATAAGGCTTAGTGGGATTTAAAAGTTTTGAATTGTCTTAGAAATCTGTGTTCAAATAGCAAAATCATCTCAGTGAAAAAACTCAGATTATTAAAATAAATTATTAAGAATATCAAGATAAATTCCTGAGAATCATCTTCAGACAGGTAACTGCAGTAAGAGCAATTCATCCTTGAATAAAGCTCCTTTCTAGTGAAATTTATCTCATATTAAAGGATTAATTACAGATCTTGACTTTTATCTATTTTGTATAATAGGAAAGGTCTTTTTAATATCTTGCATATCTTCACATACTGAAACTTAACCTTTACCTTAAAGGACACAGTTTAGAGGATGGGGTTCCTATTTTAATATTAAAGAAACCCCTTTCATTTAAAAATAATCAAGGTTAGAGATGGGTATCTCTGTTTTAAAACATTTATGCAGAAAATAACTAAATGCTTTTTGAGAGCTCATTCTGCGAGAAAGAACAAAGACATTAGACACTAAGTACTACTGCTGTACTGAAATGCCATTCCTGTGATGACTGAAAACACTGTATAATCACATAATTTGAAAAAAATTAAGCAAATCCTGGTCATTCCATAATGAAAACATGGACAGAATTCACTCAGAAGCATGCACTAGCTGAAGATTTAGTGTCCCTAACACAGAACAAACATTTACTGTGACATGTTTTTACTAATAACATTACTCCCACCTTTCACATCTATCAAAGAACCCAGAGCACCAAAATTTTATCTTCTATCACTAGCTGAAAGAGACCTTTGGGATTTGTGTTTTCATGTATTACCATGTGGATGTTAGGAAGTTAATCCTTACCTTTAGAAAGAAAGGTTTTCTAATTTAAAAACCCCAAACCTTTAAGTTTTTTCTGGACTATCAGCAGGTCAATTTGAAGTAACCTGACAGCTAATGACTACTTCTTAATTTGAAACATGATTATTGTATGCAGGACTATGAAGTTTCATGGAGCCTTTATTCACTGAGCAAATTATGTTGAAAGCAGGTCAGCAGTAGATAAACAATAATAATTTGAGGAGCGCTATTACACTTTTAAGTTCCCTTAATTTGGAATGCTGGAGTTATTTCAGTATGCCTGCATCACAACATATTTTCTAATTATTATGAAAACTCTTTTTCTTTAATTTGATAAATAGTGCAGTGTCCAGAGACTAGCTTAATGAATATTTTGCTCATGCATTATGCACATTAACCCACATACAAGTTAAAAATTCTCTTTGAATATGCTCATTACAAAATTGCTTCGTTTTGAATGCATCTAAGTGAAAGAGTAACCAACATGGCCATTTTAAAGAGTCATAAAATACCCATTTCCACTGAACTTATTTGTTTGTTATCAGTGGTAAAATGTTGATAAAAAACATGGTATTATTACCACCTGAAGATAGATCCTTTTACATGGCACCACTGAAAACTTCAAATCTGAAGATGACTACCTTCTTGTTTCTCATCTACTGATCTATGTATTTGAAAGGCTTTTATTTATCAACATCCTCTGACATTACACTGTCACCCAAGGAAAACAGATCATCATTGTTTTTCATTGAACATTAAAAAATATTTGTGTACACTTTTCACAGAGACCATGCTTTAAATTAGTCTTTTCTTTCTGTTTCTTATTCACACCATAGAGGAGCAATGAATTTTTTTCCAGAAAACACCACTAGCATTTCCTACAGATTTAGCATATTTGCTTTATTTTTCTAAATTCTTTAATTTGATGAATGGTTTTGAACATCTATTATCCTTCCAAAATGTTGATTAAACAACACCAGAGGCTGGACAGCATAGAAAAAGTTACATAAAAAAGAACACACAGAGAGTTAGGGAGAAAAAAAAAATTGTATATGCTAAAAAAGCTTAAACTACAGCTTACCGGTCATAGTCTCCATTACACAGTGCTCTGACAGAAATCTTGAATGCCTGCCACACCGGATTTAACGTATTTTTTACAACCTCTGTTTTGTGGCAGATTGTAAAACTGTAATTAAAACAAAAAAAATAAAGGATATAGTTTGTATTTATTTACTTTTTCTTTTGTGTCATCGAAGATGGAATTAAAAGAGCTGCAATAATTCATACATATCATGTCCATGCAAAATACAAGGTAAGAAAAAAAGAAATCTGGTGAAATCAGAAGGAAGGAAAGACTGAAGAGACCCACTGGAGAGAGATTACAGACTAGAGTGCTAGACAACTCTAAATATAAAATGTTTTTTACCCAAAGCTTCAACAGAAACTATAACCATTCAGTGAGTATTTCAGGGAAGAGCGGTTTCCATTCCTCTTGTTTAAATAGACCTTGTACATGCAGGAATTAGTCACAGATCCAGAAAGAAAGTGATCTTGTGAGGATCTGACTCTTGATTAGAGATTAAGAAACTGAGCCAAGGGAATGATGGCTTTCAGATTCTTATTCCCCATTTTATGTCCATGATTTTTAAACCAGGACTGTCTTAGGTAAAACATATAAGCCTCTCTGAGATTCCATGATCACCTTTCTCTCATAAACTATATTAGCACATTGTGCTCTCTTTAAATGATGCAAAATTAAAATACCTCTTTTGAACCCTCACCTTGGGGAATGAATTGTTCAAAAGAAAACAAGTGACAAAGTCACTGATTAAATCTTAAATCATCTGAAGTCATCAATTGAAATTCCTCATCCAGTTGCAACTAAAGTTACCTTTTGAGGGAATGTCCTCCTTGCACCCCAAACACCTACACTTTTATCCTGGTTATGATTCAGAAGACATTCCTGAAGCGAAAAAAAGGAAGCATCCTTCTGCCACGAGTGCAGAAATACTGCCCCAATATCCTGTTGGATTCAGGAAACCCGTAAAGCATCACTGGCCCAACACTCATCCCTTAGAAGGAAGTGGGAAAGAATGGCACTCAAGGCCAAGAGAGGCTGCATGTACCAGCACTCCCTGTAATACCCAGAAAATTTCACAAGTGACTTAATGCCACTCACAGAGGAGCCATAACTCCTTCAGGCTTGCAGTTTTACATAGCAGTGTTTGCTTAGGAAACGGTCCCTGTAATCTGCTTCCAAGGAAAAAAGAGCAGGGAGCAGACACACATATCCATACACAGATTTATGTTAAGAACTGCTCCACTTAAGCTACAGAAAAAAGTAATACCATACATGTCTAGCCTTTGGTTTGATATATGCTAGATGTGAGGACTTTCAGTTTCCAAGAAATCTTAACCTGCCAGTAGAGCCCCACAAAGGCAGAGCGCTGTGTTGACCAATGCATGTCAAGGCTTAAGCAGTGGAACCGAAGAGATTCGTCTACTTTAACAAATTAAAGCATGAACATAGCAAACAGCCATTTGTAAAATATAAAAATTCTATTTCAGGGATTTTTGAATTCGATTTCCTAGAACTCTGTCAAAAAGATAAAATATATTTCCTAATTTAAATTTGCAGTATAAAATGTTTTTATCTAACACAATTTCTAAGTATTAGCATATTTTGCAGCTACAATTTTGGGAATTCTCTATAATTTAAATGCATACTATATCTTAACAAAAGTAACACTATTTAGCTATTTTATTACAATTAATTGTCATAGTGCTCTATATTTATGAGACATTTACCTCTTAAAACCCTAAACTGCAGTATTTGATCACTTTGTTGCAATAGTTCTATTCCTATACTGCATAACATGACAAACTGAAATCCAATTAACATTATAAAAGAAACACAGTTTCATCTAAAAAATTAAAACAAAAAGAAAGGTATATGATCTCTAAATAATTAAGCTGCCTAATGATTAGCAGCAAAAATACTCAACAGGCACCTACCTGCCATCTTCATTGCTTCGATGAAATACAAGGAAAGGATCAGATTTCCCAAAGAAGTCCTTCTTGTCTAGCTTGTTTGCACAAAATTGCATTAAAACTGAATCCTGAAATGGGTAATAAGGAAAAATTAGAGACAGCATGCAGTCTACTACACTTAAAGAAAAAAATAAAATTGATTAAACTACGCAAATCGAAAACAAAATGAAAAAATAAATCTTCTAAATGCCCTCTACATATTCACATTCATGCAATGTCTTCATAGTGAAGTTTGAATGGCTGGAACCAAGAATTCCTTTGTAAGGACACCAGAAAAAGAACCATTTTCTATGCTAAAATGGCTCAAGATTTTTCAAGAACTTCCAGACATCCAAAACTGCATTCTGAAATTAGATGCACAGGCAAAGAAAGTATATTGGAATTAATTAAAAAAACTCCAGTCAGGCATGACTCAGCCTCATTCCTTAAGTGACTTAGACCTGTTGCTGTCTGCTCTTACTGCCTGTCAAGCAAGTGGCTGATGGCTTTTAAGAGTCTGGGACCTTCAAGAAAATGAGCCTGAGAGGTACCAAGTACATCCAATCTGACAACAAATAAGGAGAAAAGTTTCTTTGTTGTCATCAGGCAAACTGAAAGTCACACATGTCATCTCTTTGGGCAAAGTCAAGAATGAGAAAAGGATTAGAAATGCAAAGATAAACCTGCAGACTCACCAGCTAACTGGGGCAGGGCCTGCTGGAATACTGTTCCATAAACAGGTCTGGAGGTGTAACAGCAACGAGAGGATGAAGGGCTCACCACTGAGTGGGGTAGGGGTCCAGGTGACAAAGGACATTGCAAGGTCCATGTTTCTCATAGCTTTCTGTGTCTTGGTCTTACTGCCAAGATTTGCCTTCAAGACTCTTGGAAACCTGAGACCCAGACACAAGAAAGTCTGGAACAAGGATAACTTGTGCTTGGTAGAGGACCAGGAAAGGGAACATTTAACACAGACCAGACATACAGAAGTCCATGGGACTTGGTAGGATGCACCTGAGAGTTCTGATGGAATTAGCTAATATCATTGTGGGGCCACTTTCAGTTATCTCTATAAAGTTATGATGTTCAGGGGAAGTTCTCCTCTCTGTGAGAAAGGGCAAGAGGATCCAAGCCAGTTTTATCTTAAACCCTGAGATTATGATAGAGCAAATAATCCTGGAAAACCTATGCAAACACATGAAAAATAAGAAGGTCACTAAGAGACATCAGCAAGGATTTACAAAGGGGAAATTAATGCCTGACCCACTGGAACAGCCTAGTGGTATTGTTTATTCTTCACCTTAGCATGGCCTTATACATTGTCTCCCATAAATCCTTGTTCACAAACTAATGAATTATAGACTAGATAACTGACAGTGAGGGACACTGAAAAATGGCTGAACTGCTGGGCTTCAAAGGGTCATACTGAGTGGCAAAAAGTCCACCTGGAAGCAGTCACTAATAGTGTACCCAAGGCATCAAAAATGGGCCAAAAATACTGAACATCTTCATTAACAGTCTGGATGATGGACAGAATAGATCCTCTGCAAATTTGCAAACAATAAAAAACTAGAACTAGCAGTTTATACAACAGATGGTTGTGCTGTCATTCACAGACATCTGTACAGGCTGGAGAAATGAACCAACATGAACCTCATGGGGTTCAACAGAGTGAAACTCCAGGTACTGCACTTGAAGGGGAATAACCTCATGCACCAGTACAGGCTGCAGGCCAAATAGCTGGAAAGGAGCTTGGCAGAAGAGGACTGAAGGGGCTTGGTGGACACCAAGTTGACCAATGTGCCCTTGGCAACAAAGGCCAACAGCCTGTAGGGCTACATTAGGAAGAGTGCTGACAGAAAGTTGAAGGAAGTGAGCTCTGGTGAGGCCACTCCTGAAGTACTGTTCATTCCTGGAGCACTGTTCTAGGCTACCTAGTACAAGGAAGACGCAAACATGCTGAAGCAATTCCACCAAAAGTGTCACTAAAATTATTAAGGGATTGGACCATCCTTCATCTGAGGAGAGGCAGAGAGAGCTGAAATTATGTAGCCTGGAAAACAGAAAGTTTATCAATTTGTGTAAGTACATGATACTAGGGAATAAACAGCCTATGGTTAGTGGCATCCATGGAAGAAAACGTGGCAATATGCACATACTTGAAATGTGAGAAATCCCACTTAAATGTCAGGAAAAACCTTTTTACTCTGTGTGCTGAAAAGCTGTAACAGAGAAATTGTGGAGATTGCTTGGATTCAAAACCTAACTGCACAGAGCCCTGAACAACCTGCCCTAAGAAGGGCAGGAGTTTTGGACTAGACAGTCTTCCAAGGTCTTCCCCAACCTCAGGAATTTCGTGATTGCAAGACTCATTGACATTCTGAATATGAGCTGCAAAAATTTGGATAAAGTACAAAAAATCCAGAAGATAAAGTATGTGACAGCTACTGAGACATTGCAAGAGACAGTGAGAGAGTGAGGACATGAAGAAGCATTAGAGAGAACGCAAGAGATACTGAGCATTGGCTTCTGCTTCTTTCTGCTTCTTCTCTATAAAACTAAGAGCAATTTAAAGGAAAACAGTATTCTAACTTCTTACATAAATCACAAAACACAAATTTTTACGCTTTACCATTAACAATGCAGTGCAGTGTAAATCATAAAATAATTTCCATGTTATTTTTGAAAAGCAATGAGCACACTTACTCTGCAACAGCCTAGTTCCTCTGCTGTTACTATGACTGTTCCACACTTCTTCCCAGGAATTCCTCTGCAAGGAAACACAACCACATCACCTTAGTTCCTTAACACCATGTATGAAAGTTACAACTGACACAGAGAGCACAAGTTAAGTTTTCAAGTCACGAAGCTGATGGCATGCAATTCAGTTTCCCTTTTCTGCCACTTGTCCTGTGTAAAAAAATTTGGTTTATCCTAACTGAATTGGTAAATGAGTTGCACATTTATTCTAACTAGCAAGAAACAAATCAGTTTTGGTTTTAAAGGAAACAGAATTAAAAGTTTAAATAGGTTGAAATAGTACCAGAATTCTACTGTCCACCCCTACATTGACGTTTCCTTTTGATACTCTACAACTGATTTGTGAAAAACATCCTATTGCAAATTTTACTTAAACAAAATACCTAAAATGTAGTTAAAAGTAAACACTAGCATTATTTTACAACATTTACTCTGAAACATCTATGAAGACACATAATAATCTCACCATCATATCTGATACAGGAGTTGCAAAATAAATTACTATTCACCCAGGCAGCAATTAAAAATATATGCTGCAACACCAGAAAGCCCAAAACAGCAGCCCAGCATAAAAAGCAGCAGAGAAACAGAAAACCCACCCATAATGTCATAGTATTCAGTGCCAGCAGCCTTTTGGAAGGGTACACATTCAACACAGAAGGCCACGGGCATTATAAAAGAAGGACAATATTGACACAATGGTTGATAAAGAGGTGAAATACTTCAAGATTAGCAAAGAATTTCTCTACAGAACAAAAAGTTCTCATTATTCAGGAACTAAAAACTCTATCAAATGACTTGTGCAGTTCTTGATGCTATTAAGTACAAACTTTGTATGCTTAAGTCTACATGCATGAAAATAGTACTGGACCACTTGCAAACACTAAAGAGTTTGTTCCCTTACAAATTCCCTGAAAATCTTTCATTAAGAAAAAAATACTTAAATGTAAAGCAAGCACCCTGACAAAAACTTCAGTGGTCACAGATGAGGCAAATGGAACAAAATTCAACTAGCAATAATGCCCTGTAAGAAAATAATAAAATAATTTCAAGCTGGTCAAAATTTCAAAAGTATTAAAAAAAATAATTACTTAGAGATTCATCATTACAGATCAGTCTTTCCAATTGCCAGAGAAATACTGACTAATACTATGTTGAAGACAAGCATGTAAGATTTCCACCTGTTTAAATCCAGAATGCAGTGCCATTGTCCATCTTCCTTAGCTCTAAGGGATATCTGGTAGTGAGCTACACTGGAACTGGTTCTATCGCACTGAAATTACAATATAAAATTTATGTTCAGGCAACTAGTTTCTCAAGAGTTTCTCTGGAAAGAGTTACAGATCAGGATTTGTGGAATAATGATGAGTATTAGATATATATATAGAGAGAGATTTTCTGTAATCTGTATCGCATAACTGCGGTCAACTCCATCATTCAGGGCTAGTTATCTGAAACTCAGATACAGAAAATGTCCCAGTCTAAGTGTGAACAGAGTGCAAACTGAATAAAGGAAAATAAAATGTGAAAAATCTATATATCAGTGGGTCCTACTGGCTTAAGTGTCCAGAACCTGACAGGAATCACCTCTTTTTGGACAGTATTTGAAGGAGCAGGTAAATTCATTATTAGAGGAACAGAACAGGCAACCATTATCAAATGAAAGGTTTTCAACAATACCTGCATGTCTAGATAAGATACAATCTTGAGAAGTAATTATTGTCTCCTTAGAACAAATGATTCCACAATTGAGACACCACATCTGCAGCACCAAGATAAGTTTAAAAGGACACTCTGAAGAGTACTTGGGCTTTAACAAGGACTGAAAGGAGGACCTTTACAGAGCCTGTGTAAAAGATGACAATTTATGCAAAAAATTCAAATCTGAGAGGTGAAAAATTTTCCAATTTTGCAAGCTGGAATTGCAATGAGGCAGAGGATGGAACATTTTTCAGGTCATTAAAAAATTTACAGTCTTATCATTGAATTTGTACAGCATAGCCCTCTGACAGTCACACTCACAGATAAAAGGACAGGGCAAATAGAGAGTCAGTTCAGGTGTTTTTCTATCAGTTATGTTCACAGCAAGATGACAGGAGAAAGAACTTCACATAACAGGCCAGCTGGCTCCAGTACAGCCTCATTAGCAGGCAGTGGCACTCAGATGTGAATAACCAGAGAACGCTCATTAAGCTTTGCAATGGCCCTATCTCCTCATCAAAGGGAATCCCTACAGGAATGCACTTAGCAAATACTAAAAAAAACACTGCTCAGAGTTATAAATGTGGCTAGAATCTTCTCTCTAGGAAGACAGAACATGCAAAGATCTAATTCTGGATAATGTCTGAGCAGGTGACACTCTCTTGAGAGAAAAATGAAACTACACAATTTCTGAAGTAGATGCATCTGCACATTATCCTTTTGTGCCAATACAGCTGGAACATGCAAAGCCAGTCAGGGTAAGTCTTACTTATAGAGCTTGTCTTGAGAAGACATTTAATGAATCTAGAAACCTAAGAGGTACAGAGAACAAACATTACTGTTAAAACGTCACATTATCCATTTCACCTTCTTTGAATTAGTAGAATTATTTTCCAATAGAAATTATCCAAAACATATGTTCACATCTGTACCTGGCCAGTCTGTAAAATAAAGTGCAACACTAAAGTATGTTCTTGAACAAAAAATGCTCACTGTGACAAGTATAACAGGCTACCACACTACAATACTGGGAGCAAGACTCTCCTGTGACAGAATGCATAAAATTCCAAGTCCTTAATGGTATCAGAAACAGAGAGGGAGGTTCAGGGGACAATCTCACAACTGCCAAGAAGAAATACTGTCAGGTTCATGCCTCAGAGATGTAATCCACTAGTGCTTTCAACACCAATGAAACTGCAAGGTATGCATGCCACGTAGGCAAAGAAAACGGTGAATTGTGTACCTTCACTTTTGTCCTTGCTATGAAGATTAGTGCAAGGTGGGTTTCAGCCTTCCTGCCTGACCACAGCAATGGTGACCCTCTAGGCTTGAGATATTTTGCTTAACGTTGAGGAAGGACAAGACTACCCTTTCACTGTAGGCTTCCTAAGGCAACTCTCCCTGATGATACACAATCTGACTTGAAGCCGGACAGCTCACAGCAACCATGGAGTCCTGAATTGTGTAAGACTTTTGTAAATGCCTAAAGTAGATAGAGCTGAAGAAGAAGCTTCAAGTCTTTCTAATTTTCATTTTGAAAGAACATCAGAGCTTACTTGAATGCCAATCAGAGAATGGAATTCAAGCTTCTCAAACTGCTAAGTATAAAAAGTGCTACTTCTGTAGGGTAGCTGATTGGGACTAAAACAGCACCAAGCATTCTCATCTTTGTACATCCATTGGCAGAGAACTGAGGAGGGAAAATGTTAATGAACTTCAGAAAAATGGTAAAAAGATAAAGCTCTCTTAACTCATAAAGAACATTCATGCTATGAGAACACAGACATGACTTCATAAAGAGAACAGTAAATTCAAAGCAGAAAATATTCCTAAGAAGGGAAGACATGCAATATTGTCAATTCAATTCTCATTATTTGAATATCAAGAGACATTAAACACACATCTAAAAGCAAACAATCCTGAAATGCAATGCAATAGTTTCATGAACAACAGAAATGTCTACTAGGCACCCAGATATCCAGACTTCAGAGTCCAGAATGGACAACCACTCAGGCACAGTTGTCATGTCACAGCACTGTCAAAAGCACCAATGACATAATAAAACAGGGACACTATGAAGAACCGATAAAAACTCAGACACACTCTCACCAACATGTGTCTACCCACATGTTGGGTGCACTTAGTAATTACTATACAAGAGAGTTTCAGAACCCAGACCTGAGCAATGCTTGTCTGCCGAAGAGAAAATACATTACACAGGCCAACACAACTGCGAAGTAAGACCTTTTTTTCCCACAGAATCTTCACTGATATTTTTTCTTTTCTCATAGATAATTTAAAATTTTAAACTTCATCTGTTACTCATTTCAGACTTCATTTAACCTGTACCAAATACTAAACTGCTGAATGGATGCCTTTTAATCTACATGTTCAAAATAAATTTCAGGAGTTTTCTCAGTGAAAAAAATGTGTACTGTGCTGAATAATTTACTAATTGAGGACAGAAACAAATTTGAATACTTTCAAAAAGTCAGGTAAGATTCATCTTACTAAATATAAGTGTCTTCAAAGTGAGCACTTTCTCTGACCAAGTGCCCACAGGCTTCCAGTAGAATCACCTGACAATGAGTCAATCCAGTCCATGGGGTTGTGACAGTGCAATTCACTGTGGCAGCTGGCATGAGCTAGGCCTAGACAGGGACAAGTCAGTGAGCTGTTGTTTTAGTACTGTTATAAGTGCATGACATGTTGTTGGCTCTTCGCAAATATTGGGATAAATGTTATATGTGTAATGTTAAAATAGCATTTCTGTATAGATATAGTTTTTTTTCTTCTTTTTTTTCTCTCTGCTAATAGCAAAAGTTAAACATAAGTTTTTAGAGATAGTATGCTTAAATTACCCACTTAGTTAAAATAACAGCCCGTAAACATGTAATGGGGACCCTACAACTAACACAACAATTATCAACACTCACCGGCTGCCAAAAGCCAGGACCACCACCCAAATTAAAAGATAATTAAAAGAGGATTAAAACCACAAGCCAAGAAACACGCATGCTCTAAAAAGGCGGACCCAAGGAGTGGCCATGTTAAACAGTTCCCAGAAACAGTTGACTATGTATGAAGGTCTATGAATATGTAACAAATTATGCATTGTAAAAGGTATTTAAAGGGGTTTTCCCGAAGCTCCTGCGTGCTCTTGGCAGCATGCCAAGCACCCAGCCGTTTTAACCCTTTGCTTTATGTTTGTCTCCTATTGTCTTTCTATTAAACCTTTTAAATTCTCCCAAAACAGTGAACCTTATTTTTCACAGTACAAGTAAACAAAACAGGGCCAACCTCCTGTCCCAATTGACAAGACAGTATTTCTGTGCTTGAACTGTGCAGCTGTCAAGAACTAAAAACACATCCAGAACAAGCAGTGACTGCGTATTGCCATCCCACAGCACTGGGGCTCTGGTTCTCCTGGGACAGCCCAGGAGCTGGGCAGGGATTGTTTCCTTAATTGTTTAACTGGAGCTCCCCTGCCTGTGCATTGTACCTCTGTGATCCTTTGAGTGTGTGGAGATGTGTTTCCATAAGCTGATGATGCTCCTGGGATGAGTCTGAAAGTAGCCAGGGCAAGATATCTGGGCTCCTCCATCTACCATTGGGACACTCCTCTCATTTGTTAGCAGATAACCTTTTTAATCACATAACCTAACACAACTTTTCTATTATGACACTTACTGTATTGGTCCTCAAGGTTATTTCCTAGACATGCTTTTAGAAGTTTACTATCCCGAATGGGATTAAGGGGAGAATCATGAAATATTGTTGTCTAATAAACACAGTATTTGCTGACGTTAATAATTTTGTGTGATTGTATTAGAAAGCTGATAATCTGGTCAGTTAATTCTTCACTGTTCCTTTGTGAAGGTTTTTTGCAAGAACTCAAATGCTTGAACAAATGGTAATAAAAGTTTTATGGTGTGCTAATTTGCAAACTAAAACAAAAGCATTTTTTAGAATAGTATACTCAAGCTATTTCTAATGCAAGATGTAACAAGGTTGACACTAATTTTAAATTAGTCAATTCCTTTGCTGGTTGTCCAAAATTATCATAGCCTATATAAAGAAAGATTTCCATTCCATGTAACTATTTACTCTCTCTTAAAAGCCGTATCTGTCAATTCTGTATATCAAGATATCTCACAGCAAAAAGGCTCCACAACTCTTGCCTCATGCAGCAGTATGCATTCATCCAACATTCCAGAATACTTACACAATTGATTTTTCCAGTCTGCTCCCCTGTGATCCCACTATTTCTCCCAGCGTACAAAACATCTGTCCCAAAAAATCCTGGAAAGCAGTAACATAAAAAACTCAGAATCTGTATTTCACACAATGAAATTTGATTTCCCATTTATCTGAGCTGTTGCCTACTGAAGAACAGATTCTGCTGAACACCACATCTCAGTAATACCTATCCAATAATGAATCATAAACAGACTCACTACCACCTATTTGACATAACAGTAGGTTACATTTACAGATGTAATTCTAAGGCACTACACAATCACTACAGGGAGCATGTAATTGCAGATCAATGGCTAAAAGTCTCATCTTTCCACTGTGATGCACACACACAGTATTCCTTTTACTATCCTCTTTTCCTTTGCTCCAGGTTCTCAAAGGTTCTCTTACCAAAGCCTTCCTGTATTTATTTTTTAAAAAACTCACTGAGAAGCCTCTGAATTCTACTCTTGCATCTCTGAATTTTAAAGTTACTATTTAGTCACTCCCACTTCAAGACAACATGAGTATAAAAGGTTTCTTCTAACATTGAGACACAATCAAAGCATGCTTCAATTTTAGGACCAAATAAGTATCAACAAATTTCAGCACATTACCTATCTGAAAAGGTGTACATGCAAGTTCAAATATGCCCTTTGCAAGAGAAATGTCCCACTAAAATTATACTCATTATCATTATGTGTTTTCACTCATGGCACAATCACTGTATTTGTCTCTATGTATCTGATATTATTTACAGTCAAAAGAAAATAAACCTACTAAAGAAATGTAAGCATTTTAGCACAAGGAATTATAATAGTGAGGAAGAACTTACGTGTTTTGACAGGTTAGGACTCTTTGAGTCAACATCATAGCTTACAAAAAAAGAAAAAAATTTGTATCAGCGTTGCCAGATGACATATCTGAGGACAATTATGTAAAGAAACAAAAATCAAACAATTCTTTCACCTAGTGCCATTGTGAAATTTACACAAACAGATTTGTGAATCAAAGCTCCCCAGTAAGGAAGACAAATTGAGTCATCACATATTATAGAACTATAGTTCACTAGTTATTTGAAATAAAATAATTTTCAATAAAGTGCAAGCTTTAAAGAGAAATTCTTCTGATATTCCTGTTTGAACAATGAAAGATGAAAAAAAAAGCAGACCAAAAATTAAAAATTAATCCTAGAAAACAAACCAACTTGTAAATTATTTTCTTATGAAATTTTTCAGTCATGTGAATAAGCAAATAGAAATAATTGACAAGAAACTAAACTTCTTTTAGCAAGAGTTTGACTTGTTCTTTTGAGTTTATCACCATCTTGGTATTCCTCCAGCTAGAAAATGCCATTGTTTCCCTTCCATAATCAAGTCGAGAGTTAAAAAAAATTAATCTCTGCATTTAAGAGATTGAAAAAAATAATGTAAGAAATTCATACAGGATTACTAATATCTATAATAGTCTTCCATCTTTATCAGATAATGTAATATTATTATTATAAGTAATATTTTTATCAAATAATTCATTCAGATTCAATACCAGTAACTAAACTGAAAATGTTTTTATCTTTTATGTTACTGCCCATCTCAGGATCCCCTGTGTATTTCTGTTCCCACTGCATGGAATGCTATCCTTTGGTTGTGCTGCCACAACTGGTTGCTGGGATGAATCACGGACCACATCACAAATCAGGATGATAGGAATCCACCATATCATAGCTGGATGTGGTGCAGCATAGTCAAAGCTTCAGAAACATATTTATAAAGAAAATAAATTCCTATTAATACCATTAACATGAGTTAAAACCTCCAATTAAAAGCAAACTGTTTGGTGAAATTGAATGAACAGAAAAACAAAACTTATAATGTGACTGAGGGATAGCTACAAAAATATAACAAAGAACAACTTCACTGGCAAAATCACTAAGTACCAGCTGTGAGCAGAAAGGGGCCTGTGACATTGGTGGCTGTATATTTTAGGGGGGGTCATGCTCATTTACTGAAGCACCAAACATCAAAGATGTACTTGCCACTTGATTTTTCCCCCCCCCTGCAAAATATATGAATCATATAAGGAATTTCTTTGAAAAATAACACTTTGGCCAACATTAGTACACAATTTTGCCAAGGAACTGAATACAGGAAACTTTCGAAAGTTTCAGAATTGAGATTTAATCCATGAGTAGCTATGTGAGATTCACATTTCTAACTCAGACTTCTGAGATATTTAAATTTTTGTCTATCATTGTTATAGGGCTCTAGAGTAAATTCACACAATATGGCTATATGGTCACTTGCAGACAAAGACAGCAGCAGCTATCCAGCTTTGAGCTCAGAACAGACTTGTGTCCAGGTAACCCAGGTCAGCAACAGAAAGCAGTCAGGTCTTTCTGATAAGTACAGAGAATGTGTGATACTCGCAGCGTTTCATAAACAGACACGAGTCCATTTCTCTGACTACATAAAGAATTGAACCAGAAACTGTGTTTTCCCTTCCAGGTCCTAGCCCTTTCCAGATAGTACTTATCCAGAAGGTCTTTACAGACCCCCTTTTCTTTCCATAGACTGAGCTTGGCTTTCTCTTTTTCAGTTCATTTCTTTCACTTTTCATTGCTATTGCACTGCCCCCTCCCCATAACCTACAAGAAGCAGGAGGCAAACAGATACAGATTTCCACACAGTCCCCACTGTGTAGATATTTCAGCAATGCTTTATACTTGGAGAGGAATCCTTTCTTTCACAAATTGATTAGCTCTGACTTAAAACTTACTTTAAATAACCCACAATAGTTATACTCCACAGATTGAACGACATTAAACCCAACTTTTAAAACTACAAATAGAGTCTGCATCAGGCTTCCATTGTGAAAGTCAAAGAATTTGTACCTAGCCACCTCAAAGCACCCTGTAATCTTCCTGGCTTTAATTATTTCCTTTCATTCCTTGAAATAGGTGGTCTAGTACATCTTACAAAGGAAGTGAAAAGAAATAGGAAAAGGGTTCTCCAACTAAAAAAGGACATACAGAGAAAATTTGTGGCCACAATATATAGTGGGATGCAAAACTGCAGCAAAAACTTAATTATATGAGAGGGTTATTCATACTCTCTCCTAGAGCAAGGTTAAGAAAGAAGTGCTAAAAAGAGGATGAACATTAAAAAAAACCAAGGCAATCTTGATTATCACAAAGACTGAAATAATCAGAAAGGACTGAAATGTAAGAGACAACATGCATAACCTGGTAACTGGACTCTCAATTCTATTTTCCAAAGAATAAAGTAAGTGAAAGTCAATTCCACCAGTGGAAAGAATTGAGTACATCTGGAATAATGTCAAAAGCTATCTATTTCTAGAACAACTGCTATTGTTTTGAAATCTTAAAATTTAGTATATTTAGATGCATAGTAAGGAAAATTTTGTCTCTACTACTTATACAGTATTTTATTTCTGGACAGTATACCTATAGCTGTTTTGCTGGCTACGCTGCAAGAATATTTCAGCATTTTGACATCTTTTCCTTTCTATTTTCTGAAAGTAATAATATAAGCATAATTGTACTTTGACTAGTTAACATCTGCCGATTTCTTAAAACTTGGTCATTATTATGTTACACATTTATTTCTGAGGAAGCAATGCTAAATCAATCATGTTTATTACAATAATTTATCTTATGTCAATAGATACCATCTCTGTTCAAGTTAACTTGATGCTGGACAAAACTCTACATGTTTACAGAGACTACAATATTAGAGTGAAAGATTGTTAACTTACAAATCAAATCGCAGATTCTCTCTTTCTTCAAAGAAGTAGTCCATTATAAATTTTCTTACAAAATCTGGATTTAAAGTATTATCAATTACTTCTGTTCTTCCAAACTGTAAAATAAAAGTGTAAGTTTAAGCTACAGATGCCATGAAAGAAAATTACTGCATTCACATTAATAGATCAGTTACTTGTGGATGAAGATAGAGTGGCAGAAGACTTCATATTTCAACACAGAGTGGCACATATCTTGTATTGTATGACCTAAACTTCATTAACATAAGCTCTCAAAGCCAATAAAAATACACAAAAATTTGAAACAGTAACAAAAATCCATGTTTCCTGAAAAAGTGCCAAACACAACAGCAAGCGAAAGTTTGCATATATTGCTTATTTCAGATAGCTTTAGATATTGAGGAACATAGTCCTTCCATTGCAAATGCATCATTTTATCATCATCACCTATTTCACCTCAGTTCACCTCTCTCTTCATCACTCCTCTCTCTGAGCTTTTGGCAAAAAGGCTTTTCTTTCTTGATGTTTATAGGAAGTGCCTTAGCCTCTGTCAAGCTGAAAATATTTTAATTAAAAAAAAATAAAAATCAAACCTTAGCTGGGGAAGTCTCAGAGCAACCTTGCCTGACTTTGGAGATGGCTTTTCATGGATCAGGAAGATGAACCAGATACAGCAGATGAATAGGAGGCTGGATGACATATAGATTCTTTTCACTTAAATTATTTCATGATTGTTATATTTCATATATCATGGATTTAAATTTTGTAGCTCCATTAGAAATAGAATTATGTATTAATCCAAAGGAAAAGTTATGTCAAAAGAAAAAGAAGTTATAAAATGGCAGTTAAGCATCAGTTTTAATCTTTTAAAATAATGAAACATCATAAATGTATAAGTACTTTTCATTTCTTCAATTCTGCATTTTTTTCAATAAACAGTGTTTCATTTTACACTACAACCATGTTATCCTTGGGAAATCTGTCAGACTTGATTTACAATACATTACAGAAGTGTATCAGTAACCTAAGATAAATATGCAATGTGCTGATGATCAAATCACACAGAGACCAGAAAAGGCCTAACTGAATACCCATTACACTGTCACTGACTGAAGTCAGTGGCACTACTAACTTCTCTTTAAATTATTTTAAATTACCATTTTGGGTTTTAGTTGAGGCTTCAGTTTTTTTGTCTGTTTACTGTTTTTTTTTTATGGGCTACATAAATGATTCCTTCATATATGTTTGAACTCAATGATCTTAAAGGCCTTTTTCAACCTAAATGGTTCTATGATTAAACTACTATAACTAATTACCTAACTGACGAATTACTAATAGAATTTACCTTACTTGTGACATTAAAATGCTGTTCTATAAAAATCACTAGTCTACACTTTTTACACTAAATTAAGCACCTTTTGAAATCTGCTTTCCCAATTACCTATAGCCTTTTTAAGCAGAAGAGGTTACTTCTGTAATCCAGCCACTTACGACTAATAACATAGCTACTGATTAATTAGTTCTCCACATGGCTTACTTTCCCCACTAACAATTGAGTAAAGCTAAAATTTCAACATGGCCAAGAAGCAAAAACCTTCAGAAACACTGTTCGGGAGAGTAACTAATCTTCTACTTACCACCTTAATTTTTTTTTACTGCTAGTATAAATATACTATGCCAGAACATATAAAACACAATCGTGATTATGCCTCTCCACAATGCCAACCTCTAAATTTTGATTGTTGTAACAGATACTAGGAATGGATTCTACTCACTGAACTCTACATCTGATACAGTCAAAAATTTAGGCTTTTGATCATCTCTTGGAGGCATTTATATAGAATGATTCATCTGATCTAATGCAGACATCTAAATTAGGTCTAATGAACTGCTCTCAGGATGTTATTTTTTCCACTAACTGTTAACAGAAAACTGAGTTGAAAATATTTTTATCTGAACCTCCTGAAAATAATTATGATTTAAACCAAAAAACTCCAATCTTCTAGCAACTACAGTGTTAAAAGTCTGTTTTAATGCCTGCAGATCTTAAACTTCCTCTTCACTTATATGGACTTATAGGTAAAATTGTATTATAATCTTACCATCAGGACAATTATAATATTAAAATAATAAGTATGTGTTTTAACAGCTACACAAGAGAAGTATGAAAATTACTCAAAGTTACCTTAGACAATAATAAAAGCCAAAAGTTTTTACAAAAATTTTGAAAGCCAAAATCATCTGAACTCTGGACCAGAAGAGGACCCAAATGCTTAAGTGATGATCTAAGTTTGACAATCAAACTGTACCAAGTCACCTAGGCACTGAATGACTTAAGAATCTGCTGTTTTCACAGTTTGCTATCCAGATATTTATAACCCTGTGTATGTCCACTGCATCTTCTAATTTAACTATGATTAGGGACTCATAATGGGAAATCCATAAACTGACATTTCTTCATACAAATCATCAGAGAAATGTGATCCAGTAGGTATACTGAGAGGATGTCTAATATCCACTTGAGAACAACACAGAACAGCAATTTTCCTATAAACTACAAATTAAATAGGTACACTGTTTCACATATCGCAGAGTTACATAAGCTTTTCCCCAAGCATGAGACAAATTCAATTCTCTCTTCTTGACAAGACTGAAACTCATATCCACCATGTTTCAGCAAAGCAGAAGATACAATTCTCTGGCCAGTTTGCCATAACATACCAGTTCTGAAAATAACATTATCAGACCTCCTCTCTTGTACAGGGAAAAACAGTAAGATAGTACATTTCCCTCTTGGCTCTGTTCTTAAAGCCCATGGCCACACAGCAACACACATGTAGTAAAGAACAGTTCCACCAATCCTCTCTGAAGGCAGGTAAATAGTGTTATTTTATCAGTAGAAAGATTACCACCCTTCCCCTAACACTATCAGCTCTTTCTTTTAACCTTAAGAGTAACATTAGAGGAAAAAAATTAGTTGACTAAATACTGGGACAGAGTTCCAGGCTATAGATGTTGATCTGCTGCAGGTATCCAATTCTGAGGTACTTGATTTAGTTTCTTGAGACTTACCTCTCCAGAGTGTTTACACTCACAAATAGGAAAATAAAGTCCAACCTATGCATAATATCCTCCCTCTCTTGCTGCCTACAATAGAGCACAGTCTATTCAGCAGCATCTAACTTCTCTGAAACACTGCACAGCAAAGGCAGATCTTTACCACGGCTACAGGCTACTTTTGCTGACACTGACCATCACTATAGCTCAGTCTGGTTTGAATGTCTTCCTCTCTTGAGAGCCACAAACCTTATCCAAACTGACAGCTAAGTCTGGTTTAATTTATCTGAGGGAGACTGTAAAATGGGAAACTCATGCATTTTCTCTATTTTGTTTTCTTTTTTGATGGAAATGTGATGAAGATATGGAAATTGAGATCAACGTGACCATATTTTAAGCGTTTGATAGTAAATAGGACCCCCATAAGGTAGCATGGCGTTCAAGAGGCTGTGACATGCTCTCTTCTGCTAGGACAAATGACCAGCCTCAAATATACCCAAAAGGTTTATACATCTATGAAAATACATCTTACCTCTCTCCATTCTTTGTTTCCAATTGCTTGTGTGTACAAAACACAGACTGTGGGGAAAAGAAAAAAAAAGTTTGGTTATTTTCAAACTTTAACATATCCTTAAATTAAGTGAACTGATTTTGTAGTCTCTTGTGCTGTGGAAATTAGTAATTAGGACAATCAAACGGTAATGTTTTCCTTCAGCTGTCAGCAACCCTAATCAGGCTGGTGACCATGTGGTGTACTTGTTGCAGAAATCAGCTAATAAATGGAGTGCTTCTAAAATGGGAGGCAGCACTTACACCTGACCTCCAGCAAAGCATTTGACAATCTTTAAAGGCAAAATTGGATAAAAGCAGGTCTTCTCTAAATGTGGGTGGCCAGACTATTCAAGATAATCTAATGCACAATTACCTTAAAATATACTTTCTTCAAGGGAGAAGAAAATTAAAATCAAAAAACAAATGAGGACCCTACTGAAAAGAAACGTGAAACAGAACCAGAAAAAGGAAAAAAAAATAAGACCTTTCAGGTTTTCTTCCTTAATTTTCCTTCAAATTATTTATATATATTCAAGCATCTCACATATGCATGCTTTGTTTTTTTAAAAACTGAAGCCTGATAAAAACTTGAATCAATAATTTGCTGACCTAATCTGATTTTGAAAGACCAAGCAGAACAATCCCACAGGTATCACACAGATCTCTGTTTCTAGTATAGCACTCACTACACATGAAGCTGCAGCTTCCATCACAAGGACTGGTGATTGGGGTGCATTGATTATAATCAGGTCTTTTAAACACTATTTTAAGTACAGATCATTTGCATTGAAGGAGCACTATAAACCTTATTTTCTACAGTCTTCAGCTAGTTGCAAGTAACTACGATAAAGCAATTTTACCTGAAACTCCTCTTCAAACCCTTTCTAAACAACAGAAATACAGGTATTTCTAAATTCTTTTCTTCAACAAATTATTTTCCTGTACCAACCATTATTTTTAAAAAGAAGGTACAAATAATACTGTTTTATATTGCAGCCTTGAACAACAAAGGTAGAGGTTTTATTTTGTTGTTAGTGAAGTTAGAAGTATCAACAGCCGAAAGCAGAAATTAAGTCAACCTTCTAACTACACTTTCTTCTTACTTGAAATGCATTTGCTCCACACCCAAAAAAAAAAAAAGAAAATCCCCTTAGGCAGTAGCAAGTAAGAGGAGAAACAGAAAAAAGCAATTTCAATATTTTAGCTCACACAGAAGCTAAAAGTTTATACTTTTATTTTTTAAGTAAGATGTCTTGTAGATGAAAAGAAGTTTTTACAAAAAAAATATTGAAAGTAATTCTCAGGAGATGTCTGTCTTTCTCCATTTACTCTAAATAAACCCTTGGCAATCATGTCCCTACCTTTGGTTACTATTTATAGTAGAGTGAATCCAAACCAAAAAGCTTATTTTTACAGCACAAGCTGCTGGAGTGTATTACATGAAGAATGAAGTGAAATGGGAAAATGTGAGTAAACAGAATGAAATAGAACCTGTGAAATCAGCTAAAGAAAGTTCTGTAGGTTCCTGAACTTCTGACTACTCATCCAGAGTTGTAGAATCATAGAACATCCTGA
Organism: Toxostoma redivivum; assembly: GCA_013397375.1. NCBI lineage: Eukaryota > Metazoa > Chordata > Aves > Passeriformes > Mimidae > Toxostoma > Toxostoma redivivum. The sequence continues at coordinate 137,930 of VXBI01004730.1, forward strand.
GCTGGAAGGGATCCACCAGGATCAAAGTCCAACTCCTGGCCTGCACAGGACACCCCGAGAGTCACCCCATGTGCCCAAGAGCCTTGCCCAAACATTTCTTGAACTCTGTTGGGCTGGTGATGTGACCACTTCCCTGGGGAGCCTGTTCCAGTGCCCAACCACTGTCTGGGGAAAATCCTTTTTCTTCTAATACCCAACTTAAACCTCTCCTGACACAACTTCAGGCCATTCCCTTGGGTTCACTGTCACCGGTCTCCACAGAGAAGAGATCAGTGGAAGCTGTAGACTGCAATAACGTCTCCCCCTCTAGGCTGTAGATGTGGCCGATATTTTAAATAAAATAAAAATATAGACTAACAAGCTATCACCTCATACAACATGTTATTTTAAGTAAAAGGTGCAAGTTTGACAGGGATACATACACATGTGCGTCTCAAACTGACATTTCAAAAAAAAAAGTCAGCCCTAATGAAAGTATAGAAAAGACATACATTTCAGTCTTTCTGATAAATACTATGTAAATTTAGAAAAATTTTTAAAATTCTTCCATCTTTCCTCTAAAATGTATCCCGTAAATTTTAGGAAACCAACCATGATACTGGTCTCCATCAATGTTAAGATTCACTATCTCGAATGGCTCTTGGACAGAGTTTTGTAAAGATCTTGATGTACTAATTGTAATAATCAGTCAAAAACTTTGTCAAATTCATATCCAACTGGAGAAATGCAGACAAATACGGCTAAGTTGATCTAAAGCACTTGAAATGCTCACACCAGAGATTAAAGGCTCCATAAAGCAACCCATGTTTTAGTAGAAAACAGTTAACAGCATTGTCATGAGGGAGAAGAAAGAATAAAGGGGGACAAATAATATTTCAAAAGCCAACATATCATCCAATCACATCCTAAAAAATAGTTTTTCTCTCATAATCTCAAAAACTGAGAGCAATGAGAATGTTCACAGCAGAACACTGATGAAAAGTAACTGAGAAACCCTTTTGGAAGGCTTCTCCATATTGAGTTGTTCCAAGAGAAGATACATCTACATCTATAGTCAGGAATATTTAGTAATTTTCAACCCTGGACACTGATACCGCAATGTCATATTCAAGGTAAATTTAATTAAACCTTGCAATGAAGAAGAAGGTGGAAATGTCAACACTTACTACTTTTGTTGTAGATACAGTTCCAAAAATATTATAGATTATTATAGCCTGCACCTTCCTATTTTCCCACACAGACTGGGCCTCCCTCACCTGCACTGCCCATCTCAGTTTTCCCAAACATATCTATTCCATTTCAAGAAAGACTTAATCACAGTGAAATCGACCTTTTCCTCATGCTACCTAAATCTTCATGGTTCCAGTTCTAGCAGGGCTCTCCAATACTCTTCACTGACCAGCTTTTATACCTTCCAGGCAGAGGTGCCCTAAGGTCCCTTTGTCCCAACTGCCAAGAGATTCTTCTTGTTAACATCCTCCATGGGGAGATTCCCCAGGGAGGAGTTTTTATGTTTTCAGTCATTCATCCTGGACTCTTTTGATGATTAATACTCAGGAACCACAGGGTTCCACAGGAGGATATTTCATCCAACTGTGCTGCTGCCAGCACAACTCTGCAGGGCTCAGCTTGAGTTGTCAGAGTATGGGAAGAAAACAATTCTTCCCGTCATTAGACAGAAGAAACATGCCAAAATCATTAATCTGTATCTCCTTGCCAGGTCTTATTAGCTCAGCTTTCTACAAGAAAAAAACAAACCAATAAAACCCATAGATTTTTTTTAAATATTCTTAGAAAAAATGGTCTCCAAACTGGAAGAGCAGAATGCTCCAAACACTACAATAAATCAGTATATATGACTTGCTTTGACTCCACTGAGCAGAAAGCACTGTCAGTAAGAGTCTTCAGGATTATTTAAAATAATTCCTGAAAAATGGCTATCCAAGTCTGTCCCATCTATATCTACTATCTCTACAGTTACTTCTGTCACTTGCCTCTGGGGAGGCAAAGTGACAGACTTCTCTTGGCATGAATATTCTAGATTGCAGGGAAGTGGTCAAACTTGGAATACTGAGTAGCAATTACAGTATTAAAAAAAGGGCAAGCATATCTCCTAAGAGAACCAGGAAAATCACAAGTTCCTTTTTAATTTCAGGAGAAGGATGTTTATAAGTCATGGAAGTCAGCTACATTCAAGTGTCTCCCTCTGAGAAAAAGACCAAGAAGATAAAATTGGATTTTCACTACCAGTAGGATCCTTAGGTAAGTGCACTGGAGTACGAAAATCATATAAGAACTGGACTAGTCAAAAGCAATGAGACCTCAGCACACAGAATGACTCTACATGGTTCTATCTTGTGTGAGATCTAACGGCTGCAAATTCAGTGGCTGTAAAAGTGGAGCTTGTGACAGTGGCAGGATGCTGATTTTGACATCTTTTTAGCTACAGAATAAACTTACCATATACAGAGCAGCCTAAGAATGGCCTTTGTCCAAGTGAGTAGACATTGAGGAAAGTTGTCCTGCTGTATTTCCAAATGCAGAAGAACAAGAACCTTTTATACTACTCACCCCTTTTACAGTAGGGCCATATCTCTGTGCCCAACTAAAGGACAGTACAAGCAAACAAACTAAACTGGCGATTAAAAAAACCTGCAGAGTGCTAAAACTGGATGTACACTCTTTGTAGAGTACCCAAAATCAAATCTGCTCTGTCAAGTAATTTCTAGAGTGCAAATACAGTATGAGTACTTCCAGAGTCAACAGTTTCCACCTCCTCTCCTCACCAACGACAGTGTTACTGTACTCCATAGTTTCATACTGCTAACCTGTGACAGACAGGCCTGATTGGCAGCATAATTGGGTACTCACAACTGGAGACCAGATCTCTAAAATACACCACCTATTTGAGTGCTTTAAATAAGCTATTTAGGTATTGAAAAAGTAGTATGTTGCAAATTGATAAACAAGTTTATGATACTTTTAAAATATTTCCATATACTCTGAATCCAATTTAAAAAACCCACCAGTTTACTTCTCACAAACATTTTAAAATAGATACTAAGAATTCTTTAGGTTTTCCTGCCACTTTGCTTTCATGTTTTTCCCAGAAGGGGTCACCCACCAGCAACAATCAGTTTGGTTCGCTCACCTACCTGTTCGTTCTTGGGCTGTGCACAGGCTACAGAGCCTATGGAGGTACTTTGCTGGAGCATCTCCTCTCCAGAAGGCATCTCCAGCAGTGTATCTGCACACATGGCTGTGGCAGTACCTTCAGCAGCTCTATCTCTAGCTCACACCTGCTGATACATTTTTCCTGTGATGTGTTTGAGCAGGACACTGTGTGCTCCCCTGGCAGGCAGAAGTTCTGGCAGGCAAGAGCTGCTCATGTGGTTTCCAGAGCTGACTGGAACCAGCTGTGACTGTCACAGGGTGGCTCATGGCCTTCTCCCACACAGCTCACACTGCAGTCCCCTGCCACTGAAACCCTGCAATTTATGCCTAATATAGTACCCTATCTGATAAAAACTTGAAGCACTTCTCCTTAATAATATTTGAGCTTAAGAACTGTAGACACTATATCACTTTTGCCAATGAGAGATCTCTGAATTCATTACTGGCAATAGGTCACTAAGCATTCTTCAAAACAGTTTAACTGAGGATCTTTTTGAACAGAATCACAGAATTTTTAGGGACCTTTGAAGAGCATCCAATTCACCCCCCAACCTAATCTTTACTCTTTTTTTTAGCCAACTAAAATTTTTTATTTGTTTGTGTGATCTCCCTACACCAGAGGCATAGTATCGCCTATGTCTCCTGGGGTTGTTTTGGTTTTTGTTTTTTTTTTTTTAAAAAAAAAGCTTTACAGGTTAGAAACGTCAAAGGTACTCCTAACTTCTTGTAGTTTTTCCCCAGGAAGTAGAAGCTTTCCCCTTCAAAAGTGTATTGTGGAGTCCCTCTCAAGAAATTTTTGATGCAGGATGGAAACATACTCTAACAAAAGGACTCAAATGTTTCATACTGATACATGACTCAGTATTCAAATATCAGGACATGACTGCATGTCCAGAGACTTGATACAAGCATATGTGTCTTGGGTTATTTCCAATGCCACTAAGCACAATATGAGGTATCTGAAGGAAGAAAAGCCCAGGCTCAAAGAAAGAAACTGAACTTCTGCATAAAAGCAAATGGAGAGTTGCAGGGGAGACAAGCTGACACTACAACCTAAGGACCAGCCTATTAACAGTACAAAACTCCTTTGAGTAACATTATCAGAAAAGAAAGGAAATTCTTTGTGATCTCAGTTCCTTGATAAAAGTTTTCATAAAACATCCAATACAGGAAGATAGTAATGGATTTTAAATCAAAAGTCCCATCATAAATTCATAGACATGAGACTTTTGGGGAACCCAGTCATAATACACCTTATGAGAAAAGTGAGTGTCACTAGCTTACAATTTTGAAAATATTAATTCAAAAACCATCATACCATTTTTTGATCAGGAAAGACAGTGTTTCACAGAGATTAATTAATTTTATTTTTCAGCATTTGACTCTAGGATTAGTAGGCAGTATGTATTAGCAGCAACAAATGCTTCTGGTTTATTCAGTATTTTGCCTAACAGCTTTGAAAAAGATCTAAAACAGCAGATACTAAAAGAGAAACAACAACCCAACTCTCCAGAATGTATTAATTTTAGGAAACTTTAGGTTAAATACTAAATAAGGGACTGCTTAGCTTGGGAAAGCAGTATTAAAAACAGTCTTTAATACTCCAGTTCGCATAACATTAATTATAACTTATTCAAGTGTAACTTAATTGTTCTAAGTAATTGTCACAAAGACTATATAAACCTAAGTGACACTGAAGAATATCAGCCACCTAATTTTATTCCAGTGTTTGCACATTTAGAATACATAATAAGAAGAAACAACAAAATACTATATACTCACTTGGATCAGATTTAGAAAATGTATCTCTGTCCAAAAGATTTCTATAGAAAAAAAAGAGATAAAAATAATCTTAGGTATAAAAAAATTGTGAAAGATTCAAATCAGATACCAATGCATATGTTTTTAACAAATCAAGAGTCATCTTAGTCTTCTCCACTCCTAAAACACGCAAGACTTAGCACTAACACTAGAGTCAGCTTACATTTCATTTTATTAACCATTTTGGATTTGAGCAAACTGTGGCCCATATAGTCCAATACCATGAATCAAAAAACAACCACATGTACATTACATATACATGTAACAGGCATCAGGAAGAGAAGTACCTTTAAATCACAAAGGTCTACCAGAGATTAACTTGCCAATTCAACACAAAAACCTTAGACTTTACATAAAAGAACGGCTATGAGATTTCAGAGCCATCAGGAAATATCTCTAAGAATCTGTGATAAACAAAGAGAACTAATCCACACATAGGACACACATAGGAATAAATATTAATTTTGTTATGGAATGCAGTTCCAATATCGCAACCACACTTCAGCCAGCTGAGAATCATACACAGATGAATAAACTTAAATTAACAATTCAAAAAAATCAGGACTGACCAGAAGCCATTCTCAGAATAGTTACCAATATTTCATAATTTAAAAAAAATTAAAATAAATAAATATTATAAATTGTCTCGACAGACTAGAAAAATGTTCTGAAACAGGATGCCATTGAAAACGGACAAGAAAGAGCTAATAAACTTTGGAAGGTATTAAACTTAACAGCAAAAATGCAGCATAGCTACGTGGAGCTGAATATACTGCACTTATGTCAAAAATAGTCCTATACATCACAGTTGACCACAAACTGAATGCAAGTCAGGAGCCTCGTACCTTTGGCAAAACGGCATGCTGGAATACACAAACAAAAATGCCCCTTTAGACTAATTGTCTGGTCTTTCTAATACTGATAAACACTCAATTCAAGCAATAATGTTTTGAGCACTCCAATGTCTTGCAATCTAAGACAGATATGAAGCCACTGGAGTTCAGTGAAAACAGAAATAATTGGAAGGATATAAACTCTATCTATGAGGGAAATACTGCTACAAATTGAAGCTGACCTCGATGTCGATAGAGCAAGTAGGAACAGGTTTAACCATAAATTAAACCACAGGCACAGAAGTTGAAGTTTACTCCATTGTTTTACCATCTTTCACTCTTAAAGGTGGGAGACATGATGTGAAATCTCCATTGTCTTCAAGAACATATCAGATAGATACAATTTCTAGTAAGGTCTTTGATCCTATGCCAGAGCAAAAGGAAGGATTAAATAACCAGTTTATATCCCATATAGCTAATTATTTTTAATAACTAGTACAGCTTCTTCAAGGGGCACCATTATCTACTCTTATTCAGATCTAAATCACATTATTTTTGTGCTACTGAACAGTGCTGAAAAGTGTATTAATATTTTGTTCAATATAGATGTTCTAAGTGGTCCAATTAAGACTTCAGCCATGAAAAGATACTGTATGCCAAATTTAGGTACTGTCAAGTTCACACTTCAGAACAAGGAATATGAACAACAATAACAAAAAAAAAGCTTGAAAAGAACATAGGACAGATCTGTTTTATTTAATCTAGCCAAATTAGGCCCTAGCTTTAATATTAGTACTTGTGAATACACCTGAATTCTGCACACACTAATTCTTCAGAACTTCTCTAGTCCATTCAGAAGTGTAATTTTTATGCATACAATTATACTCAGTGAAACTATATCCTACCTTAACAAAAATCATGTAAATATAAATTGGAAGTATTAAGAAACCCAGAAAAATCAGTGAACCCAAGTCAGTAGTTGACAACAATCACTACAAACTGCTTTAAAAGACAGTACAGCAAGTTCTGCAATATTGGAATTGTCAACCCAAAATGAAAATGGCATTCTATTCCTCTGTAATTATACATACCTAGATACACCACCAATTCCTGGTAACTAGAATTGGATCATCCCAGAATGAATTGAAATAAAAACTCAAAATTAGATGTATATTAAAGCAATAGTACATTATTAGACTTTGGAACAGGCCTCCCATACTCACCATTGGAATTCCAAACAATTTTAGTTCCTCTGAATGATGACTATACAGTGACCTTAAAATTGGTATGTTAGTGCTTGTCACTGTAGATTAGGATTAAGGAATTTTAGTCATGCTTATACTGAGATAAAGTGCTTCGAGTTCTTTAGATCTTTCCTACTCTTCTTGTGTTCCCCTGTAAGTTTTTTTCCCCTCTATTTTCCATATAAATACTAACATAAAGAGTAGCCTGGTACTGTAAAGCTTAGTCTATCCTGATCCTTCCAACAGCTGCAAGAAGCAGCCACCACGGAACCAGCATAAAAAGAAGGTAAGAATCTGTAGATGAGAATCAACAGGTTTTTAAAGAATCTTTAATGATTAAGAACATTTCTACAGAAGCAGTATACCTGAAAGGATTGCAAGGGTAGAGACACGAAAGTTTAACACTGTCATTCAGATCAGTTCATGCAATGAACTTGCGGTTTTGAACTAGTACAACTTGAAACACCCTCAATTCAACCCTTCACACACTTTCCTACAAATAAACAATGCCTTCAGCAAAGTTTGCAGCATGCCTGATTGTCCAAATCATAAAGAGCCAATCAAAATAGTAACAAAAGAACTTCCCAAGCTGTTCAGGCAATGCACCCAATTTCAAAAGGAATTTTAAAGAAAAAGTGCTAACAGGAAAATAAAAAAAAAAAGAAAAAGAAGAGTCTGATTTGGACACTAAATCACCTAACACCTCAATAGGCTGCTCAATTTCATTTGTGCATTTTCATTTCAGGGGGATAACAGTCAAAGTGCTCCTTTAAATATAAGGAAACTACACAATACCTGCGCATAGGACAACCTACAACCACAAGAAATGGTAACGTAAAATAGAAAACAGATTGAATGTATTTCTAGAACTTTCGGTAGTCTTTGTACCCTTAATTTTCAATTGCACTTTCTGCAAATGCTGAGCAATAGAGTGTATTTTGTCCCTTTTTCCTGAGAAAAGCATTCTCTTTGGTAGTAAACTGTTTTGTCTCAGGAAAGCTCACAAAGCGTTCAGAAACCAAAAATATCTGAAACTTATTCTTCTTTCTCCTGATCAAAGTATAGAGAGAAACAGACTTATATTTTAACTGAACTTGGTGGGTATATTTTTTGTCTATGCCCATTAAGCCTTTCAGACAAAGAATGCAAAAAGAAAAGAAATTTCCATCAATTATGAGAGAAGGGAAAAAACCAATTTTTTTTCTTGAGAAACACACATATCAAACACTTACAGCAAGGAAGTCTAGGAACATCTGTGCAGAAAGCATTATTCTACTAGCACTACTAGATCTTGAAGGAATTAATTCTGCACCTGCCCATTCTGGTGTGGACCTTCCAAAACAGCTGCAACAATATAGATGTCTAAGGGAAAAAAAAACAATAGGAGCCATGGCAATAACACTGGAAATGCTGGAGTAATTTTTTTTCAGTATAATAAGAGCAATTTCCCCAGGGTGGGAAAGAAAGCAATCAGTAAATAAGATAAAGTTAAAACATATTTAGCTATAAAATCCATACAAATGAATCAAAATAACAGTCCAGTGTTGAAGAAGTTTTTTAGCATAGAATGTTTCAGTTGGAAGGAGCCTACAATGATCATCCTGTCCAACAGCCCAACCATCTCAGGGGTGACGAAAAGTTAAGACATGTTATTAAGGGCATTGTCAAAATGCCTCTTGAACCCTGTCAGGCTTGGGGCATCAACCTCTCTAGGAAGCCTGTTCCAGCATTTGACCACCCTCTTAGCCAAGAAATGCTTCCTAATGCCAAGTGTTCTGCACTGTTTAAGCTAAACCAAGTCACACGTATAAATCAGACGCCTCAAGATTCACCAGTCTAGCTAGCAGTGGTAGCTGACAAAAACCATCACAGCCTAGCCTGCTTCCTATGACCTCTCATCCACTATGCACTATGTGTATGTTGATAGATGTACACTAAAAAGTAGCATTTACTTGCCTTGTCCACAAATACTTCCCTTCAAATTTTACTTTTAGTGATCAACATCTGAACTTCCTTCTCCATAAGTTATTTTTTTAAGCCTTTATTACACCAAACTGCTAAGCAGAAGTAAATCTAGTTCCCCTGTCAGAAATTACAGAGTTCTGGCCTTGAAGAAAGACCACAGTAAGTACAGAACTGAACAGTTTAAAATCTGCTTCTCTAGTTTCAAAATAAGAAAAAATAAAAATCTGTATTGACTGGAAAAAGACTTACTTATTGTTTACAACAGCTCTGGAATCTTTAATGATAAATATGTTGTTCACTTCAGATTAATGTGTCAAAATCTCTCTGGGTGCTATGGCTTCATGTTTATCTTCCTCTTTGGATTACATTTAAATGCATGCAAAGATTTTTTGGTTCTGAAATAAAGCACTCAGCAGTTTACAAACACGGAAGTTGGTTACTCACACAAAACAATTTTTAGAAAATATACATTTTCAGTATATCCTATTTGTATCATATATTACAAGCACACACTACTTCTCTCACATTTTTAGCAATCCACAGGAAAAGCAATTGTCCCTAGTTCATTAAATAAATACATTTCTGTTTCCCTCACTTAATGATGGGCCCACATCACTTTTTCACGGAAAATCCTGATAAAGAAAGAAGCATCCTAATCACCCTTTAAGGTGCAGAATAGTACCCACAGAGCTTCTCATTGTAATATAACTGTATTAACCTAGTAGGCACTGCACCTCAGCCTTAATGGTATCACTGAACCTGCAAGTATCAGTCCTAAGATGACGTATTATCCAAAGAGTCCACTCAAGTGAAGAGCCCACTTGACCTACCTGCAGAGTAATTTCACAAACTGTAGTGGCAGCATAAGTAGTCACCCTTCCACAGCTGTTTACTCTCTCCTTCTCTATTCAGTCAGAGCACAACAAAGCCAGCTATTAGCCTCCAGATGTCTAGATTCAAAATGCCCTGGACCTAACATCAGATCAGACAATCTCTCAGAATTTTACTTTCTTGTCAAAATAACTGGTTCTCTTAGAATAAGCTCACAGGTGAGACAACAGTGAGTCTACTGACTAACAAGTAATTAGGTCGACCTTTTCTTTTCTGTTCAAACTATCTCCACTCTTTGGGGCATGAGAAGAACCAGAAAGAAAGCAAACATATCTCTGATGTGCAAGATTAAGAAAACATTCACAATACCTCTTCATAACCTTTGGAGAAGTAATTCACTCTTCCTGTTCACCAGAAAACAAATAATTTTCAGCCTCATGGTAATTTTCATTGTCAAGCTAAGAATATATTGATTCAGAAGCCATAAGGGAAAAAAGAAAAGGAGAAGTAATGAGAAGGGTAAGACCAGCAGTGCTTTCATGAGTTTTAAGACAACCCACAGAAAGCCATCTCTGGCTAGATGTAAGCAAACAAATTTAGGATGAAACTTCTATTAAAACTGCTGATTACTCTGGAGGGTTTAAAACATCCCATAGGATTTGCCAAGTTTATTTACTATAATACAGCAATAGTTTTACAGGAAACCTGTTGAAACAGACAGGAAGTACTGAGTTATAAAAATATACTTGTGCAGATGAAAGAGACCTGAACACAATCCTAGACTATTCCAGTTTAAGTTTTAAAAAAGAATCCATTTAGTACTAACACAAACTGGTGGAACTCTGCTTCAGCACCAACCCAATTTCTATTAGAAACCAACAGAATAAACCATCCACATTTATGCTGCTAAGGCTGGGCAGGTAAACAGTCTCTGGCTTTGAACTTCTGGTGATGTATCCTGAAGATGGCACTAAGGACTGCTGGTGGCTTTAAAGAGCTTTTCAATCTAGTGCCAACTCACCACTCCTTTTCACATACTTTCAGTGTTTCATTAATGTATAACAACATATAAAACCTACAGATTGGTTCTGCTGAAACAAACTCCAAGTTTTTCTGAAACAACTCTTTAAAAGGTATACTCAAAGAAGTAATTTTAAAAGGAAATGTATACCATCATTCTAATATTCATTCTTTCTCTGCCAGTGCAGGACTGTTAGTGGGTGAGCCACGGCTCAAATGGGCAGAGAAAAAAATGACAAAATAATAGTACTACAGAAAGTCTTCATAAAAATACACAAAGTCATTGCACATTTCCTAGTACCTGGATCTTTTCCTGCCGCCAGGCTTCCCTATATGCCACCTTTCTGAGGCCTAGGACAGTGGGCTTCAGCTGAGGGAGGGTGTTACAGTGAGCCACCTGTCTGTGTCCCAGCTCCGCTCTGAGAAGAACCACAAAGTTTACAGCGGTGGCAGAGGTGGAACAGCTGCTCTCAGAAGAGCATGATGTTGATGACTTCTTCCCCACTCCAAGGACCCCCAGCTGAGTTAACACATGCTGACTTCGTTCATCTGCAACTCCATTCTACATCCACGTTTACTGCACACTGTATACAGCCTGTATTACATCTGCTTGAGACCTGCTCTTCCATCCTTTTGGTTTTGCCCAGCTCCCAAACTGCACTTCTTTACCAACCACTGGTGACCACTTTACAGCACTGGGGTCCCCAGTAAGGGGGACATCCCAAGTACCCTCTTTTCACCCTCTGCTGCCACACTCCCATCCTGTGCCCCCACTTGCAAAGCCTCTGCTATCACACTGTGATGATGCTCCTCTGCACTACACCATTCTGTGAGGGTCACAAATACATCATTATACACACAATAACGATTTGCTACTACTATCTGCTGAAAGAAATGTGGTTATACCACACAATTATATGGACAAGCCAAAAGGAAACTAAGCAGCAGCCACCCAGTAACTAAAAAAAAGATACCAGGTTTGGGTTTACAGCTAAGTAAAGCCAAACAAAGCTCCACATAGGCAAAGGCACGTTCAGACAAAACCTGACAAGTCCTAAGACTTGCAAGGTTGTGTGAAAACCTGAAGCCTGCATCAGAACTGACATGCGAAGGACTCAAAAATCAGATTTGCAAAAGCAATAGGTGCTTTGCTAGGGCCAGATTTGCACCCCCAAAACAAAGGGGAGGAGGAGAATTTTTGGGTGTGTGGTGAAACCTCTGATCTTCCAAAGAACAGTCCAGGTGCAGAGGAGATGCACACCTGCCCACCAGAGGATGATCACAAGAAACCAAGCTTTGCTTATCAACAATCTTCTTTTTTGAGGGGAAAAAGCCATTAACAAGCAAATCCTGCAAGGTGGGGTAATGCTTTTTATCATGTCAATGTCTTCTCCTGATGAGACTCAAGTGGAAGACTACCCCTGGGGGAGATATCGGGACATTCACCTGTAAGCCTGAAGGTATTCATTAGTTCTGGTAAGTTACAACTGACTCAACCTGTGCAGTCATGAGAAACAGTGGCCATGTCTTAGGGCCACAAATCTTCAAAAACTCCCAGACTGTGCATGATCCACAGTATTTCATAGTGTAAAACTCCATTCCCGGGGGGGCACCTGGGCCTTCCCACCTGAACATATATTAACCCACTGAATCTTTTTCTAATGGACTTCTCCATTCCCAATGGATAAAGACTGTGACCACAACTTTGATCAACAGACACTGAAATTGCAACAATTGAGTCTCAGTGCAGGATCCACAGGTAATGATACCTTTCCTCTCCTTTTTATTCTTACCCTTTCTTTATTTTCCTTGTGAATTTTTCTAACCTATATTTTATACTTTTATATAATTATATTTCTGTAATAATAACCAAAGCAGATACATACCTCCTTTCCAATGTAACCAAACTGTTCTGAAATAAACCTGCCATGTGTATACACACTGGTCATTCAGTCTCCTTTCACTTTAATTCACCCCAAGGGATTTAGTAAGAACTGTCACTTACACCATCTCAGGGGTGGGTTAAAACAGCCTGTCCCTAGTGTGCGGAAAATCACTCTGTGAAGAGCCACTGCCCACGAAGGAGACAGGAGTTCTACAGCTTTATACAAATACACCCGTGGGGTTTGTCTCTAGGGGTTTCAGAGGACACAGCCTACTTTTATCCTAAAATCCCAGCAACACTACCCTCTACCTTTCCCCAGTGGCTGCAGTACTAGGAAGGTACAGCCTTCCCAAACCGCTTACCACATTCCCCCCTTGAACATGTCATTTTCCTCCAGAGTTTAGAAATTTAAGCTGGTTCTGCAACAGACTTTGTGCTGACCCATTTGTCTATTACTCTTAAGTTCAGGAGTCAAACTGTCTGGGTTCTGTAGCTTGAGCACTTACCCATGGAATTGTTTGTAAAGACACTGGCACTCATCTTTTTCATCACAATTTCAAAACAGAACTTACAGTGCAAACGATCTGCTTTAAATTCTGTTAGGCACATGGTGGAATGTTTAAATTTCAAACAATACAGATACACAGGTGAAAACTAAACCATTCACTCTATCGGGAATGCATCTCCATGACTATGGATACTGTAAACTATTTATATTTTTTTCTCATTTGAAACCAGCTGATTGTCTATGCCATATTATTTCAAAGGAAAAAAACAAGATCAACCTTCTGTTGCCAGTCACACACAGCCACTCCTTGTGGACTTAAATGGACTTTTAATCCAACCTAGAAACCCATACACAAAGAAAGAAGGAAAATAAAAACCATATTTACAATCAAAATTAATTTTATATTCTGCATTTTGTACTATAGAGGGTTACAAGCTCAAATAATTCGTTGAGTATCTCTTCTTTCATTGTATCTTTCTGTGACAGAGACTTCAAACAAATTATTAATATTTAAAAAAAACCCAGAAGGTAAGTATGATGGCTGGAGAGACATGATCTTGCCAGAAATCAATGCCTAGGACAATCAAAGATATAATAAACATACTTTTAGGTATTGCAAACACTTGGAAGTGGCTGGTTAAGACTCATAGACTGCCAAACAAAAGGAAAAATTCTGAAGCGGTATGCTTTGTTCCTCTGTGCATGAAACTTGAATTATTTCAATAAGTGAGAACAGGGGTTGCTTAATTCCATTTAGCTCATTCATTAATGTTAGATTTCTGTACAAGTTGTGAAGTGGCATAAGATTGATCCAAAACAGGCATGGGCAACCAACTGTATTTGTGTTGAATTAACCGTGACGAGGCGTTTATGTGCCTTTACACACATAATGCCTGTCCTGGGAACACAGGCAATATAGAGTTTATCCCATGCAGACCAAGACCAATAGACACTGCCTGATTGAAGATAAAGCCTTTCAAAGCAGTATTATCATAAAAAATGTTCTGAATTAGCAAAGTGATCTTGCACAATTCTACCATCTTTCCAATAACCATGTCATCTTTGATACACTACCAGAAGTCATAAAATGATAAAATTACAGCTTAAGTTTCCTGTAGATATTAAAAAACACTCTCAAGAAGATAATTCTGATTGACAAGTCCATAAATAAACCTTAACATGAGATACAATGAAACTCTTGACTTTTTCATTCACATAAGATTGCAGAATGGCTGCAGAATTATCAGGTACTATAGGAAAAAAACCTAGGCCTGTTCATACAGTAACCATGATAAACAGAAATCATCATTATACATATCACAACAAAAAAATTAAAAGCTTGAACCCATTAAACTACACTGAACTTTATATGCTCACACAGAGCACAAACTTCAAGATATGTAATAACCACAATCTTGTGGTCCTCAGCATTAGATAAACTACTTCAGTCAACACATAGTAACAGCACTAACAGAGGGAAGATGGGAACAGAATATGAAGTTTTTCCAAGACTTAACTAGATTGGAATCAGTGGAGAACATCAGTAGAGGGAAAACAGGATGACAGGTACATGCCTGAAGCTTACCTGAAGCTCACATAAAACCACAATCTTACACACACAGCTGGTAAGAGAAGAGCCGTGTCTAGACACAGGCTGTAACCAGCATGCAGTGCAAACACCCTGTAGAGGAAGAGGAACCTCTGGGCTCAAAAACAGTAGTGAATAAAACGATAGAGTGCAGCCTGTTTCCACTCTTTCACAGAGACTGCAGGGACAAGGTCTTTGTCCTTCACATGACAATTGTGCAAGATTATGCCAGGCAGCAACAAATAAAGATGGCATGGCAGGTGACAGCAACATTTTCATCAGACTGTTAATGCCCTCCAGCACATGTGATGAGAGGGAGATGGCTACCAGAACAATTGACCCAGACAATAGTGGACAATTACCAATACCAGAGAATCCTCTGGGATATACACGTAAGTTCTTCTGCCATATTAGAGCTGGCTCTTGAGTCAAAGACTTCTGCTTCCTGATAAACTATATCTTACAGAGTCAGAAAAGAATTGTGAAGTTTTTACTTGATAGAAACTGAGTATTACTAACTAGAATTAAATTAATTTCTTGCTTTTCTAGCATTTTTACAATTACAGCTAATGCTGGCATTCAAAAGCCACGGGAATGATATAAAAAGCTCTTAGACATAAAGAAATCCCAGAAAGAGCATTGTGCGACAACCAAAACATTTCCAGATTTTTATAATTTTCACAGAATTTCTCATCCCATTAGATGCATATATCCTAAAGGCTACCTGATGTGACCCTGAGGCTAAACCAGGGTGGCTTGGAGAATATCAAGAAGTGCAATGCCATCTGCATAGTGCTGAATCTGGATACTTTGGTAACACTGGCAGTACGAGCATGCAAGCAAATTGGGAAATGTTGACAGAGAAACCATATGGAATTGAAAACTAAAGGAATAGAAACTGTATCCTCACTGAATAAGACAGACAAAAATACAGAACAAAGGAAAGAAGAGTCACAAATTTACTTTATGGCACAAACAGTTTGCACTGCTTCACTGACCACCAAGTTACACCACCTGTACAAACTGGAAGAACTTCTCTCATGTGCTACAAGGAAAGCAAGCAAAAACCCACAACAAACAAACAACACCCCCCCAAAAAAAACCCAAACCAAACCCACAAACAAACAAACAAACAAACCACAAAACACCACCACAACAACAAAAAAACCCAAAGCCTAAGAAAAACCCAAGGAAAAAAAATCTAGGAATAAATAATAGTTATCAACTAACAATTGTTGATGCAAGTCAGTGACCACATTGGTCCTACACCTCTTCATGTATTAAGGAAAAAAAAAAGTCATGACCCAAATTGTTGCTAAAAGCATTTCTGTCCAGGTATTAAGGAATGCAAAACTGCTTATTATTAAAGAACTTTCAGCATTCGCTGAATTTTGCAGTTTGCTCTTGCAGTCTTTCACAATTTCATTTAACACCACATTTCACAAGCTTTATCCAATGGATGTGTTTACAGATGAATCACAAATGTGTTAATCATTAATCTCTGCCCTAGTGTCATTCATTTTGTACTCCGCTTTGAAGCATAATTTTGTAATCAAAAATTGTCATCCAGCACTTACAGAAGAGAGGAATCTCCATGGAAATTCCCATCCTTCTGCACTTGGCATCTAGACAAATGTAAGCGTTTTAACAAAACTGACATAGCTTTTAATGGTATCTATAGAGAAACTGCCTATGTAAACTATTCACTGAAATTAGTTACAAGTAAGGTCAGAATTGATTGACTATGTTCTATACCTGCATTTCCTTGTAACTCTTTGATGGATTCCTAAACCACTTTGAAACATGGCAAGTATATACAAATGATACCTGGAGTTAAAGGAACTCCCACACTAAGTGAATTGGGTCAAATTCAGCATAAATGCTCTGACGTCTGTAACGGTGACAGGCTATCTGAAGAACTTGAAAGTAATACTAAAGGTCCTGGATTGCTTTTAGACATTACAGCACACCCTTCCTCGGACAACAGTTGGTGCTTGTGAACTTTGCAGAGACAACCAGCAAGTACAACGGGGTGTTTATATGTCAGCCTGGTAACTGTTTCAGTATTACAAATTTAATCTTACTCTATTTCTCACTGCTTCAGCCTTCTTTTGAAAACAACACTTGATAAAACATCAAATCATACTTTATTTACTAAGGAAAGAGAGGGAGCGGTCTGGCAACTTAAGTTTAGAGCACTGCCGTTCTGTCCTGGTAATAATACTAGTAAACAGCAGCAGCTCTGAAGCGCTACATTATAAAATGAAGCAATGGATTGTACAAGAAACTCTACCTCATTTCCCATCAGGAAACACACTGACAGTTCAAATTTTCCGCTAGAAGCTGCCAACTCTGCTGGTGAAAGGCGTCACCGCTTTGCAACTACTAGGAAATACTTAAGGAAGTTGCGGAATGTGGACGAAGACATGAATAAAAAAGCGCACAAATAAATTTTTTAGACCTCTAATGAGAAAATCTCTGTATCACGGGAGAAAACACGATTTTTGAAACACCGATAAACAAGCGTCATTGGAACAAAACCACAGATACTACATTTGGTGTTATGGGTTGGCATTCCCTCAATTTCTCGGCAGCAGCGTTACGATAAAACATGACGAGGCCACACCACACGCCCGTACTCCTAAGTTTTGCAAGAGAGAACCCATGACCGGATTACTCCGGACGGAAGGTGTCCATCCCAACCGCGGCACTTGGGACGGCTCCAGAAGTTAAATACCGGGCCGATACCTCACCCTGCGCGCTCACCGACGCGACTCCGCTCCCCGGCAGGATGCGGGACGGCGGCAGCCGCTGCCCGTCTCGGCAGAGCCCGCGGGCGTCGGCGCTCCGGCCCCGGGGTCCGCCGGCAGCAATCTGCGGCGGACACGCCCGGTGCGCGGCCAGCGGGCTGCAGCGGGCTGGCAGCCGGCCCCGGGCTGCGCCCGGCTCTGCCCGAGGATGCACGGGCAGCTCCCCGCTCTCGGCACGCTCCGAGGGCAGGAGCAGGTGCTGCGCCTCGCACAGCGCCGGGCATGCGGAGCGCGTCCCGCGCTGCCCTTCCCCTCCTCGCTCCACTAACAAGCCCGGGACGAGGGGCCGCCGCCCGACGCCGCGGGAAGAGCGGGTGGCATAGCCGTGAGCCGCCACCGTACCTGCAGGACACGGAGAGCTCCACCTTGGTGGCCGGGATGCTGGAGCTGAGTACGTTAAAATCCCCCACGGACGCCATCTTCGGAAGCCCACCGCTTCTGCCCGGCTCCCGCTGCCCCGCCGGCTTCTCCAGCCCGAACATGGGACAGAGCGGCGCGGGTGGGAACGAGGAAGGGAGGGAGGGAGAGAGGAGGCGGTGCCTATTGGCCTCCACAGCGCGACGGCGCTGCCGCTCGTGGCGCGGAGCCCGGCGAGCCCCGGTCAGCCCCGCTCCGCACCCGCGGGAAGCGCCCGCCGACTGGAGCGAGGCGCGGCGTCACCGCCAGCAGGAGCCGCGCGTGCCCGCCCCGGGCGCGGGGAGCGCCAGGGCACGCGCTGCAGCCCTCAGGGGAAATGCGGCACCGGAGCCGTCGCGGCCCCAAAGCGTGCGGGGCGGGGAAGTGCTCCGGTGGAGGCGTGCCCACGGTGCGGTCCCGAGCGATTTCACTCCCGCGCTTCTCCAGTGTCTTCCCCCTTGGCTTCTGCATGGAAACTCCCGCTCCGTCCCGTCCCGTCCCGCAGGCTGTCCGGGCAATCTCCTCCCTACGCGTTAGTGAATGAGGAATCTCCCCGGTGTCTTCCCCTTAGCTCTTGCACTAGAACTCCCACTCCGCTCTGTCCCGTTCCGCAGTCTGTGCGGGGAATCCCTTCCTTCCGTGTGCGGATCCCCGCACCCCGAGCAGCGGCAGCTGGGAACATCGCGTGCGGGCCAAACTGCAAGGCCCCGCGCGGGGTCAGTAATTCTCTGGGGCAGCCACCGCAAAAGCCCCGGGCGGCGAGCGCGAGGTTTGCGGGAGCGGCGAGGCCCGGCCGAGCCGNTCGCCGGCAGAGGGAAGACCTCGGTGTAAGTGCCTCAGGAATGCCAAAAGCCATTCCAATTGCTCAAGAGTCGAGGGAAAAGAGGTGAATTTACCTTGGGTACTGTGTATATTGACACGATGAAAAACGAGGGTTTCACTCTCTCACACGTGCGCAGACACATTCCTTTTTTCCCCAGGATCACCAATCCAGTTGCCCTGAATCTGTTCGTGTAAATTCACAATAATCACGACAGCTCCATCATCTTATATGTAATGTGTACAATTTGTATCCATTATTATGGCTTCTAAGTAGTCCCCAGTATTTATTTCTCATCATGGCAGTTTGAAAAGAGATGGAAGTGCTACCATTCCCATGTCACAGGTGGGAAGTTAAGGCAAAGGCAAATTAAATGCCATGTTTGTAGCCACACAATGTATAGGACAGGTCGAAGATATCAACCCGAAATTATGTACTGAATTTCTCTACTCCTCTGTCAATAGTTTTACATACAGCAATAAAGAAGTTTAATGTGTTTATTTGTAAGGAAAAAAAATTAACTCCAAAGCCACAATCATCAAAATACATTCATTTTGAATTTCATTTCTAGATTCTTGTTGCTGTAATTCAGTGCTTGATCTCAGGTAGTACATCAAAATAATGGTAAGAGAACCTGAATGTCAACACCTGGTTAGCTTATAGCAAACAGAAGGAACAGCAGTGGGAATGCAGAAGACAGTAACATGTTCTTCTGAGCAGGAGATATACTCCCTGTGCACAGCACGCAGCTGAAACATAACTCCAGTGGCAAAAACTCAACGAAGATATCACAAATATTTTATTCAGAAATTTCTGACCACATCCCAGTTCTAATCTTCTGGCTCTTTCTTTTCAGGAGATTATCACCTGAAGTCTCATTTCTTTATTTTCATTCTCTTGTCCAGAGCAATTTGTTAAACACAGAGCAATTTCTCATCAGATATCTCTAAAGTACTTCCTCTTAAACCAATCTGTCTAAAGTTGTCACTACAGCCGAGAAACCACATACCTTCACAAGTATTCTAGGTATGTCTGCAGGCAGCCAAACCAGTAAGCCTACAGCTGAAATTGCTTTAAAAAGCCAAACCACAAAACTCAAACAGAAAAACGAGAAGAAATTTAGTTCACTTCTATCTTTGTCTGTACAGTAGTGTGAAGGGATGGGTGAAGGACCAGTGGTGTCTTGAGAGGCTAATGCCAAGTACAAATAAGCTACTAGATGACTAAAAGCTAAAGAACAGTTTTTAAGAAAAAAACCTAGTTTTCAGCTTTATAATACAGTTCATCCTTGTTTTATAATCCACTATAAGGCACTAAACATGATCAGTGTTTCCCACAAGGCATGTCATGAATAACCAAAAACATGTGAAGATTTATTATAATAAGGATAGTACATCACTATAAATGATACAACTGTTTCAATAATATAGTATGAGTAACCTAAAAGTGTATCATGTGACATGATTTTAGATTATTCTCTACTAATCCACTTTACTTTTGGTTATGTGGGGGTTTGTTTTGATCCTTTTTTATATTACCTGATCTTAATATTTTATTCTACTTAGAAAAATGAAAATTGTTGGCGATTGCTGATGCCATAAATAGAGTACCCTATGAAAATAATGGAGGAGTTAAGGAAATTCAAGTCTTCAGTGTTGCTGGGGAGATATCCATCTTCTCTCATCACATTTATAAAGGCACAACTACTTTATCTTGTAATGTTTCATCTTAGAGTAAGTACATAGTTCTCATGCACTGAGAGTGATTTATATGGGAAAAGGAAACAAAAAACTAAACCAAGAGGTAGTTGAAAGATATGCACCAATGGGACTAAATATACATTATTATCATTCCAGAGAGGTACCTTTTATTTTTTCATGCTTAAATGGCACTAAGGTATGGGGACTGGAACAATGCCCAAGTATTAGGACTGAGGCAGCTTTAGTATCTAAAATTTATATACAAAATACCTATCAGATTACAGTGCAAAAAGAAACATAAGAGCTGTGTGTGGTATATGGTAAGCTGACATTTGAATGACATCAGTGACTCTCAGAAAATTTTGCAATGGAAACCAGGACATATTTTCCTTGCTTTCTTTTGTGATTGTTACTTTATTATTACTAGCTGTTGCTAATTATCAGATACCTACATAACTTGTTTCAATACCCGCTACCTAATTTAAGGAATGAGGGATATATTTGCAGTAATTATAGCATAAACTATGAACAAACTAGAGATTCCAGAATAGCTGTAATGCGTAACACTGGATGATTGCTTTAAAACATCACAGCTTCCAGGTTTCAGCAGTATAATTGAAGCCGAATACCACAGGATGCAAACATTGATTATTCCCCTCCACCCCCTCAGCTTTCTGCCTTGTAGATCATTATTAGACATCTCAAAAAAGAAGTTTAATGATTAAATCTTTGCACTACTAAAAAAATAAACCACATGCAAAACCAACACAGACTAATCTGTAGGAAGTTAAGGAACTGGAAATGGCATCTATTCTAGTTATGTGGTAGAATAGGTGAATGATTATAGAAGTGAGCTTAGAAGTGAGCTTCAGCATTATTGGAACAGAACAATGTGACTACAATGCATTTTCATGACAATGACATGCCTACTCAGTCTGTATTTGTGATGAACATACCATATTCCCTTGTTTTTCTTCAAGTATCCATTCAGTTGTTCACTCAAGTAACATTAATCAAATGTTTTATCCTGGCTGCCCCAAACTGTTTCTTTCAAAAACCTGAAGAATAGAGTAAAATTAGCCATAACTTGGTGCTTTCTGGTAATTGAACATAGCGCTGAAACAATTCCAATATCCTAATGTACACTACAGTTTGAGAATTGTTATATCTTTCTTTCCTGTCTTTGATTAATACAGTTAATTTCCTCCTTCTTTGCTAGTGCTGGTTGTTTCCATTGAACAAAGACAAGGAATTTAGCATTTGCTGGGCCAAGTGGAGCCATCAGTGCCACCATCACTAGTGGAACCATCAGCAAGAACTATGGCTGAATACAGACCATAGGCTTTAAAAACTTCTATAACAGAACATGCTGATGGATACATTCAGTTCTTTTATTCTTCTAGGATGAATTATCTCCTATAACTTCATGATTCTGTGATCTGCTTTCAAAACACATGAATACCGATGAAGATCTATTTTTGTGAAAGTCTAAAGGAGGTGTCAGACTCAGAGGTTTGATGTAAAGAAAAACTCTCCACTTCTTTAAGGTTTTCACTTTAAACACTAATTTATCAAGGGCTAATGTCTACAGTCTCACAGGTGTCAAGGAGAATACATTCTTCTGTAAAAGGTATCTAGGCCTTCTGTGTTTAAAAGCCTTTGAAACCTATCCTCACTGTCTGCATAAGAGCATGTCTGTTGTGAGGACCCAGAAAACCTTGTCACCATGGCATAAGCTGAGGAAGGTTAATGAATCATCAGTGCAGAGACAGCTGATAATTTCACCCTTTCTGTACCATGATGAAATTAGTAATGCATTTGTTTGTATACCTCCCTACTGTTTCCTTGCAGAATAAAATCACAAAGTATGAATACCACTTCCCCTCTTCAAATACACAAAGGACATCTATCCAACAAATACTCTTGTCTCACTATTTATTTGTTTACTCTAGAACTGTGTTATGTATCAAAGTACCTTTAGCACTAGATAATTTTCCTGTATTATTTCAAATTTTCTTCCAGTTTGATCCAGGCCAGAAGAGAGAGATCAGCAGCACAACCAAAAGATTCCTTCCTGCCACATCCTAAGGAGTGTTTTTCCATAGAATCAGGTTAAGTAGTGTCAGTTCCTGACACAGTTTTCAGTTTGTTCAAGAGCTCTTCAATATGGCAAGTACCCCTGAAGCATTTTCAGGAGGTGTAATGGAATCCATTTTACATCCGACCCTTAAGATTGCATAGTAAGGTCTCTACATCTATAAACAGAGGAATTTTAAATCTACTGAGCACTTTTTCTGGCTCTCATAGTGAAGTAAGTAGTGTGGAACTCAAGTTCTAAAAGGTTGACTTGGGACTATTTTTAGTACAGGTTTTTAACTGTTAACAAAGATTAAAGTTCAGAAGTTCAGGTTTCATTTTAAAGGACAAGGAAAACTTATTAGGTGTTTTTTGGTGAAAAAGTATTATTCATGCACATTCAACCGAGCATTGGCCATCGAGATTTCATTTGTGGACAGGCTGCCAGAAAAATGTAAGGATGCATTTGAAATAATTTTCTAGAAAGGCAATTTATGACTGGCTCATGGCAGCAGATAATTCTAGGTTCTGCTAAACTAAGTGTTTAGTATGGCAGAAAGGATGGTAACAAGAAGATTGTCTGCTTACAATTTATCTCAAAAATTCTAAATAACAATGTTCTTTTTAATGGACATAAGATTAGACAGCCCCAAAATGAAACCTCAAGATGTTTGTCACAAGATGAGATGAACAATTCAGGAAAGTATTTTAGTCTCAGAAGAGGTAGAGGAGAATCTACTTCTTGCTCTTCGGTTATTTCCCATGTTCTTGGACTACTCTTGATGACTGGAATTATTTTTTCCTTCCCTTTCCTGCCCAATCACTTCTAGGCCTTCTAAGAAATATCAGCTGATTTGCAGAAAATATTTATTTGCTACAAATCTTTTAGGAATAATATATTTCACAGTTTCATTCTCTGCCTAATCTCAACCCACATCTTTTCCCTCAGCATGTTTCCAGAATATTCATAAAATCAGTTTCCCATTAGCAATACATCTTGGGAGGACAAGTCTTCATATGTAACAGTTGCTTAGTGAATTTGGCTAACGCAGAAGAAATTAGCATGTCGCCTGTACAATTCAAAGTATGTTATCCAGTTATTTTCTTCATGGCAACTAAAGTCAAACTCAGTTCTTTTAGGAAAAATATGATTACAGCATTTCTGAACCCAATAGCAGCAATACCCAAGCTGCTACATCCTCCTCCATCACCCAGATGGTGGCCTCAGTACTCATGCACCTGACTTCGTGTATTTCCTGCTAAAAGAGATATTGGGTCACACCATTCTAGGCATAGAAGAAATCAATAACTCTTCCAAAACAGACAAAACAGATTTAATCTTTGCAAGTAGTCTCCAATGCAGATTTCATGAGGGAGTACCAATTACTTATCTATTACCTACCTGTAAATATTCAGACAAATGTGTACACGGTGAGGAGGTCACCTGGACTAATCTGGTTAAGTGTTGGATACACTGCTTGTCAATAGTCATACACTTAAACTCATATAAATAAATACTCTGGATGTTATATCAGGTTATTTTATAATTTCATCTTCCCAGAAGGATCCCTGTGGAGTCAGTGTAACACTACATATTCTAATTAGCCAGCAAGAAGCAAACCCAAACTTTTCTGTCAATTGCTTTTTAACAGTTTCTTTCACAAATTTCTCGATGTAAGCCAAGATAGTGGAATTTCAAAAAACTTGTCACCATATGTCCCCATACCATTTCTATGGCTTCCTCATTTTGAAAAAAAGTGGTGGGTGTTTCTGTATTCCTTCAAATATCAGTGAAATCCAAGAATGTTGCCAGGTCCCTCCTTGTACTGTTTTTCATGCAGTCAGTCTAACAGTGAAGCTATGCCCTAAATTAATTTTGAAGGCTGCATGTGATTTACTTCATTGGCTTCTTGATGATTTTTTTTCCCCCAAGATTATACTTGTTTTGTGGAAGAAACTACAAATGCCCTCTGGACAAAAAGAGAGCATGGTTCTGTTTTCAGAGAAGAAAAACTTTATGGCTCCTTAAAACTGTCATATTTGATAACTCACTGTTAGACACAGAACCAGAAAGCATAAGCCTCTCTCACACAATGGGTTCCTATGGTCTGGATTTTGCAAAGAGGAGGAATTGTGTTTGGAAAGATTTGTGAAATTGTGTGAGGATATAAAAGATTCTGTTTCCCAGCTGAAAGACTTTCTGAGCGGGTAACAGATCTTACCAGTACTATCTCTGATGTTGATTTGGCTTCCACAGTTGATTTTATGCCTCTACCTACAAGGACACAAGCAGCAATAACTGAAATAACTGGAATATCATTAAACACCTCCACTCCTATAATTATCAATTACTAGTCCTTGATAGGAGCTTCAACGTCTCATGCTCAGTCTGACAAAGCAGACTTTAATCCATTAAATCACTTTGGCTTTCACCTCCAGGGAGGGCCTCTAGCAGCAGGGGCTTTTTCTTCAGCTATTCAAAGAAAGTTTATCCTTTTAGATAAAGTGCAATTTTCTGAGCTACTCAATATGGTTGGGTTCTAAAGAGCCCATAGTTTTCTTCCAGGGTGCAGACACCAGGTTTCTCTCAGGGGAGGAGCTGTGCAGTGGTCTGGGTTGCTCTGCCCCTCAGTGAGTCTGGCTCTTTCCTACACAGCTGGGAGATCTCTGCAGCAAAAGGGAGGTCCTTGTACACAACATATATTGAAGAAATGTAATTACTGCAGGACATCGTATTCTTTTTCTTCCAATTTACCAGAAGCAAACTCCAAAGTGACTATACAAACTCTGAGAGAAGCTGATTTTAATCACTCATGACTCATTTATAACTATCAATTAAATTTTCCAACTTTACAGCATTTATTTTGATTGCATTTTATAATGACAGTTGCCATCCTAGTTATCAAACACTAATTTATGATATAGGTTAATTTTGCGTTATTAATGAACTATCAAAAAGGCAGTGTGACTTATAGTACTGACATTTAGCAAGTCACTAAAATATCTAGAGAAGAACTTCAGAGAGTTGCTTCTTTTTCTTTCAGAAAAGAACTCAGATAGAAAAGTGAATTTTGTAAGAATATTTCTTCTTTTTTCATCCTCATGTATTCCCTCATTCGTTAATTTTATATTATTTTCCATTCAATTAAAATACCTTAAACAAATGGTTAATAGCACATGGATTGTCTTTCAGGAACACTGTCCATCAGATTTTTCTCATTTCATGGCAACATTCAAGCAATTAAGGTTTTAATGAGCCTGAAAATTTCCAGCCTAAATAATGTAATGAGTTTGACTATCTTCCAGAACAACTGTGGCAATAATGCAGGAATGCATTTAACCATATGCTTGAATTCATAACTGTGTTGTTGGGCAGCAGCTGTCTGCCTCTTAAGTGAGGTGTAAAGCTCACACCTAACATTTGCTGAGCTTGGAGGGTTTGTTGCACCATTGTTTTGCCTATGTGAGCAGTACAAGTACAATATTGCCATTTTCTCTTGTCGCATTCTGCTCTCTCAATGTACTTAGATCCACAAATTATTCAAATGATACCTGATCCATTACTTATCTTCAGCTTTAAAATACCACTAAAGATGCCACAGTATTTCTCAAATGGGAGGTAAATAAGATTCTGTTACTTAACGGAATATGAAAAATTAAACTCCATGGTCTGCACCATGGAGTGAGCTGTGCTGATGAGTGTTAGGACTTCTAATTCTGTATCTGTGGTGAGAACCTTTCATTTCCTCTTCTTTTCAGAAGGGTTTTGCATCCTGATAAAAACAGTATTTGTTTTCCTAAAATGACTTCATACACATTATTTATTCAACTGTGAAATAAACATTCATCTTCAAAAATAAAGAACTAATTAGTTTGGGGCAATTGCCAGATACCAGCAGCATACTTTCCAGAGCCACAGTAGCAAGAATTCTATGAAAATTATTCCACTATTTAGGTAACCACAGCACAGTTGTCTTCAAGTTTCTGCAGAAAAGATGCTGGTTTGCTGCCAGCACAACCAGCATTTGTCCCAGCTGAGAAAGTAACTTCATAAACACTTCAATATTTTTTTTTCTGGTGGTAAAAAATAAGTAAAAAGAAAACAAACCACCAAATAATTCTAAAATAAATTTAAAGAAAAAATAAATGGCCAATTTTAAAACTGTCACATGGACTGCAATTCTGAATATACTTCAGAGATAAACACAAAACTCCTTGAAATAAGAAAAATATTTTATTTGAATAGTGATTCCCTGTTTCATATTTATATGTTTGATTTAAAATTTAACTATAAGCACACACACAAAAATAAATTAGCTAGTTCAGTAGCTTTTAAAATGGAAAATTAACCTTACTTTGCATAATTAAGAGAAGGATTAAAATTATTCTTAAACTTATTGTATTTGGAACAACCTAGGCCAAATTCATCCTTAAAGGAACTTAACAACTGAAATGATCAATGAACTAATTAACCCTCTTGAATTTAACAGATAATTCAGTACAAATTAATATTACACTTTAAATATTAACTTCAGGTCCTTAATTATTTACAGTTTTGGTGTATCTTTTCCATAGTGAGATAATTAGCATGGCTATGTGGGGATATATAGTCATTTTAGAAGAAGCTTGATTGCAAGATAAATTTCGAGTCCAGTTTATGTGTCTCCCAAGCATTATTTACTTTTGAAAGTGAAGGGCACTAAAAAATCATTTACTGTTGAAAGTTTCTTATTTTAAAAAGCCTTTTGGGAAAGTATTATGCATTCTTCAGCATTAATCTTTATAAAGAGCAAACCTGGGCTCCTAACACAGGGATAAACTCTATACACATAATTGCTAATTCTGCATAATACTGCACTCCATTATTGCTACACATAACACTAATCCTAACACTCAGCCCAGTTTTAGTCTTGCAGCATATCTAAATCCAAGAACCAGTCCTAATTCATTACAGAATAAAATCCCCTGCTACCTGGTACCTGATAGAAGCAGACTCCCAACACAAGCATTCTCCTAAGTGCCACTTAGATCCCAAGAACTGTATCATGCACTGTATGTCAGAAAGGGTCACTCTCAGTTATAGTGAGAACTCAACTTCTTTCTGCAGCTTCATCAGTAATCTTGAGTTTACCTTCTGCAAGACTAACCTTTGCCTTGGCTTAGCATTGACTGAGAAGCCACTCACTGCAGAAGCTTGGTATGGCAAGGAAAGTTTAGGAATCATGCTTCAAAACCTATTTTATCATTCCTTGTCAAATTAAAAACATGTTTTACCTATGATGCTAATATCTCTAGACTTAACAGTCCTTCCAGGTAGAAAATCTTAATTATGAAAATTGGTTATTCTTCGTTATTATCTAAAGATTAGTTTTTATTCAGCTTTTTTAACTGGATAGCTTTCATTTTACTTATTACTGTAGATGTTTGTCAGACTATAAATCAAATATGAACCTTAATACATCATGAGGCCATCTCAACATGGCAGATAACTTAGCAGGGAAAGCACTGTTTCACATTATCCAAAGCATGGAAACCTGCTGGTTTTTGTCAAAGAATGATGGGATCTCTGAAGTTGAAAGTGACCTAGTCCTCCTTCTCTGAGCATGGCCATTGTCAAAACTCTGAGCATGGCTATTGCCAAAGGAAGGACAAGTTGCTCAGGGTCTTGTTCAGCTGAGGTTTAAAACTCCATAAAGCAGACCAGGTGCCCCTTTCCAACATCTAAACACTTACAAAAATTTGCCCTATATCCAGTTAGGTTTTCCTTTTTTTTTTTTTTTNTGACTGTTGCCTTTTGTCCTGT
The DNA here is from genome assembly GCA_013397375.1 of Toxostoma redivivum. Classification (NCBI taxonomy): domain Eukaryota; kingdom Metazoa; phylum Chordata; class Aves; order Passeriformes; family Mimidae; genus Toxostoma; species Toxostoma redivivum. The sequence continues at coordinate 166,404 of VXBI01004730.1, forward strand.
CTGTTGTGCACCTCCAAGGCAACACTCCCAGGTATCATCAGAGAGCTCCACTAAGGTAACAGACAGCAGCAGTTACACTCCTCATCCTTCTCATCTCCAGGCTGCACAGGGAGAGCTCCCTCTGCTCTTCTTGCTCATTATAGTCTAATCATCAGCTCCCTAATCATCCTAATGATCTTGCACTTACATGTCTCTGCAGTTGAATGCCTTTATAGCAGGGGTCCCAATTGAGTTCAAAGAAGTTACCTGGGGGAAAAAATTCCTGCTGGCTCTGCTACCACAACCCAGAGTGTTGTGGTGCCTGGGGTGATCTCTGCTCATTCATGTTCATTTTGTTGTCTGTCCAGGGCTTTGCTGCAGAGCTGCTGTCCACCCCTGAGGCCCCCTGAGACCTCCTCCTTTACCCACACCAAGTGCAGGCTTGTGCTTTGGTCTGCATTGAAACTCACAATGCTCCTGTTGACCTGACACAGGGGTCTTTCTCAACATAACAAATCAATGTGATAAAAGTCTTTATTGCTTACTGTCTCAAACTTCATCAGATTTGTTTTTTATGTTTGATGATAGTTTTTCACAGCACAACATAATGTGGTAAAGCAATAAACATCAGTTTACAAAAATTAGCTCAGTTTGGTTTTTTAAAATAAACCATTATTTTTTGTTGCTTTCGGAAGTCCAAATCATAGGCAGAATGTAGTGTAAGTCTTAATATCATCCTTGGCACAGCTTCCCAAACAGTCTGTGAACTTGACATAGTAAAAGAGTCTCTTAGGTTGCAGAAGCCAAGCTATAACCACCACTGACTCATGTCCTCCCCACAGCCCTTGGTGTTCCTAAAAAGCAGATACAGCATGAGAATCCATTTCACATTAGTCTCCAAAACTTAGATATATATTTCATATATATAATGAATCTTTGCACATTACATTTACCTCATTCTGTATATTGTTTTAAACTGAATTTCTAATATTACCATTTTAGTTTATCTTTGTAAAGCTCTCTTAAATACACTGTTCGTTTTATAGTTGCTCTCCAAAATAAGCTTCTTACAGACATTTACCCTCTAAATCAAATTAATTAAATTGAATCTTCTTTTGTAGTAAAGGAAGACAAATAGGGTGAGAAATGCAAATACTAACATATATCACTTCTCCATCAAAGGCTTATTCTCCCAGTATGCTTTCTGAAAAATTGTTTCTGCAATGCAAATGAAAAATAGTTGATACACATACAAATAGATTATATACAGCTTTATTTAACTCTCATTTTTTGATGTTTAAAACATTTCTAAATGCTGCTTCCTCTTTGCAGAGAAAGGCCTTTGAAACATAAATATTTTAGAGCTGCAGAATTGTTCAGATTTTAACTGCTCATGTCCTCTTTCATTTTTTATATCAGTGGAATGCATATATTTTATTTACAGTCACAGAGAAAGAAATACTTTCAGATCTGTTTGTCATATTGAGGAATAGATCAGATATGTAAAAAAGGTCTTACAAGAAAAAGGGACAGCTTCAATTGTATAAGCAACATTATTGCTGCAGACTTTAGAACTGCAGAAGTTATTTATCTAAATATATGGAACTATAACTACAAAAACAGAAATCTATGTTTTAAAAACTACACACTTAGAATAAAATAAAGTTAAAAATAAATGGAGTTAAACTATGGTGTAATGATTTTTTATGTTGTCACTGCTCCATACTAGTGTTATTACATAAAAGGGAATTCTGAAACCAATGTTGCATTCAAAATCACATTATGGATAGGAAAGAAAACACCTTATATGGAAACAAAGAATTTATTATTAGTCTAGTGGAAATCTCCATTCTAATTGCAATGCAACAGACAGTTACTAAGATTAGCCTAGTTACAATAATACTTCCTACTATAGTACAAATTATCTGATCAATTCAGAATAACATGAATAATGGAGTCAAAACTGTTGTACGAAACCTTCCTAGCTCTGCTCTTGGGCTCTGCTTTTGGGCTCTCCCATGGGCTTTCATATTTGGTCCTGTATTTGATGGCATCAGTACTGCTTGAGAAAAAGAGGGCTGCAGCAAGCCATCAGCACTTCGTGCCCTTTGCCAGGGCAAGTGCGGTGTTCACGATGGAGTTCTTTCTATGCTGGAAGGAGCTGTATGATGTTGATGGTTTCTTCCTCCCTACTGTGAGAACCCTCACTTGGGGCAGGTTTTCAAGACTGATTGTGTGAGATCCTGTCTCATTGCCCTGCAAATCCATTTTACATTCAAATTTACTCTATATGGTGAGCTTTGCTCTTTCAGTCCTTTTGGCTTTGTTTAGCTCTCAAACTGCACTTCCTTACCAACCACTGATGACTTCTTTACAGCACTGGGATCCCCAGTAGGAGGACATCTCAAGCACTCACTTTTCACCCTCTGCTCTCACAATTGGCATCCAGTACTGTCATTTGCAATGTCTCTGTTGTCACACTGTGATGATGCTCCTCTGCACTGCACCATTCTGAGTGTCACAAATACATCATTATTCACATAATAACTACTTGCTACTGCTATCTGTAGAAAAATTCTAATTATCTCTGTTATCCAGGTGTTGTTGAGTATATATGTTCTGTCTAAGAAGTGACCTTCTAGCATAGGCTTAAAAATTCTTCTTAAAGGGAAAATCTGATAATTTGAACACTTCAAGATGTAAATTGTAGGAACTTTGGTACTTCTGGACTTGGTACTTCAAATTCTGTTCTGACCAAAGTAATGCAATAAATGTGAAACAGCTAAATCACAACAGAGAGCTGAAAAATAGTTGACACAGAGTTATTATTAATAGTTCTCTGAATTCCCAGTGCTCTGCAGTGTCCTAACACTGGAATTGTTCCTGCCTCAAAGAGATTAAATTAGGCTAAGGTTCAACATGTGAACTTTAAAGACAACTGCAGAGGATGGGTAACAGAGAGCACACAGAAAACAAATAATGCTGGATAATTACTTCTATTGATAAAATCTGTGAATGGTGACAATGCAATATAATACATCTAGATTTTTACTAAAGGATTTGATATAATTTCTCACCAAATGATGTGTTGATTAAAAATTAGCACTATACAAAATGAATGCTGCACATGCTAAAAAGACTATGATTCAGAAAGTAATTCTAGAGAGCATCTATAATGGAGTGTTTCAGGATCATGTTCTATTCAATGTATTTATCCTTTACTGGGAAACTTCACAGATAAGACATAATGGAGGCCATTATAAGGAAAAGAAGTAGGTTGATCAAGTGATTGGAATTTCATGGTAATCTGGGTTCCCTGGAATAATGGTGCAGTGCAGTTCAATGCAAATACATGCCTATAAGATGCAAAGATATGGATCATTCACTTAATATACAAAGCCGTTTTAGAGAGCAGCATGTTGAACCAAAATTGAAGACAAGATGGATAGCAGCTTTAAACAGTTTATAGTGCTGTAGAACAGGAGATGAGTTGGAGCCCTGCCCCAAGCACAGAGTGGCCACAAGCAGCAGATACTGTTTTCAAGAGGCCTTAGGAAATACAGAATAGGAGTCTGAGTCTCAGGAGAATTAAATCAATGCACCTAAACAAGGAAAATTTTTCCTTATTGGCAAACAATATTTTGTATACATGAGTTTAAATAATAAAAGCTTTTAAGGGATTGGCTGCAAGAGGATTGGCTGCAAGGAAAACTACCCTTCCTCAGAACATACTGACTGTAGTCCGCTGCTCTTTTAATCATCCCCTTTTTCATCATATAATCCACCTAGTCAGGAATCAAGTTGCTGTCCCAAAAGACAGAGCCTGGCTGGTGCTGCATCAGTTTACCATGTCACCACTCTGTTGGTTTGGAGAAGCCAGAAAGGTCCCTGTGCTCTAAGCTGAAGTTTGCAGCTGCACTTGGCTTCTCAGACCCCCTGGCCCCTGGGCTGGCTCGCAGCTGCTCCTGCAGCTGTGCTCTCTGCCAGCTGTGTCCTCAGCTGTGTTTGCTGCCTGCAGGCTGCTCCACCCAGCCCCTGCAGGCAGAGTGGCTGTTCGGCACTCTCAGCTGCAGGCTGCTCCCATGCTTTGCTGAATTATTTCACTTGGGGTGTTTCAGCTCTTAGGGAAGGTTCAGTGATGTGGTAAAGTCATTGCTACAGAAAGAGGAGTCCCCAGATACTATCTCTTAAAGATAAATTCAGTCACTCCTTGGGATTTCGTCAACTTTTCCTACTTCAGCAATTTACTGTAGATTTTAGGATTGTCCAGGCTTTTCCCATTCCTGTACCTTAGCTGATTTTAACAGAAATGTTGTCAATATTACAAAATACTTATGAAATATAAATATGTTAAAGCCTGACATGTTGTCTGTTGAAGTCAGTACTTCCCACTGTCCCACAGGTGCCCAGGGTGGGTGCACCCTACACTACAGCCTGCAGCTCCCAAGAAGGCCCACTGATCCCTGAACAGCTTACTGAGCAGAAATAAAATCTAGAAAGTAATGTATCCCAGTACTTGCATGTAGCAGCAAAAACAGTAAAAACATGCTTGCAAAAATAATCCTTCAGACTGTGGTGGAGTTTTGAGTTTGTTGAGGGGTTTTTTTGGTGGACTCTCTCCGCAAGAAATTGTTTCCATTCCCTGTTTTTCTTACAGCTTCCGCTACACAGTTTGAACATCCAACTTTTCCTGTCTGTAGCATTTGCTGCAGTACTGAAGCAACTGGAAAAGAGCAAACTTGTTAGGCAACATCAGTAAGACTGATCACTTGCCCATTTTTGGCTGGTTGTCAGAGCAAGATTAAGGAACCAGTTATCCCACAAGCTAACCTTTAATGGCACCCTGCAGTGTTACTGTAGATCACTTAAGTGAGCCACCAGTTAGATGGTCATTGCTGTACGTGTCATACATACAGGATGCAAATATTTCCCAAATTTAATATTTAAACTATTATCCTTGCTCTTCACTTCTTCTTCAGATAAATTTTATTTTAAAACTCCATTTCAAAGAAATCTAAAAAAACAGAGATGGCTCTAGTCTAAGGGATTGTGTGGTATGTTTCCCCAATGAGTCCAGGCTGAAATGGGACACAGCTTGAATGGGAAGCAGGAAAAGCTCTGAAACTACTGCTCTGTGACCAGCTGTGCTATTCTGAACAGTGCTAATAGTAAAACCATAACCCATTTTCATGTCTCATAAATCCATACTCACACACAATTATTGTGTCCCTTCCTGTCAGTCAACAAACCTTTACAGGTTATAGTGTGAATAGCATAAACTACTTCATCCTTGTGATTGATCTTGCAGTGTTTTAGTTATCATTATTTTTCTGCAGCACAATACATTTCATGTTGAAGGACAGTTTATGGAAAACATGGGCCACTCACCTGCAGTACCAACAGGCTTGCCTGGGGCCTTCCAGGCATCAATTCCTGGGAACCAAAAGACCATCTCAAGAAGAAGCCCTCCCTCCTATGCTTTTAACTAGGGGAAAAAATTTTCACAGTGAGATTTGCTATTCAGTTCCAATACGCTGCCTGATGACCTGAATAGCTGCAGTTTAGAATCAGTTGAAACTCCTTGGATTGAAGACTTCTTATCTGGTATTAAAGTCTTCAGAGTAGGTGTGCATGTGGGGATAGGTGTTTAGGCTCCTGCCGTGATCAGTGAGACCTAGCAAATGCTAGCAGTGGCATCTAGGCTGGGGTAGACCCAGCCAGAAGTAGGAGCCTGCTTCAGTGTGGGTGATGCACTCTGGACATCTGCACTGGTGACAAAGGGGCACCCCCATTCGTGTCCAAGTCTGGGCTGCAGATATTGCATTTAAACAGGAAGAATCTCACTCCATCTCTTTTATTTCCTGTGTTCAGTAAGACCAAAGAAAGCAGAGCACATAGCAATAATCCTGTAGCAATTCATAGTCATAAATGGTATAAAACAAATAGCATTAAGAAAAGGAACTGTAACAGGCTTGACTTCATAAACATATGCAAGCATTGGTTGCATAGGAACTACCACATAAAACTCATGATAATTTTTCAGTTATAATAGCAACTACAGGGAATATAAATTTCATACTCTCTCTAAATTAGCGTTTCCTGTTTTTTAGAGGTGAAAAAGAAGAAACCATGAAGAAAACATTTACAGTTTAGGGGTGGATTGTGAGATCTACTTATAACAAGATAATTATTGCTTTTTAAGGTTCAGCAGAAGATATGCTTATTTAGCTTAATAATGGCTCTATTAAAACATAAAGCCAAATAATCAACAGCTGTCCTGCCTCACAAGAGTAACAATTAAAGGGTGTGATCTGGAGCAGAAAAAGGAATAACAGCAAAGTAGACAAAAGTGAGGGAGAAACCATTCTGCTTGGAAATGGAGTATTGCAGAACAAAAGGCTATTACAGAATATTTCAAGTAACCATAATGCTTACAATAGAGAATATTTGCCAAGTCATTGAGTATCATTAAACAAAAACTTAAGCCACGTTTAAAAGCGTATTTTTTTTTCATAAAGCAACTTTTCAGTAATTGCTGATCTGACCTCTGCAACCTCAAAACAGAATAACAAACAGATAGATGTATAGATGTTATAGATGTAACATTAGGAATTTGAGAGTTGATTCATTGTCCCATAAAAATTAGCAATAGCAGGCTAAACTGGTAATGCAGAAAGAGGAGCACTAGGAATATTTTAACATTCTGCTGGAAGTGCTGGAATCACACTGTCCTCCCAGATGTTAGACTGAAGGTTTTTCAAATTTCTGTTAGGAATGAGGTTTTGCAGGGGAAAAAGATACAGTATGTATCCTCCCTGATGTGTAAGGATTAGCTGAAACAAAAATAAAAAGCTCAAATTTCTCTAATTTTTTTTCTGATTCCTTTCTGTCCTTTCACAAGTTCTTTTAACCTTTAGAAGATGCCTCAAACCGTTTTCAGACTATTTAGCCCAACTGCTGGGCTAATTTTGACCTGTCTAACTTAGAAGTCAGTGGGAATTCTATGCACCACCCAAAATATGAAATTGAGTCCTGAGACAAATTAAAAACAATAATGTATACAAATATTTTATATAACACTGGTTTTATAATCTCCTATAAAATCTTTAATACAGCATCGTGTTATTCTGGATTTATTGCCAGCTTGATGCGAACATTTAAAGTGCAAGTCTATTTTATGAATATATAAATAGCTACTTTTTCAAAACAGAATTCAAATGGGTATCTGCAAGTGATCTACAAAGAAAGAGAGACAGAGAGAAAGAAAGAAAGAAAGAAAGAAAGAAAGAAAGAAAGAAAGAAAGAAAGAAAGAAAGAAAGAAAGAAAGAAAGAAAGAAAGAAAGAAAGAAAGAAAGAAAGAAAGAAAGAAAGAAAGAAAGACTTATAACACACATTAAAATACTGTTGTCTGGTAAATTTACACAGAAGAAGGTTCATCCACAAACAAAAGAACTCTTGAAGATGTAACAGTCATCTTTAGATTGTTGCTTCATGGTTTGAAACTTCCCTTAGGTGCTGAAAGGCAGGAGATGTCTGTGTCAGATAGGCAAAGAGACTCTTGGCATCTCACTGGAAATGCTGTTTTAACTTCTGTTGCTTTTCAGCTGCCTATAAATTCCAGACATTTTAAGTTAGAGCTTCTCAAACACATTCTCCTTTTCTAGCCTCTAAACCTCTATGATCACATGAAACAAATTAAGAAATAATGAAATGCTGCATAATTTGTGCACTATATTATTTTCTTTTATGTGTTACTAAAAGAATTGTTTCTTTTCTGCCATTAAGTACAGTACTTCCAGCTGCTTGATCTAAAAACACATCAGTGTTATGGAACTGTTCTTTTGTCTTTTCCAACTTGGCAATGGCTCAGAGCAGCTTTCCCATCAGACTTTGCCTGTGGAAGGAAAAAGAGAGGAACATTGCTTGTATCTTCAAAATTATTGTGTGAAGTTTTATATATATATATATGTATGTACATATGCATATATATAGATCCCATAATTGCCATGCTTTTTATCTCAGCTTTCTCAGATTTATTCTCCAGAAAGCATAATCAGGTGGTGAAAAAAACTGATCAACACTCTTTCAAAAAGCGGAGAAGTGTTTCTTTCCTTTTTGCTTCCTCTGAATTCATATTGAAATTTCTATATTTTATCTGGGCCTATTTTTTTTTTTTTTTACTCGGAGTTTAGATGGATGATTGAAAAGCAATCATGGCATCATGGTCTACCAAAGAAGTATTACAAATCTATGATCTTGACTCTTGATATAGGGGGAAATGCTCCAAAATGGCATTATTACTGCTCGGAGAAAATCCTGGGACAGACATTTAAAGGAAAATGTTCAGAGAGATGTGAACATAGAATGGGAAACCACAGCAGAACTGAGATTATCCATCATCATCTATTGATAAAGAGAGGATCTGGAGAAGGCAACTAGCAACTGAGAGACTCTTTCTCACATCAGTTTTAGTAATGGTTATTCAATGACCACAGATGTCCTTGGCACACACAATGTAGTCTAATCATTGGTGACCACGAAAGATCAACTAAGAGTGATATCTGTGGGGACAGCATAAAGTAAAAGCAGGGCCAAAGAACAGAAAGGGTAACATTTTGAGCAGCTTGCCTGATGTGAGCAACCTTCCAGGTGTGAGTTTCAGCAGTATCCCAAAACATCAAGCTCTGCAATGCTTTGCACTCTTGTTTGGTAAGTGAGAAATAGATTGTATTTCACAGCACTTTTCCAGCTGAGGGCGGTCCTTTGTTCTCCAAATAATCCCTGTATCTGCAGGAGTTTGAGATCAGCAGCACATTTAATATCTACACACCCCCATTATCTCCCCTCCATACATGTGTTTATGTGGGGGAGAGGGAGGGAAAACGCAGGAGAAAGCAGCATAGTCCTGAGCTATCAGCAAGAGACTGGAAAGATTTTATTGTATCCCACAAGTGCTGGACATTGGTCTCACCAAAACAGGAGGTGGGAATGCTATCAAGTGCTTGTGAAATTGCCTGAACCAAGAAGGACTGGATAGAGCAGAAAACTTAGCAGGAAACTTTGCTTTACAAATAGCACCCCAAGATATTTTTTGGTACATCTCTGAAGCTCCATTATATCTGAGCACAAACTACAACTGCAACAACCTCCCAATCAAAGTTCAGTGAACAAAAAGAACACACAACTCTCATTACTTTTGGAGATTTTTTCATTTGGGTCTTTGTGGTGAAACTCCACAACCTTCAAAGAGTGTTTACACAATTCCTTCTGGGTCAGTAGGAAAAGCCTCACCATCTGTCTCAGGCCTGGAACTGCTCAGAATAGCTCCAAGGCTCTGCTCCTGCTATCCATGCACCTTTCTCTGCCTCTGCACTCTCAGGGCTTCTCCAGTTGACTGCATTGCTCCCAGGAAAAGGCATTTTTCTGTCCCCCATCCTTCATGGCTTTCACTGTGTCCTGAGCATAGCAGTGCACAGGAGTGTTTGGGGACCACCAGCCCTGCTATTTGGAACTGTGTTGTCACCCTAAAATTCACAGGCCTTGCTCATTTCATTGAGTGACTAAGAGGAAAGGACACCAGAATGCTCTACAGCACTTTTGTTTTGTTTTGTTTTGTTTTGTTTTGTTTTGTTTTGTTTTGTTTTGTTTTGTTTTGGGAACTTGTAGGATGACTTCTTGGTAGCCTTGGGCAGTGGCTGCCAAATCTGGGACATGACCTAGAAGCATTGCTAGAGTTTATACAAGCAACATTTGCATCTGTGCTAATTTTAATCCTTATAGTTAGTTCCTAAAGAGAGATCCCACGTTTGTTGGCACATGTTTTGGCAGCTCTATTTCCCTCTTGGGATGGAAATGTGCTCCACAAGAGAAAGCCCTGGCAGTCTCCTTCCCTCTGAGCCCAATAGGTTCATATCACCTTCATTTCATAATCCTTCACCACAGTATTTGCATTTTATGCATTTGCAGTGAGCACAGTCTCTAGATGAGGTCTCTACAGATCATGCTGAGGCTCCAGACACCTGCCCTGTGTGGATCCAGGAGCATGGAAGCCAAGGTGCCACTTCCCAGCCCAGGCCATGGACCCTGGTGGGTCCCTGCACTGGGAGGCATCCCAGGAGAGGTTGCATAATGGTGCCGAGCCCTGACATCAGACTGTTCCTATATGCATCCCTGGTCACATTACCCCAGACAGCAGGGGAAACTGGCATTTATGGATGTAACACTCACCTTTCTGTATCACACCAGCAGCTGCATGGTTTCTGCCCCTGGGCGAGGGGTGAGGGCCAGGAACAGCATCACTGCCCCCCAGAGCCAGGCACCAGCTCTGCTGGGGGAAGATTTGTTGACTACCTCATGCACACTCCAGACTCAGTGATATTTTTCATCTTTGTTGCAGACCTGTTGGCAACATGAATGGCAAATATTCCCTGCATGAGAATGGCAATGAATTGCTTTGATTTTCAGGCAGATTCAGGTTCCATCTGGTGACAGGAAAAATTAGTTACCAAAGCCTTCACCAGAAGTTATTAAAATATATTCAAAATGTATCGCATACCAATATTTACCAAAAATCCAATCATAGCAATGACATTTTGTAATCTTTATAGCTATGTGGAGACCTCCAAAAGCACTGACTTGTCACAGAAATCTCCATATGTTTTGCAATAAACCTACAAAATGTCCTTTCATTATTCAGAAACGTGAACCCAAGAGAGATTGCTGTGATCACTTGGCATGACACAGGCTAGGGATACAATTCCAAAAAACCTCATTAATACTGAGCAAGAGCATTTCTTTTAGAAAAGCATCCACTTCTCTTTTGAAAAATTCTACTGCAGGACAATTCACCATAGTTCTTGAAAAGCTGTTCCAACAATTAAAATATCAGTATTTGAATTTGTCTAATTTCTTTAACAGACACCAGATCTTAACTTTGCTAATTTAAAGAGCTTCTGCCACTACATCTCTGCCCCCTCAGGTATACTGAGACTCTCATGGAACTAAGCCTTCTCCTGGCCATTAGAGACATGTTGAGCTCCACAGTGCATTCACCAGAAAATGCATTTTTTGCAGCCTTTTAGACATTGTTGTGGCTTTACTTTGTGGCAAGCTTATTTATTTCAGTATATTCCACATATCTCTGACACCAGAATGGGATGGAGTATTCCAACAAAATGGCACCAGTAGGACAAACAGATGAGTTATAGCATCTCTGCCTTTACTTGTCTGTATATCTGAGGTTGCTCTACCTCCTTTTTGATTAAATTTTTCATTGGGAGCTCATGCTCAGGTCCAACAAGCTCCCACATCTCCTCCAGTGTCTCCTTTGCTCTAGCAGGTCACATCTTCTTTTGTCTCTTCTTCATTCCAACACAATACTTCATCAGGCCCATCAGAACAGATTTTTTTGTGTTTGGCTTACTGAGCACAGCAGCTCCTTCTGTGCATGTCCCCTTCATTAATTTGTTCTACCTCAGCCAGTGTAGCTGATTCAGGCTACCACCATCTTTTCATGTTACATGAAATCAACATAAGCCTTCTGCAAGAATGGATGGTGGGAATCCTTTGAGATTAAACTTAAAATCATCCATTTTAGATAAAAAAAATGAAGTGTACATGAGGTAGTATGGAGAATGTTTGTTTTTCCTTTCTCTGCAGAAGAGAAGCCTAATGACATATTCTTAGGGGTCACTGTACCTTGGCTGATGAATGTCTGTGTTTTCTTTATGGCTTTATAAAGCAGAAGCATAGAATCACCAGGGTTTTGAAATGCAAAGTAAGATTTTTCCCTTTGCATTTCAACTCCTTCAGATTCTAAGGGACTCAGCTGGTGGGTTTTATGGCTAACAAAGGCAGGATGGAGAAAGCAGCTGACTACCAATGCTTTTAAATCCTAGCCTGAGAACTCCTCACTCCACTGAAAATCTGTGTCTGTAATAAAAATAATCCACACCAACACTTGGGGAAGTTAATTCTTTAATCCAATCTAACCTCAAAAGACAGTAAAATATTTGTCTGTAGGTTCTTGGTTTTGTCTCATACCACTTTTAACACGTAATCAATATTTTTTGTTGAAGTTGTTATCCTTTTCACAAGAAGAAAAAAAATTGTTGGAATGGGAACAAAAAAGCAGTGTAACTAGAACTTCAAAAAAGTGTAAATGATCCAAAAGTACACCTGCATCTCAATGCTCAGAGAGGATAAATAGCCAGATAAACACACATGGGCACACAAACTCAGTTTTTCTTTGATGTCCCTATTACAAATGCTGACCAAGGACTGTCTTGCTTAGATTTATGAAATAAATATGTGAAATCGGAACCCAAGGCAGATGTATTACCGACTAGTGATTTCCTGTTGTGCTCACTGAAGCTACAAGACACAAAATAACAAGAAAGGAATAAAATCCAGGTTGTAATACAAGCTTGAATGTCATATTGATGCTGGTAGGAGTGTATTTTTCTGCACTTATTAAGATATATGTGTAAGTGCCAGCTTAGTCACTGATTTTACAAAAAACTTGTGAGCACTAGCTGATTCCACATGCTTAACCAGCAAACAGCTTTTTACAGAGGTGACATCTCCAACATCTCCATTGCTCTCCAGCCACATCTGTGCTCCAGTTTCCACACCAGTTGCCTTTTTCACCCTTTGTCAGCAAATTTACCACTCCCCTCTCCCAGTCCTGCTTCTACCCACACTGTAAAGCAGATTAGAGAAATCCACTGAACCAAAAAAAACCCCGTTCACAAACCAGCCAAATTCTGTTCCCCAGACCAGGCCAGGGTGTTTACAAATTTGCTTTCTCTAATACATTGGTCTCTTGCTCTCTCTCTGTGCTCTTTTGCCATGGTGAGGAACTAACATCCTCATATTTGGAGGAAAATTGAAAGCAGGTACGTCTTTGATGCTATTGCTGCAAAGACACATGGAAGAGATTGGATTCTGCACAGAACTGGTCTGCTTTATTGGTCCCCATTCATCCCACATTGTCAAGCCATGCAGCAGTGTTCTCTGTTTATGTCTGCAACATGCTCGGGGTGAGCAGGCAAGGGGTTCTCACAGGCAGCACTAGAGGATGACTGGCAGTGTGGCCAAACCCAAGAAAATGTCTGTGGCCAGCAGCCTCTGGACCAGCACCTCCTGTGCTGCTGGAGCCCCTGCTGCTGCCCTGCTCTGGGATCTCTAGTGCAGAGCCATGGCACACAGTGCAGACACATCCTCTGCTGTTCCTCAGGTCTGTGCAGCAAGCACTGCTGTCTGGCTGCCTGCTGATATGGTGTCTGTTCCTACAGATGCTCTCCTCCTTTCCTCTGTCCCACGTTCACAGCTCTCACAAACCCTGCTAACATCACTCCTCTGCACAAGGACCTTCACTTGCACAGTCCATAGACTCAGAGAAGCACACTTTTCAAGTGTTTATTTCATCAAGGACTGTAGTCATGTGCTGTATTCTGTGGCAATGAAGATGGTTAGTTCATCTGCCACCTTGAATCCTCCTTCACCCCACTGCCCATATTCTGCCCTTCCTCAGCCCTTTCTCACCATCTTCAGCTGCACCTTTATGTAGGTACCTTATTTTCTCCAGCTTTTTCCCACAAAAAAGCTGATGTGCAAGTTGCTTTCTCTGCATTGTGCAGAGCAAACATATCTCCCATCAGACATTACAGCAAAGGCTCTGGAGAGACCCAAGTCTTAAGGTTCCTCCACAAGATCCAGTTCACTTTGAGAAAGACATGCCCAGGCTGCAGTCACATTTCAGGATGGAGACAAAAGTGAGTGATCACTACAGTTGTAGATTTTGTAGTCTAGGACAATGAGCTGGTTTTTTAGATATGATTATATAATACTTCATATCATGCTGTATTAATATTCATTAGAGATTATATATTATATGCATTGTATATTATATTAATGGAAGGTTATGTATTGGGCTATGGAAATTAATTGATTGTATCTTTTTTTTTCCCTACCATAGCTTTGAAAAAACCCAAACAGTGTATGCTGTGTAGAATATGGTCTCATTGAGCACATTTCCAAATATTATCTCCATCTGTGGTGAGACAGAATTTTCAGGATGATTTCTTTTATGCTATTTTGAACACACATTAGTTTATGTTAATATTCATTAACTACTATTGAAAATTTTATTTGAAGAATACTGTTACAAATACTATATAAGAAAAGATCAGTCATCAGTCATCAGATTCATTTGAAATGTTTTAATGACATTTTTGTTTTTTTAACATTAAAATCAAAGTGAGATCAATATCTGAGGGCCAAGGATGCTAAATTAAGTCAGTGTGTTCTGACCATTCTAGTAAAACTTAATGTTGAGTTCCTGGGTAAGTGGAGCAGAAATCTGCAACACCAGTTTCTGTGAAGAAAAAAGACACAAAATAATGAATTATTTTAATGTAAAAAAAAAAAAACAAACCAAAAACCCACAAAAAACCAGTTCAAAACAGATATTAAGAATTGACACTTGAGTTTAGACCTTCATGATTTCTTTAACATATCTGGTAGGGTGAGAACAGCTTGATGGCAGTATGCATCTTTCTACTGCTGTATCCAATTCGACATCCCTTTTAGAAATTCATTAATTAATTACATGAATTAAATATTAAATTACAAATACAATATCTGTCCTGCTCCCTCCCTGTTTAATGTTAAATTTAATGGATTTTGTGCTACTTACGTAATTTCCATTTTCAGTACTTCACCAATTTTATCTCTAGGTTTCAGAATTAATAATCTCTTAAAATGCACAGTATCTATTCACTTTGCCAGCCCACAAATTCATGTTAACATTACTCTAACAATCTGTGCTTACTTAGATCACTTCTTCAAAGTATCTAATATTTTTATATTTCATCAGAAACAGTTCTCTACCACTGCTTAGTGAGCCGGAATTACATTTTTTGAATAATTTGCCTTTTCTTCAAATACAGGGAAAAATCCAGACAAAAGTACTGCAAAATCATCCAAACACTAACCTGAAAATTACCAGGCAGCTAGAGAGGGTACTCCAGACTGCAACACTGCATGGACATTGGGAGCTATGGATGTTGGGAACCTCTACACTTCCCAGAGGATGCAAGTGTGCTAAAAAGAACCTTCCCTATGCCCACTGTCAGCATAAGCCTGGCCAACAGACGCACCCTTCCAATATCCCTGCTGCAGTCACTGCACAGTTCCTTAAGGCATGAGACTCCAGAGGAAAAAAAAGATAACAGATTCCTAATAATAGGAAGATTCTGTGATATTGCAAATGTCAGATCAGGGTAGTGCTGCATGAATCAGAGAGAAAGAAGTGGCTTATTACTAAGCAACCTGTTTCTATTTATATACAAATAAATATGGCTCAATAAGCACTTAAGCACTGCTATTAGGTAAATTTGCTTTCTGTAAAGCAAAACCAATATGGTAGAAGTTACTTTCTACTGTAGCCCTTTAAACAGTGGGGTCTCTGCTTGTAAAACTATTATACAAAATGTAATCTCACTGAGACTGTAAGAAAGGGACAAATTTGCCCTATGTATTTTATTTTTTTAATTACATGAATAAGTTTTCAAGATCTAAACCCAAGCTTCTGCTAGTGCTCTTTTAAAGATTTTTTTAATTTTTAAATTTTTTTATTAGAGGGTCAAACGTGACAAAAATATAGGTAGTGACATTGTAACATCTGTTCAGGGATGGTGGGAGAGGTTTGACTGAATCTTTTAGAATTGTGAGAGGAATATATTTAGCTGGTGTAGAAAATTTAACTTTTTTGTAGTTTTGGATCCCTACAACATTAACTTGGTGGGTTTTTTGCTCCAGGATTTGAAGTAGATCTTAAGTCACAAAGGTAATATTTTGCTCTTAAATCAAATTGAAAATTTGATTTTTGAGATAAGCTTATTAGTCTTTTTAAATCATCTTTGTACGTGAGGCTGTTAGTCTGCAGTTATCGTCTGGATTTCTGTGATTGGTACGCTCAAGGATGTCTCAATGGAATGTTTTTTTTAACCTGCCACATTTAGGTTGTTCACAGATAGCTTAGAGGCTGTTAAACAATTTCATCCCTTGCGGCAATACTGATTACGTTTATTTATGACATATTTATTTATCTCTCTTCACTGTTCTTCACCCTCCTTTCTCTATGTTTTTTCTTAACCTCTCAATTCAAGTCTTACCCCACTCAGCTCATAAGAAACAGCATCTCCACGGATGGATCTTCCATTCAGAGACACAGCTTGAGGTCTCAGTTTCAGGCCAAGAATGGTAATTTTGTTGTACTTCAGAGTGTCAGCTCCACGGTAGCCATTTTTAACTATTTCTGTCTTCAGGCTTCCCTGGAAAAAGCCACAGAGAAAACTTTAGGACCATGACAGCTCTTTAGAGGTGACTTGCTGCACAGTTACAAGATTTCATCCTTGTCAATGAACACACAGAATGTCTTCCAATGTAGACACTGAAGTCATAAAGGAAAAAACAACAGTCACATTAATTTGTACATAAGAAAGGTTTCATGTATGATTATAAACTAAGAAATTAAACAGTATTTACAGCATTCATTCTATTCCAAGAGAAAAAAAAATGTCCAAGAAGATGTTTTTCTACTTTTAATCAATGTAAATTTTGTTCTTGTACCCATTAGAGTACAGTGGCATATGCAAAGCCAAAATCCAGATACAGAGATTCAATTTGTGACCTGAAGACATATTTAATTAACATCCAAAATTAACTGCTTTAAAACACTAGTATCTTCCACAAACATCAGCTGCTAGATATTTTGCCCCTATTTTATGTACCACATCTCCTGCTAGAAATCCCTGTTATATATGTCCCAGCTTTGAGGAGACTAAAGGAATATTGCATGTTCACAGAGCTGTTTGTTGTACTTTTTATTCACTGTACATCCAATATTTAGGGGTGTACCAAGAGGACATACAAAGTCATTAAACTAATTCAATTTGGATCACCAGTGAAATAATTTCCCATACATGCAATGAGGAGGAATCATCACATTTGCTATGTGATCAAAGTTGTTGAGGAAATAATGATTAATTACACTGCTCAGGAAATGATGGACTGCTATGCAATCATGACTTTTTAAAAATATGCCAAGGAGAAACCCATGATGGAACCTTTTGCATAAATTAGCTTATGTTATTTCAGTAGTGCATTGTAGGAGGGGAGCAGGAGCTAGATCACCGTATGTGTAACTTAGGGCTGTGCTTAGACTACTTATTTCAGGCATCCACACTAAAAATAAGTGCTTAGCCCCAGCATACTGATTTAAACTGTCTAAATAAGGAATGATGGCTATTATTTAGAAAATGGGGAGATGCCTGCAAAAGCCTCCAGAGAATTTTTTAGGGTATCTATTGCATGTGGTGTCTTATCCCCTCTGGCAGAGCTCCAGCACAGAGGGAGGCTCAGTTTAGAGAGCACTTCCCTATGGTGCTTTACTGCTGTCTCAGGTGTGGCTAAGCAGGAGAGCCAGCTCAGGCAGCCACACAGACTCAGGAAGCACAGTGTAATATTGAACTCAGCTCTCAAGCTCAAAGACAGGACTTTTCAGTAGATATCATTCTCCCTGATCAAGGTCCAGAACTGGAGGTCTTGGGGAAACAGAATCACAGAATATGCTGACTTGGAAAGGACTCATAAGGTCATGGAGTCCAACTCTCTGCCCTGCAGAGGGCAACAGGATGGTCTGGGTAGATGTGCCTCTCTCCTCTCAAGGCACCTAACGGTTAAAGCAATTGCACAGGAAGGTCGTGACTTCTTGTTTGAGGGAGTTATGGATATCACTCAAAACCCCATAATGCAAAGCTACATGAAGCCCTTGATCTGATGCCAGGAGCCAGGGTTTCTGCACTTTGAGCAAAAAAGGTCATTCTTACCATGTAGCTCTGATCCTATCAACTTCACCTTTTTTCTCCCTACATTTTCACACTGAATATTAGACCAGTTTTAGGAGAAACTTCTTTTCAGGCTATTGAGTCACTTAGTGCCGAATGCATCCTTTCAGGAGTTCCCATTTTATTGGGCGACCCTTCCATTGCCATTCCTTTAGTATAGTGTGGATCCATGTGGTACAGGCTGGCACACCTGCCTTTTCTACCACCCCTGGGGATCAGGACCTCCTTGCTCATCCCTGAAGCACAGTGGATCTTATACATGTGGATCAAGCATTTTTCAAGCCTCGTGGGCTTCATGAAAGGGAGCACTTTGTCTTAGGTCACTTAGTCACTATGCATGTTGGAAGGGACATGTCAAGGGAATTAAAATGCCAACTGCAGCGAAACAACACCACAGAGCAGGAGCTTGAATCATTCTCTGAGACTTAAGTGCCTGCCCTAGTCTTGAATTCTTCTTTACACTTCTGAGTTGTTTAAATGAAAATATAAAATAAAGGGTCTAATCCTGTAGCTGTTACTTTTGCAACACCCCATGCTGGGTTCAGAATAAATACTGTGATGTCAGACCTTACCAGCAAATCTCTGAGGGAAAAAAACTTGTGTGTTCTCCTAAAACTAGGTGTGATTAAATTATTCTTCCACATTTTTTAAAGAATATAGAAATGTGCACCAAATACTAAGACATTCATACATTTCTCATACCCCAAATTTGCTATTTGAGATGGACTGTTTTCTTTATAAACACATAATAAAACCTTGACATTAAAGATTATTGGAACGCAGATAGGGAATTCAGTCATGGATTTACAAGCAGAAGTCAAATATGAGCAACGAGAAATGGAAGTGCCACAGAAGCAACAATCTAATTTGCACAGTTCAAAATTTAATATAAAACTGGATATTGTTTTTCTGTAGCCTTCCTGCAATAAATTACTATACACAGACTATAAAAAACCAAAGTGATTTTTCTTCCTTTTTGCTGTTGAAATACCCTTTTTTTTCTGAAGAAGAAGAAATTTTTTTCTTGGTAAATCAAGAACAAAGTAAGTTAAAATTAAATTTAAAGTTAATGGTATTAAACTAATACCATGTGGTATTAGTTCCAGGAAAATATCTCATGAATATACTAGGCTACATAATAAAGCCCATTGGCTTACGCTGGATTGCTCTTCCTCTTGCTCCTGGAAGACAGATCTTCTGAGAGCAATATCACAATAGGGATTAACACGACTTTATTGTTTTGACTATTTTCTGTAGATTACTTTGCAGTTTTTAGGAATACATGGCATGAAAATCATGACATAATTTATGTTGGAAAGTATCTTTAAGGTTATCAAGTTCAACTATTAACCCAGCACTGCCAAGTCCACTACTAAACCATGTTCCTAAGAGCCATAGCTACACATCTTTTAATTACCTCCAGGGATGATGACTTCACCACTTCTCTGAGCAGCCTGTTCCAGGGCTTGACAACCCTTTCAGTGAAGAAATTTTTCCTAATATCGAATCTAATCCTCCCCTGGTGCAACCTGAGGCTTCTGGTCCTATAACTTGTTACTTGGAAGAAGAGACTGACTCCCACCTGGCTCACCCTCCCTTCATGCAGTTGTGGATAGCAATAAGGTCTCCCATGAGCCTCCTTTTCTCCAGGACAAACAACCCCAGCTCCTTCAGCTGCTCCTCATATGACTTGTGCTCTAGACCCTCCACCAGCTTCACTGCCCCTCTCTGAACACAGGATCTGAGGTGTGGCCTCACCAGTGACAAGTACAGAGGTGCAGTCATTGCCCTGGTCCTGTATATTTTTGACACAAACCAGGATGCCCTTGGCCTTCTTGGCCATTTGGGCACATGCCGGCTCATGTTCAGAAGGCTGGGGACCAAACCATGCCATAGTCTATATACAATATCCTATTTCTTACCAAATGCTAGAATTGCAGATAAAATAAGATCTGTAGAGATGGGTTACTGAAGTTGGGTAAGGTTTTGCTACAATAACTCCCACAACTTACTATCATATACTTAATGAGCTTATGGTAGATATATTTTATAGTATTTTACTCGATTGAAGCCTTGCCTGTTGGGCTTTTCTATAGGTCTTTCTCAGGACACTTCTGCACAGAACTGAGTGCTGTGTGAAAGGCATCAGTGCACTGACCCTGAGCCAATTTGCTCCTGTGCTGCACAGAGCATCTGATCAGCACAGCGGGTGCCCAGTAGCATGCTGGATCTCTCCACAGGACACCCACCATGGGAGCAGTGTCTGTGCTGTCGGACAAGGAAATGCAAGCTAAAGAATTGAGACTACATATTCTCTGCACCACAAAACAAAAACATCAAGTGATCAAAGTTAAAAGGTTGCTGGAATATCCTGAAGAGAGGAGTCTAGCTTTCTCCCACCTGTCAGACTGAAAGTGCTAGGAGGAACACAAGAAAAAGGTCCCTTGTCCCAAGAAGCTGCAACTAAGGAAAAAAAAAAAAGTTGAGAAAGTGTTTTTTTTCAGATTCAAGTGTTTTTTTTCTAATTTGTATTGCAGCAGGGACATTAATGACAGGTGTCACTGCAAACACAAAACTGTAGGATCATAGCTGGACTATTTTGTAGCTAGCTGTAAATGAAAGCATTAGGTATGTTACCTGGTTTATAGACTGAGCTAGAAGATAAAAAGCTTTCCAGAGAAAAGTCAGACATCAGCACCTTACAATTGCTACACTAAAATACAGCTATCTACATGTAAGTAGGTATCTTGTATGTTGCCACTTACTTCGCTGAATGTGTATTTAGCCAAGAAGTAGTTCTCTTTTTCAATAGTATCTGTCAAAACACAAAGCAAGGAGGATTGATATCAAAACAGGCAGCAAAATCCATAAGCAGTTCACATTATTGTAGCAAGTGGCTAAGGCCAGGCTAAGATGATTTGTGCGCTATTTAATCTCTTTCTCTAGTCTTAGGTTGATTTCAGGAGAAGACAATGTGAGAGATGGTCCTCTCTAGATCAGCTGCTCCCAGTGTCACACATTTCTCGTATCAAAATAGCGACTTCAACAGCAATCAGCTTTTCAGCTTCACAGAATCACAGAATAAGATGACTTAGAAAGGACTCTCAAGGATCATCAAGTCCATCTCCTGGCCCTGCACAGCATCATCCCCAGGAGTCACACCATTTGCTTGAAAGCATTGCCCAAATGCTTGTAGAACTCTGTTGGGCTGGTGCTGTGACCACTGCCCTGCAGAGCTGTTCCAGTGCCCAACCACCCTCTGGAGGAAGAACCTTTTTCCAACATCAACCTCCCTTGACACAACTTCAGGCCATGCCCTCAGGTCCTGTCACTGTCACCACAGAGAAGAGATCAGTGTCTGTCCTTCCTCTTCCCCTCACGAGGAAGTTGTAATTGCAGTGAGGTCTCCCCTCAGTCTCCTCCAGGCTAAACAGACCAAGTGGCCTCAGCCACTCTTCACATGGCTTCTCCTCCTATGCCACCCTCCTTTAGATGCTCTCTAACAGTTCTTTTTTGTATTGAGGAGCCCAAAACTGCCCCAGCACTCGAGGTGAGGCTGCCCCAGAGCAGAGAAGAGCAGGAGAATCCCTCCCTTGCCCAGCTGGTGATGCTGTGCCTGATGCCCCCAGGACACGGATGGCCCTCCTGGCTGCCAGGGCACTGCTGGCTCACATTCAACTTCCCATTGACCTTTCTACCGTTCAATCTGGGGTCAGTTCTCCAGCTATTTCTAGCAGGAGCCAGAGCCATTATGCTGCTGAAAAGGTGGCCTGAAGAGAGCCCTGTATGCAGGTACTGCTTCACAGCAGGGGCACCAGGCTTACCAATGGAATCACCATCATCCCAGAAGAGAGATCCAGAAGCTTGTCCTTGTTCATCCAGGGCAATAATGAGTCCAAATGGGTTCAGGCGGCTGTGGATAAACACATTAAGAAGTGTCAGTACAATACAAACCTGGGCACTGCCCCTTTAGTTAAGTAACTTAACTAAAACTTTAGAACACAACTCCCATTTTAAGTTTACAAAAAAGGTCATGACAGAAGAATGACAAAGTGTTCACCAAAAGGACTCTTGAAGTGATGGCAAAATCTGTGCCTTGCCTTGTCCCACTAAAGTCTAGATTTCCCACGTTTTGAGTGCTCATGTGGATAAGCTCACCCTTCTTTTGTGGCCTCAGTGTACAATAACTGGATGGTCTGGGACTCACCTGGTAACCAGTACTACCTCACTATGGCTGCTGAACAGTGCTGTCCCCTCTCTTTCCTACTCAGATTAGTTTCTGAGCATGGTTTAGATTGAGACCAGTATATTATCCATTGGCATGGGGAAATATTTTTCCTGAAGAAAGATTTGAGCTTTTCCACCTTGTTTATGGCATTTGCTAAATTTACCCAAGAAGAATTTTGCATTTCCTCTTGCATATATTTACTTTGAATGACTAACAGCAGGTCAGTGTGGCAGTAAGAGGTGCAAACACTTTTCTGAGCATAATCACAGAGCCAGGAGTAGGCATCAGCTGTGCTAACAGTGATGTGGATCATCTCTGAGGTGATTTCTCCTAATGAAATGGAGTGAATAGTGGTATAAAAATACTGTACTTATCACTTGGTATGGCAGCTGGGAGTTGCAGATAGTCTCTCTTCTGTACTTTCTTTTGATTGCTTTTTTGACTCTCTGTGAGTGTCACCCACACCGTGACTGCTTGGTGACAAACACAGGTGACATTACCTCTCAGTAGTGGTTGTGGCTGGTGCCTGTTGTGGCAGAATGTATCCTCCACGGATGTACAGAGGGATCCTGTTCAGTGGGGCAGACACAGTAGCATAGCTCTTCCTCCAGGCACTTGGCACTTTAAGACCCTACCACAAAAATTAATGTAGTTAAAAAATACATATAGACCAATGAAAAAGAGAGCAAGGGGTAATTTTTTATTTCAGTTACATCAGTAAAAAAACATAAACTAAAATACAGATTTCAGGAGTATTATTCTAGTTTCCTTTTTAACATGAAAGAGGATCTAGCCCCTGCAGTTATGCATATGCCTGAGATAGAAGCATCATGACTGAAAGACAGCCATTGGTCTTTAAAAATGGTATTATTATTCCATATGCCGTGAAAAAAAAAACACTCATCAAGACACTGAGCAAAAAGGAAAAGAAACTTTTGCTTCCTCTTTTTATACATATGGAGCCTGTCACAATTCAGTTTAAGGTAAGTGATTCATAGTCATTTGAGAATGTAAACTATAGATTTTCTTCTCTTCTAAGAACAATTCTTCCCCTTTCAAAAAGTAATTACAGCATTCAGTGAGTCAAATTTGTGTGTATGTAGACAACCAGCATTAAGTTCTCTCATCTTTTTCTGGTTTAATGCCTCAAAACCAGCTGTAGGCAAGACATGTACAGAGTAAATAACAGGAAGGCTTTGCTCTTGCCCTCTGTAAATGATAATTATGATTTATGGCAAATACCCAACTTTGGTTTGGATAAGCACCATGTGCATGACAAGTAAGCGCCAAATACCTGGAGGTGAGCAATGCCAGGGGCAGAGACAGGGACATAGGCAGGGGAAGGGACACAGGCCACTCTCCCCATTCCCAGCCCAGCAAGGGGGCTCAGAGGGAACCACAAAGAGAGTTGAATTAAATGCTAGACTTTGCAGCATCACAGTCTTATGAAAAGAGAAAAAGGAAAGGTTGGATGAACATCTATCTGAGGACACCAGCCAAATGCTGAAAATGACAAAACTTATCTAAAAATAAGTCAGCATTTCCTCTGAGAGCAGTTCTGTTCTGCCTGCTCCTCTGCCAGGTACACTCCAGAGAATTAACAATGGCCCGATGATCCTGGGCTCACATTTCTGAAAGCTCTTAGCATCAGCTTAACTGCTCCTGTTGAAGCCAGTGCTGGGTTTAGCCTGCAGATTGCAGCAGAGCACTTTTGGAAATGAGGTCCTGGGGATGGTGTTGGAAAGGTAAAGAGTCAGGCCCTGAAGAGAAGGTACTGGCATGTCCCACACAGCAGATTGTTCTGCAGCTCTTGGAAGCATCTTCCAGATGGGTACCTCACTTTGCACTCCCAATATGCCTTCTGTCAAAAGTGATATGTGTGCGAAAGTACATGCACAGGATGGTTTGTGGCATGTTCTCAGGAGTGTGGCTTGGGTTTCTGCCTCCGTCTCTGTGCATAGAAGTGTACCAGAAAAAGAATTAAAAGTGGGGGGCAAAGAAAGAAATCCTGGCATTTTCATGCATGTCTAGGCTGCTCTTGAAAATTCTGTTCACTGTGTCTCAGAGCTTTACATGGCAAAAATAGAAAATAAAATGTTACTGAAAGCTGTGTCATTTACTCTCCCAGCTAGACTGATGTAGACTTTTTCCTCTAGTTTTCTTAAATACAGATGCTGAGGTAAAAATACTGCTGAAGATTGCTAAAAGTTATTTTGCTGTAATTGTACCATTTTAAATTATTTTTTTTAAAAGGAAGAAAATTAATCTTAAAAATACATACGGTATAGTAGTCGAACCACTGTGCATCAGGGAAGTAGACAGTCACAGATCTTGCTCCCTGTAATTGTTATAAAGATTAAAGAGATGAAAGTATTTTTTCTTTTTGCATTTCTGATATTACATTAGCTTTATTATATTTGTGCATAGAGAGATGTATGCTGAATATTTAATAACATCAAATTCTGGACATTATGGCTGAGTTATTGTCATAGCAGTGGACTAGTGCTGGATACTAAACAGACAAGCCTATCCTATTTGGGGGAGTTTTACTGCCATAGCCTGGGATGAGTCAATGTTATATGATTATTTTATTCTAGTACATAGCTCTATGTCTTGCGAATGTAACTGGCCTAGGTGCACACCTCCAACATCTGAGCAGCCCAAGCAAGGGCTATGGCAGCCTTTAAAAGACAGGGCTTCACATCTGAAGTGGGAGGACACCACTGCTCAGTGCCCCTTGCATCATTCCTGTCCCAGAAACAGAGAATGAGCTCTACCACACAGAGGATACAGACCCTTCTCTTCTTGTAAACAATTTAAAGCTGCAGATAAGTAATAATGAATAATAAATGCTTTGCTAATTGTACAATTACTGTACTTCATTTTGCAGCATGTGTTGTGTCAGATCGCTGCAGGGATGAAATCATCCTAAAGGCACTTTGCATTAATAACTCCAGGAACAGTTGGAATCAAAGCATACTTCCATTTTTGTCACAAATTGCTTATTCTAACAAACAGATTATTTTTTACTCTCAGTGTAGATGTCTGACCCTTTGCAGAACTATGGACTAGCCCCAAGGACTACCCCAGGAATCTTGTGGAGCAAGAAAATAAAGGTGGAAGAGTTAAGGCAAAGTTATCATTTAACATTTTAGGGATTTTAGATATATGAAAAACCCTATAAAGGCAAGATGCTCCCCTCTTCATCTTTTCTCTGTGGTATTATGACAACTCTGGATATTCTGGTCTACAGAAAAGTGTGTAACCATCATCTGAGTTGTAATGATTTCAGGGCCAGGTTAGATGGGGCTTTGAGCAACTTGGTCTAGTGGAAGGTGTCCCTGCCCATGGCAGGGAGGTTGGAACTAGATGATCTTTAAGGTCTCTTCCAACACAAACTGTACTATGACTCTATGATTCCATGACGCTCACCTTCACGACTCCCTAAATAACAGACCAGTGTTCAAGGCAGTTCTACATTCTAATTTTTTTTTTTATGTCTCACTTGCTCTCATCCTAGGACTCAAGGAGTGAAGGTCAAGTCATCCCTGACTCATCTCTACACAAGCAGATGCCAAGCTGCAGTTTGACAGTCACTGCTGGCCTGCACTACCACAGTGAAAGGGTTATAGCTCACCTCTGCCCCTGCTGTGCCAACTGGCACAGCCCTGGCTGCCAGCTATCATGCTGCAAGATCCAGCAACGTGCTGCCTTCAAAGTCCTGCTTCCCTCATCAGGCCACAAGCATGCAGCCTTTCTTTTGTGCTGCAGTTCATCACAAACATCAGGAACTCCTTATCAAGACCCCCCCAGCTTGTCACTCCCTCTTCATGGGAAGGTTTTTCTCCTATCCATCATCTTGCTGGTCTGAGACCTTGTGAAATCTTTCTACTCATTAGCTATTATAAACCTGTGGGAGTCTGAAGATAAAGAACTGATGAATGAAGTATCTCAATAGGGTCAGAATGGTTTTAGAATTTAATTTATATTAAATTCACAGAGACAAAAGGGTTGGTTAAAAATCAAGGTGAGTAACAGTGTTTGACCCATCAGCAACATCTAGAAATATATCAGATATTCTGGCAGCATGCTGGTTGCAAATAGCACTAAGATACATCACATGCAAATACTTAGATCTGCTCACACATACCTCTCTTTTGTTGCCAGGAGTCAGTGGTGGGCAAGGAGAGAAACACACCCTTGCTCCAGCCAAGCAGTGAGAGCCATGACTCCAGCACTTGCCCAGCACAGAAGAGGAAAATGCTGCTTTTTAAAACCTGTCCTGTTAGCAGCTTACATTATCATTATCGCTTCCATAATGAGTGCCCTTGCCTGTGATGCTGGGAAACTCCTACCACAGCCCTTGAGATGCTGCAGTTCCAAAACACTGTGGGTGAGCAGTAATATGGAAACCAGTTTGCTTTCATATCTGTGTGTTTTCTCCTAGCTTGAAATTACTGTTTTGTGTGTGTCCTTGGTGACTGCTACCAGCACAATAACAGAAGCACATGAGGGGCAGCATCCAGCCTCTTTACATCCATTCCTCACTTGGAGTAAAAGGGAAAGGCTCTGCCCTCACTTTCATCCTTCCACTTCAAGTACTGAGAAGCTCTGTAATGTCTGTGCTGCTCAGAAATGTGCTCTGCAAGCTTTGACAGTGGAAAGTAGAAAGGGATAGATATGAGCAAACATGCTCTGAATGTCAGCAAATGCCCTAAGCACCATTTGTTTCTCTTATTCCAGTATGATGGCATTTTTAATTACAGTACTTGCCTCTTCAAGAACAGGAGCAATCATAAAGGCAGATCCCCAAAGGAAGACAGTATCTATTCCATGAGTCTCCTGATCAGAGGTAAATCTATTTTGAAAGTAAAATATGCAATGTTAATTCATAGTTGCAAGAATTTACCAAATATTTTGATATTACTGTGACATGAAATCTGCTTCCTCAAAGTATCATTCAACACAGCCAAATATTTTTCCTGATTGAGGGAATGCCAAAAGCTGGACAGAGATTCAGATATTTCAGTAGTACCTACCATCCCAGAGCAGACCAGAACTCTCACAAAATTATGAAGCTGATTTCTTTTCAGAATAGCAACAGTGGGAACAGTTCACTTCTGTTCAGTGGGCTGAGACTTCACTGTGGGAGCCAACGATCAGGATAGGGGCCAGGCCCAGGAGAGAGGAAAAACACCGCTTTAGGATTTAAAGCATTTGTGAAAATCCTTGGATTTGGCCTCCCACACCTTTCACAGATTTACATTTGAAATCGTTTGCAAGACAAACAGAGAGCAACACTGACACACATTGTATGTTTCAGCTGCCTCTCCAGAATGGATGGAAAACCTGTGGAATTCAGCCCATTTTATTCAATGCACTAAAATGGTTTTGGATTCTGATCATGTTCTCCAGAATGCTCACAGTCCTGTTTGCCTGGCATCACCTACCATCTCTTGGGAAGAGATCTCTATTCCACCATTCATCAGCTAATGAAAATATGGAAGAGATCTCTATTCCACCATGCATCAGCTAATGAAAATATTGAACAGCGCCTGGCAAAGAAGAGAGATCCTTCCCAACTCAGGAACCTTCCTTTCATCCAGCATAAAATCCTTGCGAATTTAAATAGGTTTTCAATCATCTGTAAGTCTCCTCCTGAGGAAATAATTAATGGATCGTAGTTCTTATAAGAATGTCACATGGACAAAAAATCATACTCAAATCCTCCTAAAACCAAGGCTCCTTGTACCTCCTGACTTCTGCTACTCCTCTTCCCCTTTGCCCCTCCAACAGCGCTGCTGCCTTGTCAGAAATGGCAACTGGTCTGGTTTTCATGCACTTTTGAAAAATTCACACTGGCCATTGCATATTTACATATTATTCTCCAAGGATGTACAAACCCCTTGTTTAAAAACTTCTTTACTGTGTCTGTTCCACCGACTTTGCAGCTGCCCCTGTCTAAAGTCAAGTCTCTGCTGAACACTGGCTGGAGCAGAGTGGCTCAGTGTCAGTGCTCTGCTCTGCCACCCTGCCTGCTCGGGGCAAAGGCACACACTGTACACAGCCCAGGCTTACAGAAATTTCCCCAAATAAGTAAAGATATCTTGGCAATAAAAAGACACCTATTGAGTTCTTGGATTTCTAAAATATTGCAAACTTAAGGGAGTACATGGAACTGAAGAAAAAATGTTCTTGAAGGCATGCCTTGGGCTCTGCCTGAAAGACACTTCAATTTGTCCAGAGCTTCTTTTTCCATCCAGAACAGTAGCTCTTTTGGACACCTTAATCTTGGTCATATTGCATTTTGACATAATACCTTGTAAATTTTTTAAGCAGATTATGGTTTTTGATTAATTACTTTGTCCTAAAGTTTTTGAAATATAAAACATGAGTTTCTCTTGTCATCTCAATAGGTTCTCTGTATTTTCAATTTCACTGTAATAAAACTGTAATAGTAATAAAATATATTTTGTTGTGGGAGATCGCAGGACAAAAAGTTGATAAAGAAATTATGAAAAAAAAAGAACCAATCATATTTGTACATGGAAACAAGCTTCTCACCCTTTAACTCAGCACAATTTCCTCTTGCAATTATAGCAACCACTAGCACAAATTCAGCAAACAAATGAACTTTCCTGTTTTGAAAATGTAAGCAATTAAAGCATGCTGTCATCTATGAAAAGTCTTTAATTCCATCTGCTGCTTCCTCTGGTTAGATGCTGGCCCATTTTCTGTCATATTTCCCCCTCGGTTAGCTATTAAACACAGCTTTCCCTTCCACTAATGGATTACCACCTCACAGTCTTTTTTGGACATCTGAGATATTGACACCTCTGCTTTATGGAGTGAAAGCCTCTGAGGCACCAAATACACTTTAAAAAAAAATCTACTGGGATATTGTTCCTGTTTGTTACTTGAAATGAGCCCCTAAAAGTTCAAAATGGAATGAAATGTCCACAGGAAATAGCTATTACTTAGAGACTCCCTGCCTGCGTACACTTGTTTTCACGGTGAGGACTCTGAACCCATAAGAACTTCCTCTGAAAAACTAATGCAGGAGTTTTTTAGTTTTCCTTTGTATTTTTTACAAATAAGAGGCAAGGTTGATGTGAACTTCCATCATGCATATACTAAAAATTCTGTTTCAGTTCTCTTTTTCAAAACTCCACATTTCTCCTCCTGTTAGCACCTCTCTCTACTTGGGCAGACCCGTTACTAAATTAATATTAATTAGAAATAGAAAGAAATACACACTAAGTAATAAGAGTGAATAATAGTAACCAGAATTAACTAGTAAGAAACACTTCTAAGCCATTTTAGGATCTAGCTCTGGCAACATTAGCAAGTGATGGGACTAGGATGCCAGTAGGGACACTGGGGAGGGAAACAGTTTGTGTTGATCTCCTGATGCTTACCCTACTTACATGCATTTGAGAGATTTTATTTCCTAGTAATCCCACTCTGTTCCTGTTAAGTTCCCATCAGTGTCTGTACTGAACCTCTCAGCTCAGTATCATCCTGCAGAAGTCTCTGCTGGTACATCTGAGACTGTTCTACAACTGTAATCAAAACAAATTTGGAAATTTGCCAATGTAGATATGGCCCACATACAGTACAGGTATACTGGTAATGGTCAGAAAGGCAGCTTTAATGATACTAAAGTAATTCTGTATTAGCAGAGATTAGCTAATATTAATGCCAAAATTAACTTGGGCATTTCACAAATCTTATTAAGCAAAAAAAGACCTAGAATAAATACTTGAAATAGCATACAGCTGATTGTAAGTTATGAGTACCTATGAAATTCTCCCTAATTTTGTCTAGTGAAACGACATTGCCAAGTAGAAAGAGGAAGGATACTGCTTTTAAAATTCATCAGTTAACCATTATGCTGAGTAAGCAAAACGTATTTTGTGCATATCCTTTCCATACTTGAATGATCTGCACTTTAGAGTAACCTCAGTTTAATTTCCAAAAAAATGCCTTACCCTTTAACCAGAATGTTTTTAACCTAAAGGGAAAATAAACAGTCTATGACATAGCCTGCACCAATGTAATTAAATTGTGGCACAGCTTCAGGCTTTCATATGTATTGTTTGCACTCCTTTTGCTCAAGTCTTCGCATAAAGCATTCTGAAGTAGAAAATTAACCAAAAGCAAGTAAAAAACTAATTAAAAGATGAGGAGAGGGAAACTAAACCTCAGCTGGATTCTTGCTTCTTCCAAAAAGAAAAAATTAATTGTTCCAAAAATCTGAGTTTAATTTTCAAAGGGGCTTTTCAGTCTGCATTTATTAATCTCAGTTTTGCACCTGCTTCTACACTCAGACATCTTTATCTCTGTTTTCTCTGTGCAATTTGTGGACACAGATGTGGATTTCATAGATAACATGCAGATGTAAGTGCTAAATTGGAAAAAAACCCCAAATGCTATGGATCATTGGACTCTCTGTATGAGGCCTTTTAGCATTCTGAATCAGAATACAGATTTCATTGATTTCATTCAAATACAAAAAATACAGGTATGTGAAAAAGAACTATATATTTGCCTAAGATTAAAAATTTTCAGAATTCTTCTTTCTTAAGTTTGTCTTTTTTCCCCCACTGGAAAGAAACACAGGTTATATATTAATGTAAATTAATTGCTTACATTAAGAATCATCTTTGCGCATATAACTTGATTGATTGTTCAACTGTTCTTTTAAGAGAGAGCATACAATATATAAATAAAACTGCAACTGTTCTCCTAAGGATATCAACCAGTATATACATAAGAGATCAACTATTTTGTGAGCAAATTATGATAAAAAAGCGACTCCAAACTCACTCGTGCATCAGTGACCGCACCACCGTGCCTCCATAAACATGAGACTCGTAGAACAGGGTGTATAAGTATGGCAGCAGGGAGTATCTGATCCGAAGAGTAGCACGAGATATCTTGGCAAAAGCATCTCCAAACACAGCTGGGTCTTGTTCCTGTTCAGGAAGAGCTTAGATTTGTACTGAGCATTGACACAAACTCAGCAGAGAAGCTGCGTGCAAAATAAGGAGAGCTGTGGCTGGCACGATGCACAGGAGTGTTTAAGTAAGAAGAAGTACTTATTTTCAAACTGCAAGATGTATTAAGAATAACATCCATTATTCCCAAACTAACATTTGTTAAAATTCTTAACTTGAAAAATACCAGTGAGTTCAAAAAGATCAGGCCTCATCACAATGTATGTGAGCCCTCTGCAAACATCCTTAACCTTGTGAGGAGAGGGAAGTTGGGCTCCATGCCTGTGCTCAGGAGCAGACACCCTCCATCTAGAAGTTAATTTATCCTGGAGATGCAAGCCCTCTCAGACAAAGGAGATTAAACAAAAGAAAAAGGGAAGACTGATAATCTGCAGATCAAAGTCAAAAGCATAATTACATTGGCCAAGAATATAAAGGCAAGCCTACTTAAAAGAGTAAACTCACAACCCTGCTGAAACCAACAGGTGTGAGCAAAGTCACTGTGTGTGGCACAGAAAACATTTCATCCATTTGAGAATCTTGATTTCTCCTCCCGTGTGCCCCATTTTAGGATGCCCTAACTGACAGTACACCCACACATCAGCAGAGCCCCTCAGCTCCTCACTGGCAGCAATACTCTCCTGTGAGACAGGGCATGCACTGTGTCCACCATCAAGAGGGCAGGTTGGAGCAGTCTGTCTGTGTTCATTGGCTGGTTTTGGTCTTACTGCAACACAACCTTGACTCTCCCCCGGGATGGCAGAGAGCACACAGCCAAGGGCAGTGCTGATATGGACAAGAGCTAAAACTCTTTAATTCCTCCTGTCAACCTCTCCAGTGCTAAACAGCCAGCTTACAAATCACATGACTCCCTTTCTCCTTCATGAAATCTTTCCAGAGTACTCAATTTTCTCATTAAAGCTGAAGACTATACAATGAATTCCAAGGATCATGAAACACAAAAGGAACAGAAGTAACAAAGCTTTTTATATTATCTTGTGCTTTTCAGCCAAGAAAAATATTAATTAAACTGTTTAAAATACCCAATGAATTAGGCAAAGTGGGCATTTAAGATTTTATTTTAACACTAACCTAATGTTAATTAAATTCAATATTTAAGTAAAATTTCACCATTATTATGTTTATGTCAGAATTACTCACTAAGAATACTCCCTGCTGGCTCTGAGCTCCAGAGCATCTATCTATTATTTCAAAAATTGCACTATATTTTTACCTGTGTTTTGAAACCATACAAACACTGCTTAATTCCACAGAAAAAGTCAGATTTCTTAGGTGATGCTGAGTCACTCAAAATGCCTGTTCATTTCTTTACGGGAACACAGTATTTTCAATGAATTTATGTAATCCAGTAAAACTAAATATATCTCTGAGCTCCAGCACCCATCATACAGACCCATTGCTCTCTTCTTGTTTATTGAATTGCATATATAAGATTGGTATCCACTCACCCAGATCAGACTCAGTTTGCATGTTCAAAGGGCCAAGCAACCACGTATGTATGTATGTGTATATACATATATATACACACACACATATATAGATACCTCTAACTTTAGTGGAGAGGCAAATAGAAAATAAATATTTCACAACGGCAACAGCTAATACCTCGCAGACATTTGTTCTCCTCAGAGAAGTACCTCAGAGATCTACAGGCTAATTTCTGGCCCTCTTAATGATACTACTATAGTTTATTATTCCTGCATTTGCTCAATTGCTGAGCATCCATCATACTTTCATGCAGAGACAAAGGTCTTCCTTGTGAGTGTTAATGTTGCAGCATTTTGATGATGCAACTTCAAAGAAACTGAAGGTTAGCAAATAACCTAAGCTCCTGCATTGCACAGATCAGAAGGAAAAAACCCAAACATTTCTTGAACAAGCAGAACCTTTTAATCACATTTGCAGATAAACACAGATTAATTACAAAGGCTGCAAGAGCTTCAAATTACATAGCTAGAAATAACCTGATACTACTTGCTGTTTGTAACAAGTCTTTAAAGGACTTTTGTGATGTTGAAACCAGGCATGGATTTGGACTAAGGCTGCACTTGTTCATTCATCTCATGGGCTCATTAGCCTTTTCCAGTCCTGGTTGCCTCTAGGTTGATAATGATGTCACTATTGGTACCTCTCCTTAGAATTCTCACATGTTTGTAACTTCCTTTTAAAAAACAAGGATGGTGTATAATGATCTCTCTCCTCTCCCTTACAGAAGTATAGAATTATAGTAAGCAAAACTTACTATAATTATAGAAGTATTGAAACAAAAGTTGTAGGAATTAAGGGAGTAGGAAGGTACACTGACACTCACTGGCTCTTAAATTAAACTTGGGCTTCAGCAGATAAAAGATTAAACAGATGAATTTTACCAACAGTGTGAGAAGACCAGCTATCTTTAACTGTTATCTTTACATTATGGACAGGAAAAATTTACATTTCACTGTATAAATCCTGCTCTTGGTGCAGCACTCCTTCTCACCCACTGCTCCAGTTTACCCAGGAATGGCAGTTAATTTTGGAGAAAGTAATACAAATCACTGTCCACATAACTGTAATCATAGGCTACAGCTTAATGTAACTTTGTTTACTTACGCTGTTTCCCTCTGCATTGTGATTTCTGGAAAATGGATAGAAAGAGCCAAGCTGCATCCAGCGCAGGCAGAGTTCGTAGGTAGTGTTGTAGTTAAACCCACAGATATCAGCACCAATCTAAGGAAAAATAAAATTGTGTTAGTGATTGAGGCCCAAAAATGAGAGACTACAGAAATCTACTATTAAAAATAATTTTTGGAAAGAAATCCCTGTTTCTAAATTCTTTATAAGAATGCTCTATAATGATACAAATTTTCCTGTGACTGAAGCTGTACTGTCTCCTAGAGCACTAAGTCCACTGTAGAAGATCTGACTGTATTTCAATCATTATACAAATTCTCCATTCCAACTTGCAAACCCAGAAATATATGAAGGGGCCCTAATCATAGCATGCATAATAAAAAGAGATGGGTTTTGGATGGCATACATTAAATCAGTCCAAATCTTGCAGTGCTGTTTTTGTTTCCCTTCTGCAGCCAAGACTGACATTTAGCCTTGTAATCTGCTGTTCCTTAGGCTGTGGGTTACTGCTGGCCACCTCAAGCAGCTTGTTTCAGAAAACATTTGAGTTAATTTGAAGTGATATTGTGTATAAGCCAGCGCCTGCCTAGAGGATGCCAGACTTACATAGGGAATGCCAAAGAGGTTGAATTCCAGGATTCCAACAATTGAGCGGCGCAGGTCCTTCCACAGAGAGAAGTTGTCACCGAGCCAGTGACCACCGTGCTTCCCACTGCCAACGAACGTGGACCGACTCAGAACAAATGCCCGCTTTCCAGTTGCCTGCTGGACAGCACTGCAAAGAAATGCAACAAGATCATCAAAAACAAGAATGGTAACCAAAACATCTTAGAATCAACCTGAGCGTTCAGGTGTTTTATCTGAAAGGCTATTATTCATGAAACAATTATTACTGTGGTCCCTACTCACATGAAAATGTGGCTGCAAATCTGCAAATAAAAGGAAGATTTACATAGTGGCCAAAATAAAACAAACAAACAAACAAAAAGAAATCTATCCGATTCTAACTAAACAATCTGTCTCAGGTATTTTTAATCTTCCTAAATAATAATTTGTGTTTAATTAATTCTCAGCAGTGTCTCAAAAGGCAAATTTGAATAATAATTTTCTTTCTCTATTTAATTAAGTGTCTGATGAGTTCCTAAAACACAATATAATAGGTATTTTTTTCAACACAGGATTTATTTAGAGATTTGTATTGGTAAATAAAGTTCCAGTACCCAGGAATTAAAAACATAGAAAACTCCAACAAAACACAAAAGCCAAAACCACGCAAAAATATCAAAATTGTATCTTATCTTATAAAAAATTATATCATATCTTATAAAAAATAAATAACCAAGATAGGAAACAAACCTGTAATCATTCAAAACGCCACCCCATCCTTGTAGTATTTTCTCTGGTTTCCTGTCTATTTTGATATATGAGGTTTCATTACAGAATTAGTAGTACAAGGAACTTATCTTTGCTTTTTGAAAAGAATTTTGCTGCATCACCAGAAAATCAAGGAATGTGCCTTACTAGCAAACCTATTACAAAATTCCTCAGAAGAGGATCCTCTTTGTACATAATTATAAATTGCAGAATTTTATATTGCAGGAACTCAAATTCAGCTCTGCTTTAATATGATATGGGCAACAAAACTTAGATTCTCTGGGAAATTCTAGCATGAAATATTAATCATGTAGTTCACCTACTACTTCTTTCTCTCTTTTCTTAATGAGATTCCATCAAGAGTTCTTTCACCCGTATTCATAATGGCCCAGTGTTTGCTCTTGGGCCTGTAATGACACAGAGACTTTAAAGTGCTTCAACATTTTCTTCTGAAGCAAAAAAAACTCAAAAACAACAGCTTTCATGGAAGACTGAATGTATTAACCTTAGAGGCCACATGCAGCAAGAGGTGCAATTCTTGAACTGTGAGGGTTCTGATTTGCAGGTGCACTGTTAGGCCAATAACTGCACAATACTCTGTGTGCTTTGTGTAAATGTTATTTTGGAGTCCTTCATGGATGTCTTGAGCAGGTGTGCTCTCCTCTGGCTGTCTTTGGCTCCATTTGCAAATACAGGTGCTAATGAGGGCCATATCAGATCAACTCAACTATGATCCAGAGCTGCATAAATGATTTGTAACAAGTAATTTATTGAATAATTTCAGTCTTTCACAAATCATTGCAGAACAGGTCCTAATGCTGTCAAATGC
The DNA here is from genome assembly GCA_013397375.1 of Toxostoma redivivum. Classification (NCBI taxonomy): domain Eukaryota; kingdom Metazoa; phylum Chordata; class Aves; order Passeriformes; family Mimidae; genus Toxostoma; species Toxostoma redivivum. Next base: position 202,360 of record VXBI01004730.1, read on the forward strand.
ATTTGTTGATTTAAATTATTTACAGAATATCATGTGCAAATAACTCTTGGCATTAAGCTATGCACAAACTGATTGCTGCTAGTTTATGTATTCAAATTCAAACCATTCGACATAGGCCAGACACATTTCCTATTCTCTGTCTGCCTTGGAATAATTCTTAGAATTGTTTTTTTTATATGATTATGAAGTTGTCATTCATTTTCATCCAATATCCTGCAATTGATGCTGGGTGCTAAATATTCCTGTCAGTAATTTCATTTAATATATTCTTTGTGAAGAGTGACTGCAGAAAGGATATACAACCAGCCTTGAAAAGAAACGTATTTGAGAAACTCGAATATTTAAGAAAGATACTTCACCAAAGTTTCCCAGCTTTGCAGCAAAATCAATCTCTGCATACTTTTGGTGCTGCTCTCCACATCTGGCCAAACCAAATAAGTTTGTTGGGAGGATCTCTTCAAAGACTGAGGAATAGGGGCCCAAAAACCATGATAAGAAGTCCAGGGTTCAAGGGCTTCGTGTTCTTTCTCTCAAAAGCAGAACTGTGCTTCAGCCAGGCCCATAAGAGCTGGCCAGCTACTTCTGGTTTTTCCCAGGGCTTCCCCTGCCCTGGACTTGGCATATAAAATACAAACACATGAACATCAGAATTAAGTTCACTTAACCATGTCCTCTGGATGCTATCAGAATCCAGCTTCCGAAAATGAGTGCTAAATGCTGAAACAGGCAAAACATGGACCCCTGCTTTGGCTCTTCCATTGTGGTATTACATTTCCCAGTGTTTTAGCTCAATCCCTGCTGGAAAAGGCATGATTTGCCCATTAATTTAATCCAACAGCTAGCTTTCCACGGCAGCAGTCTGCCTGTGTAAGCTGGTTTTGAGTGCTTCCCAGCTGCAAAATGAGTTTTACAGTAGCTGACAGCAACTGTGCTGCAATGCAGCTCTAACCTCCAGAACCAACTGAGCCCCAAGCCAATTTGCAAAACACAGCCTGCCAAGAACCAGAGGCAACTCCAGAAGCAGCCAGGGGATCTGTACAGTTTGGATTCTCCACTGACAGTGACAGAAACTCCTCTATCACAATAATGAAGGGGCAGATAAATACCCCTGACACCACACAAGGCTGCTTCTGCTGCAAACACTCATGAGAAGCTCTAACAGAGCACAGGACCATCTTGCTCTAAATATACAAAAGCAGCAGCTGAAAACTTGGGCCCTACACACCCTGATTTAGCTTAGGAAAGTAAAATTAGAAAGGATTCTGTTCCTTGTTCCAAGGTTCTATTTTCTTGAAACTTCTTACTAAATAGCACATAATAAAATGAAGCACAGGTCTGTTTCTTATTAAATACTATTACAGATTCTCCAGGTAACATCAGTGGCTTATAAAATGTATTTTAATCCCCTGGAATCTGATTAGAAATATTTAGAGAACTTACTTGAAAGTTGGTTCTGTCTGTGACCAGCCAAAGAGAGAGTGTGTGTCGTAATGGTCTCCAAGGTAAGTCTTGGAGTCAGGACACAGTGTCTTTTCCGCCAGGGAACGATCAGAGATGCCTGAGAATGATACAAACCACTGTAAAATCATATACATCACAATTAAAATCTCTTCACATTTCTATACATTCAGGGGTGAAAACACCAAAAGGTTTGAGAAGAGGAAAAGCTGAAGTGCTGGATCTGCACTGATTTGAGGTTAGCACATAACAACAAATACTTGTTTGTAGGCAGGCATGTGTCCTTGGAGAGGGGAGATGACTGAGTAAACATGGATAATTAATTTCAAGTTCTATGCCAAATAATTCTAAACATCTGTACAGATGTCATGTATTCAGTAAGTAACAGAAAGAAAATTTCTGCTTTGCTGAATTAAGAATATATTATTTTACACAATGACAAGTTTTAGCTAACAGCAAAAATATTGCATAAGATGCTGCCTGGTCTTGATCCCATATCAAAGAGAGGCTGACAAAGCCCATTTGCTGCTAAAAATTTTCCATGCTCTTCAGGTAATCACCATGAAAATGCCACATGAAGTTCAGCAGGAATGGGGCAGGGCAGATGTAAATACATTTGGGGGTTAGGTTTTCTTCCTTTTGTTCCTTTTTACTTTGGGAATTTTTTCCACAAGCTGCTAGAAAACGCTAACAAGTGCATCCCTCAGAAAATGAAAGAAGTGGCCAAGCTCAGAGGAGGAGGGCATCTGGTTGCACTTCTCTAATCTGGGAGTTTCTCTCTGAAGGGCAGATATACCTCGAGAATTGGGCAGGTAAAGGAAGGGCTGGGGCAGCTGCTGGCTCTTTCTCTGTCTCAGCTTCGGAGGAGAAGGTCGGAGCTGCTGCTTGGGGAAGGGAATTCGCTGCTGCTGCTGGAGAGAAGTGCAGAGCTGCTGCTTCTGCCATGGGGTGAGCCTCTGCCCATGAGAGCAGCCACTGACCTGAGACCTTATTAACACCTACCCCACTGAAAGAGGGACCTATCCCCATCTGCTGGGGTGTTTGGGATCCTGAGCTTGCCTCTCCCTGCCCCGCTCAGAGCCAGGCTGCTGCTGCCCCAACCCCGCTGCTGCTTCAGCTCCGAGCTTTGGCTGCACTGCAGCCCTGCATCCCCTGCCTGCCGAGATATCCCGCCATTCCAGCTCTGTGCTCCTCAGAGTCCTGCTGGGGCACCTGGATCGGCTGCCCCAGGGTTTATGAATCTCTCTCCCATCCCCTCCCGTCTGGGCACTGGGATTAGCTGTCCCTGAGGGGTTTATAAGCCAAAGCCTCTCCTCCATCACCACACGCTCCCCGAGCCCTGCCCACAGCGCCCCCTGCAGGCCCGGAGGAATCACCGCCCCTGCCCTGCCCACAGCGCCCCCTGCAGGCCTGGAGGAATCACCACCCCTGCCCTGCCCAGCCAGGAGCCACCAGTGCCCCTGCTGGCCGTGCCTGGAACTGCACCAAGGGAAATGCCCACGGCACAGAAGGGTCCCTGGGCTCCTGCTCTTGTTGGTGTTTATGCTGTGGTTGTTGTTGTTTGTTTGCTTGATTATATGCACCAGTAAAAAACTGGTATTCCTATTCTCATATCTTTGCCTGAAAGCCCCTTAATTTCAAAATGATAATAATTCACAGGGAGGGGGTTTTCATTTTCTATTCCAAGGGAGGCTCCTGCCTTCCTTAGCAGACACCGGTCTTTCAAACTGATACATTATATTTCTTTTTAAAGACAGAGTTGCAAATATTATAAAATTCCCTCATAATAAAAAAGAAAGTGAATTCTCAAAAATTCTTTGTTTTCATGCTTAATTAGGTGCATGCACTATTGTAGATATTTCTCCATGAACAAGCGATCTCCCTGCCTAATCACACTTCCTGTATGGCTGCAGTTCATTATCACAATTTCTCTGTACCTGAAACTCCATTAGCCTCTCAGCCCTGCTGTGCCACTACAGCTACAATCCTTCTGTTTGGATCTTTAGACACAAAAACTCCAAAGTGTGTGATCTACATCAGAAATAACTTAATTTATAGGCAAATTCCAAGCAACTTTGACTGATATGTCTTCGAAGAAGACACTAAGTTTCTGAGGAAAGTCATACTTAATATCCCAGTTGCTCTTGATTGTTAGCCCCATAAATTATGGTGGGATAGGAGAGAAAATGCTACTGTATGAATCATAGGTTCATGCTTCATTCTTATTCTGAGTATCTTTGTATTCTGCCCCAGTAATACCGATAATTTTACAATTGCATATTAATCTTCAGTATAAAGTGTTTTATAGAAAACTGATTTGAAGGACATCTGGCTTTAAAAGTTCAAACCATGGTTATGTAATCATGGCTATAAAATTTAGATAAGGAGGTTGAAGGCTACACTGGCAAAATCCTGAGGGTCTGAGACTGGGACTTGCACAGGTGAAATCACCTAAGACAGTAGTGAGCTCCCAAAGCTCTGCTAACCCCAGGAAGGTCCTAAAGTGTTACTGGTCTAAACAGTTTAGGTCACCTCACATACCTACATAAGTCAAGGGCTTGGACAGCTAAGAACATGCACCTATTCTATACAGTGAAATAGAAAAGAAAGCCCTTAAACACTGGTTCAAAATAGATTCCCTACATGTTGGGATGTAATGCCTAGGGCTCCTGGCTGCAGAAGGGAGACCAATACCAGAGAAGTCTCTGGGAAGACCAGAGCAGCCTTTAGGTACTTAAAGGGGACCTACAAGAAACCTGGAGAGGGACTTTCTACAAGGGCACGGAGTGATAGGACAGAGGGTAATGGTTTCAAGAGAGTAGGTTTATATTAGATACAAGGAAGAAATTCTTTCCTGTGAGGGTGGTGAAACACTGAAACAGGCTGCCCAGAGAAGCTGTGGATGCTCCATGCCTGGAGTGTTCAAGGTCAAGATGGATAGGGTTTTGAGAAACCTGGTCTGGGGTCCCTGCCCACGGTAGGGGGGCTGGAACAAGATGGTTTTGAAGGTCCCTTCTAACACAAACCTATGATTCCATGATATCATTCTAACAGTGTGAGTCACAAGCAGAAGCAGGGGCATATGTGCAGGAGTCAAGGCACAGAAACTGGGCTCAAAACACACCTGTCTTCAGTATCTCTCAGTGTCCTTACATGTCACACAGGCCTCTAGGTCTGAGTCCCTTCTAGCGGCTCAGACTTCAATGCTAATCTTCACAAAGCTTAGCTTCATGACTCAGCCACTGCATCAGTTCACTCTCAGTCCTTTATTTGTGAAGAGCTCTGCTCTTTTGGCCAGTTTACCCAGTGTCTCACACTATTTTTTGCAGCTCTGAAGGCTAACAAAATATGAAGGTAGTTTAAGGCAAAGTTAGAAATTCTCATCAGTTCCTGGGCTTTGAAGCCCACAGGGTCGGTATGCAGTGGTTACCCCACAAAGAGAGCAAACACCAAAATCATCATTAAAAGTTCAGCTTCTGCTTTCAAAAATTTACAATCTCTTTCTAATATTTTGTCATGCTTTTTTTTACGTTTATGTTTCTCTTATATTCAAAGTAAAAAAAAAATAAAATTGCCATTTAATAAAATTCTCATGAGAGTACAAGAGCCTGAAGGGAAAAAGGGGACATTTCCAATACTCCACTGCCAATACTCCAACTCTCATGTATTATCTTCCTGCTGCATATTAACATTGCTCAGGTAGCTGGGTTGTCCTGGGGAAATGTTGGCTGGATTAACTGCCCCACCACTGGCAATAATCATAGGTACTCATGGCTTCCTGGGAAGAATGAGCATATCATTAACTCAGCTACTGGAAGAGATTTTCCCATTCTTGTAAGTCTCCCATAGGCTTAGACATTTTAAAACTTATTTTTAGCCCATTTCTAGTAACACAGTGAAAATTTCTTTCCTAAGAGAAAGGAAATGTATTGAACTAAGGTGTCAGGGAGATACCATCTCCCTTGTCATAGTTTGTGAGAAGGAAGACACTTCCCATCTCTGAGACTAGTAGTGGCAATGCAGAAGGGTTACTACATAAGTCTGTAGCAAGGTTACAGTATGTGGTTTTCTTGCCCTTTTTCTAACGTGGACCAGTTGCTCAGAGAATGGCAGAAAAGGTCCTTTTTCTACTCCTGTTACGAGGCAGAACCTTGGACAGAGGTAAGTGATTGCTTTTGATACTCCATCAAAGCTGAGCCACTGGAGTCTTAAACAAAAATGTAATTGAACATCCAGAACATGCAAGGAAAGATGGAAAGTGAGAGATGGATTTTTTTGCCCCCCTAAAATATAGCCTATCCAGGTTTAAAACAAAATAAAACAAAACAAACAAGGAAACTAAACAAACAAACAAACAAAAAAACCCCAATGAAATTATAATATTAATATAATTGTAAAATATAATATTATATAAAATATAAATAAAAATTGTAATATTAATAAATAATTCATGGCAATGAAATTATACTATTATACTTACTAGGAGTGTAAGGAGGGTTATTGATTTCATTATCAGCACATCCAGGTATCTGGCCTCTCATGAAATTGGATGGCTCGTTCATATCCTTTAATAAAGAGAGTAAGACATGTGAAAAATCTTAATTTTCTTTTTTTTTTTTTGAAGAAGGGAGGGCAGATATAATGAGACATACAATCCAGATCCCATCGTAGTCAAGGACATCCTTAAGCTCCAGACACAGCTGGGTCCACCATTTCACTGTACTGGGGTTGGTGTAGTCAGGAAACACAGAATCACCAGGAGGCCAGGCCTAGGGGTTACATATGAAAATCCTGGTTATTTTCTCATTTCTGTTACACTGCTGCTTTATTGTTTTGAAGCAGCACTAGACAAAATGCATCACAAAATTAGAAAACCCACCTGCCCAACAGCAGGAGTCACGCCATCAGAGTTGTTCACCCACACTCCCATTTCCTGGCCGAGTTCATAAGCTCTGTAAGTGCCTGGCTCCTCATCCTTGGTTATGAAAGGGTCCTGAAAACAGCAATTACACTTTCTTTATTGAAATCCCAGAGGTAACAATTACTTTTCTATTTGTATATTTTAGAAAAATTTGTATTATGTTCTTAATGCTGATTGCAAAAATACTGGAAGAAAACAGCATTAAAATTTAATAAGAGTTGAGAGCACATAATAATTTAGAAAAAGTCATTAAGGATATGTCATGAGTATTTCTTGTGTGAGGCAAAAGCAATGTGAAATTACTAAATACCCTCCTGTTTATTTTTTATGAGACTCTCTATGTTCAAATTATTTCAGAGAGGCACTAGATTTTATTCCCTGCCCCCCACAAAGGTGTCTGCTGTGGCTGGGTGCTATGCTGGGCATTCCCACACTTGAGCACCTCTGGGTTTCCTCCAAGGCAATCTTTATTCCAGCTGCCTCAGCATCAAAAGCTCAGTGCTGGAATTGGAACTTCATAGCAACCAACAACTGCTCTCTCTTTTAAAGATATAAACCCATAACAATCCCAACAGGAATAACTAAAACTTTTCAAGGGGCTTGAAGTTTGGCACATCCAACCTCAAAAGGGCCCTGTTAGCCCTCCATTCCAAAACAATGTTGGACAAGGATGTTTTACGCCAGTCTGATGCAGAGTAACCCAACTCNAAAAATTGTAATATTAATAAATAATTCATGGCAATGAAATTATACTATTATACTTACTAGGAGTGTAAGGAGGGTTATTGATTTCATTATCAGCACATCCAGGTATCTGGCCTCTCATGAAATTGGATGGCTCGTTCATATCCTTTAATAAAGAGAGTAAGACATGTGAAAAATCTTAATTTTCTTTTTTTTTTTTTGAAGAAGGGAGGGCAGATATAATGAGACATACAATCCAGATCCCATCGTAGTCAAGGACATCCTTAAGCTCCAGACACAGCTGGGTCCACCATTTCACTGTACTGGGGTTGGTGTAGTCAGGAAACACAGAATCACCAGGAGGCCAGGCCTAGGGGTTACATATGAAAATCCTGGTTATTTTCTCATTTCTGTTACACTGCTGCTTTATTGTTTTGAAGCAGCACTAGACAAAATGCATCACAAAATTAGAAAACCCACCTGCCCAACAGCAGGAGTCACGCCATCAGAGTTGTTCACCCACACTCCCATTTCCTGGCCGAGTTCATAAGCTCTGTAAGTGCCTGGCTCCTCATCCTTGGTTATGAAAGGGTCCTGAAAACAGCAATTACACTTTCTTTATTGAAATCCCAGAGGTAACAATTACTTTTCTATTTGTATATTTTAGAAAAATTTGTATTATGTTCTTAATGCTGATTGCAAAAATACTGGAAGAAAACAGCATTAAAATTTAATAAGAGTTGAGAGCACATAATAATTTAGAAAAAGTCATTAAGGATATGTCATGAGTATTTCTTGTGTGAGGCAAAAGCAATGTGAAATTACTAAATACCCTCCTGTTTATTTTTTATGAGACTCTCTATGTTCAAATTATTTCAGAGAGGCACTAGATTTTATTCCCTGCCCCCCACAAAGGTGTCTGCTGTGGCTGGGTGCTATGCTGGGCATTCCCACACTTGAGCACCTCTGGGTTTCCTCCAAGGCAATCTTTATTCCAGCTGCCTCAGCATCAAAAGCTCAGTGCTGGAATTGGAACTTCATAGCAACCAACAACTGCTCTCTCTTTTAAAGATATAAACCCATAACAATCCCAACAGGAATAACTAAAACTTTTCAAGGGGCTTGAAGTTTGGCACATCCAACCTCAAAAGGGCCCTGTTAGCCCTCCATTCCAAAACAATGTTGGACAAGGATGTTTTACGCCAGTCTGATGCAGAGTAACCCAACTCACACTTGCCTGTGAAGCTTAAACCTCTGTTCTTCCCAGGCACCAAGACCACACCTTTTTACACCCCACAGCTTGTCCTTCCTGCCCCTTTCCACTGCTTGGGGTGGTCACCACCTCCCACTGCTGCAGTGATACTGACACCAACAACTTCTCTGCCTCAGGATGACCATCAGTAGCCACCAAGTTGATCCAAAGCCAGCCTGATCAGCTCCTGGGGATGAGAGTGATCCACCCTCCATGCTGGAAAGTAATAAATTTAGGAATACTTTGAGATGCCAGTGAATGAAGAGGTACTCTGCAACTCTGCCCAGCAGTCAGCTGCAACCAAAAGGAGGTAAGTGCACTTTGCAATACATCCCTAATTGGCAGCAACTATCTGCTTTGTGTTTTTTAGAACAGATAAAGACTGCAGCCATTTTAGAAGGGCATTCTTTACTTTCTCCTTAGAAAATCTTTCTTCCTCAGGTTCTGCTTTAGGCAAAACCTTTCAGTTATCAAACACAATGGAGAAAAAAACCATTGAAACAATTATTTCACTCAGTTATAGCTTGCGCAATAATTAAAGTGAACTTTAATCAAAATGAGATAGAAGTCTAACTAATAAATATCTTAAGAAGAAAAAAGTACCGGATCCCAAATGGTAAGTTGCTTTAAAGGCTTGCTTTAAATATCATTTAAATACCTGAATTAATTGCCTGATTTACTTGTGAGCCCTCTGATAACTACAGCGCTGGTGAGGGAAATATATTCTTCCATGCCTCAAGAATAAGAGCTACAGCTTAATCCTTACTTTAAGTGCAAAGTTCTGTTTAAATTCATCTAGCTCTAGTGTCGCCTCCATAACTGTCCATTACATTTTTAACTTCTTCAGTAGTCCAACTTTGCAAAAGAGAAAACTGTCCGTCTGCAATAATTATCTTATAATTGTAGTAAAGATGTCTCTCAAGGGACTTGAAGGCTAGAAGAAGTCAGCTTAATTAGCTACTCCTAATCCAAATTTATGGTTTCCTTCAGCTGAAAGGTTGTTCCAGTGCATAAATCTAATACGTTATGCAGGTTTAGTATTGCCCTAAAGAAAACAAAACCTCTCCATACATGCAGGGGCTGTTTGTGGGGAAGGAGTTTCATGCCTGTTAAATTTTCACTCATTTTTTTAGCATTTTGGGGAAGAAGTGGTGAGCATCCTTAACTCCAGCTGACTGCCTAAAGACTTGAGAGCACCCAGCATGTACCCAGACTAATGCACTTCCACCTGTGGCCCCACCCCAAACATATATTTTGATGCACATCCATGAAAAGACATCTCTGGAAATTTTTGCCTCAACAGCTCATACAATTGGATTTAAAAATATTAAAGATATCAAGCATTATTTTCAATCATGACCAGATTGCTCTTGACTTTTAAGTATTTTGTCATTTACGTCATTCCTTGCTGTTTCTATTTTTAGTATGATTTAATAAGTGTACAACATCTTTCATTAAAGATCCTTTTTAGTAAAAAAATTTGATAATTTTTCAATGTAATCATTGCTACTTTAGAACTTCTTTGTTTCTAAAGAATATATTTGTTCTGACACAGCTGAAAGGACAGACTGGATCAGCTTTTGTTCTTTTTTCACAAGCTTGGTTAAAGAACTAGAGCAAAGACAGGCCTTAGTTACAGGTTAGTGGAAGGATGAAAGAAAGGCTTCCTATCTGGATTCCCATTAGCTCATTGTATGAATTAAGAATTGCTATGTTCCTTCCATCTGTCTAACAGCTGAATTTATATAGCAAGACCTCCCTGCACTGCTGCAGAATGTGCCATCTGAGAAAAGGGCTTTAAAAATGTTGTTGAAGTTAAACTCTTAAGGAAGAAGATAATGTAGCTCACCCACTAAACCAGGACTGCTTGCCTGTAGCTTCATACCCAGTAGCAAGTGCAAAACAACTGGAGACATCCCAACATTGATGAAAAAGATGACTACCATGTATTTACTGAAAGGCAGGAGTGCATAGGAAGAGTTACCCCAAACTCCTGGTATTTTGCTCCTATATAAATGTTTTGCAAACTATCTTGAGATAAACCAACAAATAGGCATGTGGTATTTAATGTAACAGCTCTAAGAGATTGGATCATTTTTAGAGCAGTATTGAGGTTACAGAGAGCCTAAACTGCCTAAGTTAGAAAGATCAATCAGTCCTGACAGCACATGTGCTCACTACTGCTTAGTTATTTACAATGATGTATCCAGTTAATACGGGTCTATTTTTGTCTTAAAGTTTCCATCAAAGTGACTTAGTAATCTGTTACTATTTTACTATTGCTGTGCCTTGAACCTTCGCTGATGAAAACTGATTTCACTGCTGCAACCCCCAGCTTCTCAGAATGGAACCTTCAGGGGAAGGTATCTTTAGGGACAAATTGCTAGCAAGCACCATTCTCTATACAGATTGCTGTTTCCATTATCAATATGTAATTGATCACTTGGGCTGTGTGGTTTTGTTTGAGATTCCTAGTAGTAAATGAAATTATAGTAAACCAAAGCAAAGATTAGGCAAATAAAAAAAGGTACTTTTAAAGACACTATCAGAAAACTCCCAACTAAAAAGAAAACACTGATATAGCTAGCTGTGGTGCTGACTAGTCCATCATCCTCAGTCATGTTTCAAATTTCACAACAAAATGTGAGGAAAAAATAAGGACAGGGGGAGGCACTTCTGCCTTTACCTATTAACAAGATAACGTGATTTTTCAGTGAGGAAACTGCAGTAGCTCTTGCTTATCTTGACTCCAGATACACCAGCACAAGTGAAAGAGGAACTGTACCACAATTCAGGACTCTGCTGGTCAGTCTCTCTCTCTCCACAAGCCTTCAACAGGACCCCCAAGGCAAGAAGAAGAACATGGCTCTTATTTTAAAAGGACTGGATCAACTTAGGGTCCAAACATTGGTGACCCATCCACCATGATTCAGTTGGATTAGCTGTTCTCCTTAGAAGCAAGAGCTGTCCATATCATGTAGGTAAAAGTGTTTGTTTAGCCTAGCAGAAAAAGGCTGAGGGAGAATACAATTACTTGAATCAGTGTCTCAAGAAAGAAAACAGAAGGGTGAGAGACTGGCAGTTGGAGGTAAGGACAGTAGTACCCTAATGAAAGACATAAACTCACCATTTAGGTAGAAAACAGATGACAAAATTACAGTTACAGCAAAAAGCCCTGAGAGGAACTCTGCAGTATTGTCTCCCCCTCCTTCCCCTGTGGCTGCTGGGTCAGCTCAGCCTGAGCCATTCCTGATGCATCTGTTGGTGTTCACAGCACCCACCTGGGGAGGGAGCTTGGTCCCAGCAGCTCTGTTGCTCAGTTCACCTTGCAGACAGGCAGCTCTACCCTAATGTTTGCCTTGAATCTGTCCTGCTGCAATTTAAAATGCTTTTTTTCCTATCCTGTCCCCAGTGGTTATAGAGAACAAGTTGCAGCCTGCTTTGGGAGTGCAGCCCTCCTACTGCTAAGCTGCTGGGGGATCCTGGAGAGCGAGATCTTGTGAATTTATCAGTGGATTTTATTTAATTTCTTAATTTATTTTCATCTTTACTTAAATTCCGATTAAATTGGTCTCCAGTTTCTTTGCCACCATATTGTGACAGAGTCATTTTGGCACAAGGACATGTATGAGGAAGCGCTGGAGAGAAACAGCAAATTTTGTTGGAAAAATTTACTGGGGAAGATAGAAAACTCCAATTTTCACTTGTATCCAAATAAGTTCATTTGGCCATAGACCAATTTTAGTTAGAGGTTCAACATACATTTTCCACAAATTTGCATACAAGTAATCATCTCTCACATAAACTTAGATAAAAAGTAAGTACAAGGAAACATTAATTGTAGTTAGTAGCTTCCAGAGTTAATAGGAATAGATTTTTTCCCACTATTCAGCTATTTTTGTATGTGTATTAAATTAATTTGTTCATTTCAGGGAAAGAATTGCATGAAAGCAATCTTGTGTCAACTCAGAGGCAACATTTCTCATAACTGAGTGGGGAAAAGCGACAGAGAATTAATGTTTTCGTATGGAGATGATACTGGTAGAGAGATACCAAATAAAGACAACACTTTTAAAAAATAAATCTGTGAGAAATTGTTCTTCAGCTCTTCTCAACATATGAGAAAATGGAAAATCTGCTACAAGTGTTAGCATCTAGGTACTGCTATTAAGACTATGCCCTGAACAGTTCTTATAAATTGAGAAATAGTTAGCAACATTTTAATTTACCAGAATCAGAATATTGTGCTTTCCATCGTTCTTCAGCTCCTTCATGAACTCAGGCAGACCAGCAAAATTCACTTTATCATAGGTAAAGTCCAGGCGACGTTCCATGTAGTCAATATCATAATGTTGGACATCCTAAACATTTTTAAAGTAAAAAATTACATTAATATTTCCTCCACCTCTGGAGTTCTCAGACAGGGAAGACATGGGTCTCTTGGAGCAAGTCTAGAGGAGAGCCACAAAAATGATCAGAAGGGTTGGAGCACCTCTGCTATGAGGACAGGCTGAGACAGACAGGGCTGTTCAGCCTGGAGAAGGCTCCAGGGAGAACTTACTGAAGCCTTTAAATACCTAGAGGGGGCTTGTAAGAAAGTTGGAGTCAGACTTTTTGGTAGGGTCTGTTAAAACAGGACAAGGGGTGATGGTTGTAAGCTAAAGGAGGGTAGATTCAGATTATATATATAAGGAAGGAATTTTTTACTATGGTTGCACAGGTAGATGGTGAATGTCCCATCCCTAGAAACATTCAAGATTAAGTTGGATGAGACTCTGAACAACCTGATTTAGTTGAAGATGTTCCTGCTCATTGCAGGGGGGTTGGATTAGGTGGCCTTTAATGGTTTCTTCCAACTCCAACTATTCTATGATCTATGACTGAAGTATTTGATACAGAAATCAGAATGTATGCAAATGTATTTCTAAAAGGCAACTAACATATGTAATGAAACCTAACAGATTGTAATTGTAATCCTAGCAGTGGACTACAAGAAAATGTAGGAGCCCAAGTTTAGCAACTATTTTGCAGCAGAAGTTTGTTTTTCATTATTTGTTTTTAAAATGCTAGCATCTCATAACAGCAAATCCACACCAGAATTGCTTACTGTGCAGCCAAGAGCAGCACTTAAACATCTTGTTCACAGCCCACTTTAAATGTTCTTTTAAGCATTATGAAGATATTACACGCAAAACCACTACATAAGATTACAAATGTCCTTTTATTCTACAATTCTCTTCGTAAGATAATTCTTTTTCCTCCATTATAATTTTATTCACCTCACTTTAGAGTGTAAGATTAGCACACACAGTGAAAGATTCATACTTACATATGGGATGTCATAGTGCTTCATGCGATCGACAGTTTCCTTTAAAACATCAAGGCTGCCATAGCCCCAGCGGGAGAGCTGGAATCCCAGAGACCAGTAGGCTGGCATGTGTGGACGTCCAATGGCCTGCAGCAGGGACGAGGAATAGGGAAACAAAGCGGGGAGAGGAAAAGAAGTTATTCTGAAACACCAGGAGAGGCTTCCAGATCATATAAGGCACAAAGCCCAGGGCACAGGCATCACACCCCCATACTCATACTCATACTCATACTCATACTCATACTCATACTCATACTTTTCTCATACTCATTCTTTTCTCCAAGTGGCTCTTGGCACAGCATGATTGGCACTTCTCCTGGTGAATCCTTGCCCTTCACAGAGACTCCAACAACACCAACACTGAGCATCACTTCTAAGAACACTCCAGTGGAAGACACGGTGTATAAAAGCTAGACTAATGTTAAATGTGGTCTCAGCCTCTGCACAGCAGCATGTGCCCTCACTTACAGAGCACATGCCAGCAGAAATCCAGTGTGGATCCTCATGCCACCTGATCCACAACAAGTTCATAAACCCCTTAGTCAACAGAAGGCAAATCTCCAGCTACACACAGCAACACAAGCTTTATAAACTCTTACCATGTCCAGCTGAACTAACGTATAAAGTCTGATGTTTATTTGAGCTCTCTGAAGTTTTAATCGTATTTACACACCAATCTGATGAAAATCAGTTACTTATGGCTGACTACTGTTATTGCTGGTCCACAGCCTTGTGTTGCCAGGCACCGACAACTCTCTTCAAGGCCAGAGTTACTGTTTGGTCCCGAAATTCTCAACTGAAACACAAGGTAATGAGTTAAATATGATTTTATAAATATTTGATTTTCACTGTCTGAATGTAATCCATCTGTAAATGGCATGAGGAAACTCAATGGAGAGCACAGGGAAGCAAGGCATCCTGCTCTGCTTCCCTTGGTGAGAGCTGCTCTGGTAACCTGGGTGAGCAGTGGGCAATCACGATGTGTCTGTTCTACAAATAAGCTGATATCTGGCTTTGTCTCATTAGTACACACCAGTGTTTTCTGGGGGACATCTCCTGAAATCCTTACTTCAGTTAAATCCAATGAAACTAACCTTTGATTTGTATTTCTAGCACCTTTGTAGGCAATACATGAAAATCTAGTAGTTAGTAAGCACCCATGACTTATTAATCAGCTGCAGCTATTGTCCCCCTTTGGCTAAATAATGGTTCCTCCCTTATTTCCTTGTGGATCTCCATATTTAGGAGTTATAATTATGCTGAGAGGTGAAAAACAACAAAACTTGCAAATTGGCAGCTAAACCCCATCTACTTTAAATAAATAAAACAAGGCACTTCTGGCAGTCAGTATCTATTGCATTGCTAAGCTCTCTGGAGATGCACTGCACAAAGGCACACCTTCCTATGGGATTTTCCCTAGGAAGAGCCTGGCCTAGGAAAGCAAGGCTGAACTTGAAATTGCTCTAAAATATATCACATGCTAGAATATCAGGACACAGATGTACAAAGTGCATCAGACAGAAAACCACATGTAGGAGAGATGCAGAGAAAAGCTGAGGATGTTTTTAATTCCCCTGAGCTGGGAAACACACTGGGTAAATTGCTTCCGAACAAGAAAGGTTTGGGAACACACAGTCAAACATTACAAATTTGGCTACAGTGTGTTCACTTGCTGGGATGCTGCTGTTTCATGTAAGCAAAACCATAAGGAGGCCATAACCCCTGGTGAGGTTAATGCCTTGGGTGTCTCCAGGGGCGACGCTCCAGCCGATCAGCACAGCTGCCCTGTACATCTGCTGCTTGTCCTATCCCACCAGGCTTACGTTTCCTGATCCTCCTCAATACCTACTTCTCCTCCAATTCAGCTGGAGGCTGGGGTCTTCAGAAGAAGCAAGAGCAGCTCTCAGCAGCATGTTCCAGCCACAGAGGCACTTAGCTTTCACTGCATGCTGCTGTGCCTTTGCCAGGGCAGACCCTGAACAGACAATGTAGGGGGAGGCTGATGGGCAGGCACATGCCATAACTACCCTGGTGCTATCCCATCTCCTTGCACATGTCATCAATTTTTTTCCAGCATGTGTGGACACATCTGATTACCCAGACCATCTTTCAAGCTCTGTTGGGGTTTTCCATGGAGAGCTGAATGGGGTGTGATGGCTCAGAACAATCTCCCAGACACCTTGTGAGCCAGCACCAAGGTATCCAACATAGCATGACAAACCTCAGAGCAAGAAGTCTTCTTCTCTATCACATCCACCATGTTAAGGATAAATTCATCTGAGGAGGCAGCAGAGCTTGTTTTAGACCAGCAAAGGCTGCAGGATGAGCTTTGTGAACCCACCATTTTGTGCCCCTAAAGCAGATGCTTATTTTGCCCTTGCTTTCTCTACTGTAAACAGAGAATGACCTCTAAAAACAAGGTTAAAAAAACAGACCAAAACAAAAGAACTCCCTAATGAAATAAAATGCTTTGTGCACAGGCTTCTCATCTTGGACAAGAGAAATAGGAAAAACTGGCTGATAAATATTAATCCTGCAGCTAAATGCAGAGCCCTGTGCCCTGGCAGGATGTCTGCATGGCATCTGCTGCCTATTCCCAAGCAGGCTGGGAAATGGGAAAGGGGTGACCAGCCTGGGCGGAGGCAGTGGGAACTGCTGAGCAGCTCTGCTCTAGGTCCTGTGACACCCTGTGTCACTCCTGCCTGAGGAGGACAGCCAGTCTAAGACATTGCCAATACAACATATTTCAGGAGTTGGATGGGGACTGGCTTCTTCCCCTATGTCCTATCAAACATCCAGGTGCAGAGCAGTGGGGCTGGAGGTGGAGCTGTGGCCACTGGTGTGTCAGTCAGAGCCCTTCCAAAAGGTCATGTCCCCAACACCAGGGTTTGCTGAGGTTCACCTGCTCACCTTATGGGATGGTGCTGTGTCACTGTGGACCACAGAGCGAGACAGTGTTTTGTGACAGCATCTCTTGAGGAGCTTGGGATTATAGCTGAACCAACAGAAAAATATCTACATTGCAAGGAAGATATTAAGTTTTTAAAGCAAATTAGTTCTCCAGGTTTACCAGGCTAGTGCGTCTATGTTGAGCTTAATTGAAACCAGCAGAACATTTGAAGAGGAAGGATGAAAACAGGGCAGCTGGGAAAACAAATGTTCTTTTTTCTAATTATCCTGTGGACTCTCTCTAATGGATCCCCCTGAAGCTTCCTGATAAAGTAACTGACATATGGTACCCACGCACAGATGGATCAGCAGAGGCAGGAATGAAATTTTGCAAACCTGAAAACTCAAGTTGGATTTGATATATATTTAGGATCTAGTTAATTCATATAGTTGCATTCTGCATACAAATGATCAGAAAGTGCAGCAGTCAGAGAAAGCCTGCTTAGCAAAACTGACTCCCATAGAATCAGAAAAGGTAGATGGGGTATGGCAGGGGAACTGAGGAAGGAAACGCAGAAACAGCCAACATATGGAGCATCCAAAATGAGGGGGGGAAAAAAGCGCAAAGATATGGTAGTGCAGAAACAGTAAAAAAAAAATTTAAAAAAAAATCCTATTTTCTGTTCCAGAATTCTTTCTGCACTTACTTCTTAAATTCTCCTGGTGTTCAATAAATTCACTGTTAGTTTTTCCTAATGTTTACCTAATTTGGCATTATGGGGGTTTTTTTTCACTTTTTTCAGAACCACCTGAGAGCTGATGTCTTGAGGAGGTACACTGGAAGCATTTTGTGATAAGATTAAAGTTCAGTGAAAACAAGTATATCTAACAGATACAATCTGTGGCTAGGGAGCAGATGATCTGTATTCATTTTCCCTGTGCTGGATTATTGGACAAATAATGTTATTAATATAAGCATCAATGATATGAACTAGGTTATAAATTCTACAGAGTAAATCAGGATCCTATTCTGTTAACACTATGACCAAAGACTTGGATGAGATAGAGACAACTGCAGAGTTATGCCTATGTATCACAGAGGCTGGAGAGAGGTGCTCTTTCCTGTGCTCACAAAAGGAGCTGAGATGTCCAGCAATGCAGATTGCTAATCTTACCCCCTAATTAGCCATACAAAATTATTTCTGAAGCTTGATATTTGCTCCAACTCCTTTTCTTCAAAGAGGAGTTATAGGAGGAAACCATAAAACCCAAGTGGGCTAAGGCACTGGGTTTAGTATTTCTGTATAGTTACACAGTGGCTAAATTCCACAGGTGCTCCTATGGCCCACAGATCGGTATCCAGCTCATCTGCTATGAGTAAGGCAAGCAGCTGAGTGCTGTCGGCACCTAGTCAGTTAGAGGGTATCCTTCCCTCACAGTCTGTTAATAGAAGCTAAGCTCTGATTTATGAGAGCAAAAAGAAAGGCACTGCAGCTGCTGAACCATAAAGAAGATGCTCACAACTTCAGGAATATAAAAAAATATAAGGATTTTCAATGCCAAGGTCTTCAAATCTTGTTTTATGCTGCACAAAACAATTATCAGCTGTTTATTCCTTCTTGGGGAATTCAGCTGAGAGATTCTCACTGAATCATCTGTGATAAAATCTATGTACCAGCAGGTTCCCCATGTTACCTCTCCAATAGGAGACTGGACTAGAGACCTCTGGGATCCCTTACACCTGTAACTAGCCCACACTTCTGTAAGGAAGAAGCAAACCAGAAATTTTCTCTCCAAACAGAATTAGGAGATTTACAGTTTGCTCATGTACAGCTTGTGACTGGATAATTCGTGATAAAATAATAAATTCATGGCCTTTACCCAAGAGCTATTAAATATCTGGTTTTTGAACCCTAACATTCCTGAGTGTCTTGTTATGGAGCTTGCACACTACTATTATGCACTGTTGGTTTGTTCTGAAAGGCCACCAGTGGTCTTGACAATGTTGGCTTGGTATTAGGTGTGACTGCAGAGCCTCACCAGGCTCAGGTCAGTGCCTGAACTCTTTAGCTTGTTACTGCTTTTTCTCACTCTCCTGCAAGCTGAGGTGTTTGCCATTAAAAGTGAGATTTGTGTTACATAACTGTTCTGCACACTGGACTTCTGCAACAGGAGAAAAATGTGATCACTGTCGGTTGGCTCATATATAGAGAGCTGTACAGGACAATCTTAGATGTCCTAGACGTGGCAGGAGTAACGCCCCACACAGCTAGGCTCAGGGACAGAAGGGAGCAGAAGAATCAGGCTGGAGGCTTCTCCTTCCCAGAGGACCATGCCCAGCACATCACCTATAGCTGCTGCCACTGCTGTAGCACACTGGTGCCACTGGCAGGACGCATCCTACAGCTCACCTCTGCTCCATGCAGCACACAGTAGAGGGACAGAGGTACCAGCATTTACCTCTGCTCCCTTCTCACACCTTGCCTCACTCTTGGAACCCATTTAAAGCAGATTATCCTTGGCCAGGCTGGCATCCAGGTCCACCACAGCTCTTGCTGTCACCTGTCCTCACTCCAAGGATGCAGAGGCTGGTGGATCTTGGCAGGGAAGCTGCAATCATCCCTGATCACCACATAGACAGCCAAGAGCTGTGTTTGCAGCATAGCCTGGAGCCAGCAGCTCTGGCCAAGAGTCCATGGTCCACCCTGGGTGCTGGTGACAACATGGAGAGATGTGTGGGGAAATCTTTCATTCTCCAGAGGCCAAATAAACAGCTTTCTTACAAAGATGTCCTAATTCACATGGCTTTGGGGGGAGCCATGTGAAAGCACAGAGCAGAGCTAAGTTCCTAAACCTCTCACAGAAACAAGCACAGCAGGGGCAGAGAGGTGGCTCAGATATTGAAGTGGCACTGAAGGCAAACATTTGAGAAAGGTGTAAAGCACTTTGCTCCGGAAACAGCTCCCTTGTTAGCTGTGTACCTGCTGGCACCTGGCCACCCTGCCACACCAGTGGGGCCATTCTGGAGGGATAAAATGTGTGGTCCCTGCAAAAAGCAGTGACTGGGGCAGATGCTTGCTCAGCACTATTCCACTGAGCTCTGCAGCAGTGCGACCTGGTCCCACAAGGGGCCCCTGCAGCCAGGAACTCCCAAAACACCGATTCCCAGAGGAGACCCCAGCAAACAGCTGAGAGAGCAGAGCCATGCTGCTGAGCAGTGCCTTGCAGACATCAGTCACACTTCTCCTTCCTACCCCTTCTCTTTCCCTACAGCATGACAATGACTGCACAGGGAAAGTCTTCTCACTGCGACAGAAAAGACAATTGAAAAATAAAGTCTTTTATGTCTCCTTCACCTTCCCACATATCTTGTACATAAAAGCCAAATTATTACCCTAGAGACTAATAATATGGTAATTGTAACATTTTTGACCTTGGAATTTCAGGATGTTTACTGAAGAAGTTATTATTTCACATTGAAATTACTAACATGCATTCTTTAAGATTCCCTAGAGGGTTGAGAGCAAGCTCAAAGAATACAGAATAGGGTTTTTTTTGTCTTGGCATGTGACATGTCTCATTAGGAGACGCCCACTGCTCTCCTTTACCTTGTTTTCTTTGCTCCAGCTCCATTTCCAGAGACAGGGGTGGAAAGTGAGCTGCCACTACCCATCAGCTGGGGAGTGAAAACTCTCTCATTTTATTTTCAGATGCTGACCACCTGCTAAGCCGCAGAAATGCTGCCTTCAAACACTAGTAGAAGACTTTGAAAAGGAACAGGCATGGCTTTAATTTCCATCCTACTGCTGCACTAACTCCCTTGAAATGAGGATCAAAGCTCCAACCTGGGAGCAAGATGCTTTACTTTTTCCCCCTCGGTTTTATTACCCATGTGTAAGTTAAAAGCCCAGTTTGCTTGCTGGTCTGTGGCACTGGCATCAGAGATGGTGTGTGCTGGTTTGGGATATAGTTAATTTTCTTTATAGTAACTGGTAAGGGCTGTATTTTGGATTTGTGCTGAAAACAGTGATGATAATTCAGGGATATATTTGATTTTGCTGAGCAGTGTTTACACAGAGTCAAGGCCTTCTCTGCCCCTTACTCTACACCACCAGTGAGGAGGCTGGGGATACACAAGGAGTTTGGGACAGCCAGGACAGCTGAGCCCAGCTGACCCAAGGGATGCCCCATATCAAATGGCTTCGTACTTGGCACATAAATCTGGGGGAAGAGGAAGGGAGAGCAGAATATTTGGAGTGACAGCATTTGTCTTCCCCAGTAACAGTCACATGTTCAGCCATTCCCCCGATTCCTGGGGGTGGCTAAACACCCTCCTGCTCCTGGGAACTGCTGAATGAATTCCTTGCTTATGTGCACAGTTTTGCCTTACCCATTAAACTGTCTTTATCTCAACCCACAAATTTTCTCACTTTTACCCTTTGGATTCTCTCCCCCACCCCATTGAGTGAGTGGCTGTGTGGGGCTGAGTTGCCAGCTGAGGTCAAACCATGACAGACAACTGGTGGGCATGATGTGCAGAGGGAGCTGGAAGCCTCCAAGCAACAGAGCAGTTACTCCTGCTCCAGGACTGGGTGGAGCACCATCAGCCTCTCACTTCTCTGGGAGGCAGCACCTGAACCTCTCCTTGGAAAAGGAAGGACTAGCAGAGCCCACCACCCCAGAGAAGGTCCAGTCTTCCCAAAACAGCAGCATGAGCAAGTCTTATCCCTTCCTTCATCAAACCAGAACCCAGAAATACCTTCCTTCTGGGCTAAATCATCTTTCCCCCTCACTCTAGACCACAATATTTCTGTTCCCATACAGGCACTTTAAAAGAAGGCAAGCATAGGATAGTGAGGCTTTAAAAAGGCCCAGAAAGACAAAATGTTTGCTAAATATCAGAGCTCAGACCCCTTTGTGGGGTTGCACGGGCAAAGGCAGAGCACATGCACATCTCACTGTGAGCTCTGAGTGCCCAGCTCTGGGATACCCCACCCTGGTCAGCCTTCCAGTTGCAGCCTACCCCTCAGGGTCTGCACAGTGACCCTCTCCTCACAGTAACATGCTTACTCCAGCTTTGCTCCACACTTTTTAGGTTTGACACTAATTTCTTTATGTACACAGCTTGGGTCTGAGGTGGGAATTTTCTGTGGAAAGGCCCAGCTGAAGCATCATTTGGTGACCAGGAAAACCATGTTATCTGTTTTTTCTGCATAGTCCTCACTAGATAAGAATTGCATGTACACTTCCAAAATAGCCATCTGCATGTGTACTGTTAGTTCTCTGGAAAACATTGGGCAATTGGATAGCAAGCAATTATACTCCATGAGACAGCAATAAATGCATTGTTATACAATGCATTTATATGGGTTTATAGTCCAATGCTATTATATGGGTTTTCATTAGTAAAAAACATCCTGATGGCTTCAAAATCAGCAAGTGATTTCACTAGCAAATAAAGGTTTGAAGACTTTAAAGTCCATTCAATAACCCTGAAATCCAGCACATGTGAAGTTCCCAAACATTCCCATTTGTGCTCTGCCTAGTTTGTTTTCTTGGCCTGAAATGTCAAAATGCAGTCATGTCATACAGCAAAAACTATAAAACTGTGATGGCCCATACAGGAGTACACTTAGATAGATTTCTTTCTAATGATCCCTTTAGTGCACTCCTGCATCCCATTCTGGCATATTGCAGGAAAAGCTGGAGATGTGCACTGTGACAGACAGACTGTTCACAGATGCTTTGGCATACGTCAGTTTTCCCATGGATCTGAAGCTGCGGCTTTGTACAAATGGATCAGGACAAAGCTCTGGCTGCACTCCCCTCTGGTACTACCAGGTACTGACAGGACTGTGTTATAAGGCAATGCTCCATGTGCCATGTGCACTTTCCTACTAACCTCAGTGTATTGCTGAACCACGCTTTCAGGAGTCGGTCCCGTGAAGAGATAGAAGTCAAGGATCCCTCCAATAGTGCGGAAAGTTAAAGATGGGTTTGGAGACAGAGTAACATCTAAAAGGGAGAAAAAAGGTCCTCAGTACAAACCAGCTCTGCACTATACTATATATGAGTCTGAGACTCAACACGAGGAGGCATTTCTTTACTGAGGGTGGGCAAATGCTGGAACAGGCTTCCTAGAGATGTTGTTGATGCCCCCAGCCTGTCAGTGTTTAAGAGGCATTTGGACAATGCCTTAACAACATGTTTAGCTTTTGGTCAGCCTTGAAGTGTTCAGGCAGTTGTACTAGAAGTATGTAGTACAATCTCCCAGACACCTTGTTTTATGTCCCTCCCAACTGAAGTATCCTATCCTATCCTATCCTATCCTATCCTATCCTATCCTATCCTATCCTATCCTATCCTATCCTATCCTATCCTATCCTATCCTATCCTATCCTATCCTATCCTAGGTATGTGCACACTGGGCTCTTCTGTGCAGCTCGTGGGTATGACTGGATGAGCAAACAGGGCCTGAAGGTAGGCAGGCCATTGCTCAGTGTTTCTGTAATCTCTGCTTTCAGATTGGCATGGAGCAGCAATAAATCACAGAAACCCACACAGAGTAAATTGCATTGATCCATTTGTCTCAGTTTCATATATATAAAAAGGATTAACAAGTTTGCATTTAGGGTTCCTCTATGCAATTTTAATCTTATTGAAACCATTGTCTGCTAGGGGAAACTGATTTTATAGACTAAGTGAAGATTCCCCTTTTCTGAAATTATACCACTAGATTAATGCAGTAAGGTGACCATGGCAACATACAAAACTATTCTCCAAAGACAGAATACAGCACTAAGCTAAACTGGTTTGATTTCGTTATGCCAATCTCAAGGAAATTTCTTCCACCTTCTTTTTTCCCCTCCATTTGCATCTATTTTCATTTAAAAGGTTAAGAATGTATCTTCCCTGAAAATGCCTAAAAATGCCCAAATTCCTTGTTAAAAATTCATTCTACTGAAATACCTTTGAAAAATCTTTTTAAAATCTATTCATCCAGGAAGCTTAGTTAGAGTGCAGTCACTCATATTTGTATCACATTGAAAAAGCAATCAGTAAAACAGTATTTTATACTTACTAATCCATCATATTTCTATATGCAGTCTACATAGAGAATCCAGGTATCTTTTTACCTTGTGCGTTGGAGTTCAGAAGGAGAACACCGTGGGCATTGGAGTCTGGTTCTACGCACATATAGAAAGGGTGAACTCCATAGAGGTTGGCAAATGACTGAAACATAAACAACACATGAGGTATGACTTGACTTTGCTATTTTTCATAGCTTTTTTCAGGTAGATACATATGCACAGACAAAGAAATAAATTCATTCATAGTTAGAGACTTATTTTGAAAGATTGGGGATTTTTTAATCTAAATTGGTGTGAAGTCAAATTGACAGAAAAGAGTTATTTTTTTCTGCCTTATTACATTGGAATTTTTTAGTCTTTTCCAGTTAAACCTTTGATATTCTGCCAAACCCTTCAAAATGGCATGAGTAAGAATCAATTTTCTAGTTAAAACAGACTCATTAACCACTGACTCCAGTTCAGCCAAATATCTAATGAGTCCTGCTGGAGTCCAGCTTGTTTGGATGAACAGGGATAGATCTGAGTGTGAATTGCAAAGCTCTCCTGAACCAGGATCTTGGCATACAATATACTTTTTTTCTGAAAACTGCACTGTGAGAAAGGTTCTGATAAAAGGTTTCAAAGTTCCCTCAAAACAAATAATGGTTTTGTCTTTAATTAAAACTGATGGCACCCGCAAAGCTTGTGACGTTCCATGTTTGCCACCTCCTTTTGGCGACACAATCTAGGACAACGTTGCACAGAGTGAATTACCGTTGGTGCCTGGTCCCTGGAGAACATGCCATAGGTAGCAAAGTCCATGTTGTGCTTGAAGGTAGGGTGCTCATGTTCACCAAACCCATACACAGAAGTGGATGGCACAGTGGTGGTGATCTGAAGGAACTGGTTGGAGAAAAACAGATCAACCAGGGGACTGTCCCACCTGTGACAAACAGAGGGAGACAGGATTTTTAGGATTTTTGCTTCTCTTTGGAAGGTATAATTTTAAGTTTATGTCTGGCTATTTATACTTTTTATGTATTTTGGAGAATAAAAGTATTAAAAATCCATTAAATTCTATGCACGCATCTAATGTGCTTAACTTAACACATTAAATTAATCTTGCAATGGTTGAAGATATCTCATCTACTTATGCAAAAAAATGCATCAATATAATTTTTGAAAAGAGCAACTAAAACAACAGAAGACAGACTATAAATCTATTATCAAAATAAGTAGTTGCTTGTGCTATTTCTATGACAACCAACATGAAAGGCTAAAAATTGTTATTACATAGTGGAGTACAGAATACCTAAAGAGAACAACAGACATTTTATCAGCTTTTTTTTAATGTTTTGGTGTATCAGGACCTGAATACCCCCAGCTTCATGCAGGTGTCTAAAATAGAGGTATAGCTTTCTCCAGACTCTGCTTGAACAAGATGTTTTTATTGTGATGACTCTCTCCTGTTTCTCTCATCAGCTTAATGCATTTATTTCTATTGAATCATCTGTGGACACAGGCTCACATTTTAATTAGGTGCTACATTCTGTTTCCTATTTCTAGAGCTATAATGAGCTGCAAGTTAGATGGGGGAGAACATAGTCAAGCTGTGGAGAACTATTTTGTTAATGGTCCTGTGTATGCCATGAGTAGCTCATTTAGATAGCACCCTCTCAAGCCTTGTTTAACCATGAATTTGTTACAGCTAATTAAAATAAATGAGCCCAAGCCATAGAGCACAGAAGTGACATAACTCTCCTTTTAATGTTCTTCTGTCAATGATTTTGACAAAATTTAATGGTTGATCAAATTGACTGATAAATCAGAGAAATCGGTAGTGTTGGTGGGGAGCAGCTCTACCCCCATGAGGGGAGGGCTCTGGTGAGTGGCCTGCCACCTGTGCCACCAGCACCCCTGCCTGGGGACACGTCCCTGCTGCTGCAAGGACTGAGAGGGCATCACTACTCCCAGCACATTGGCAGGCTCTCCCAACGAGGCTGCAAGGACAGCCTCTCATGGGGATGCTTAAGGCACTCCCTCACCTCTCCATGCAAAACACAGGCACAAACGATCCCTAAATTTTCCTAAATAAATCCAAAGTCACAGATACTAAAGGGTCTGTGTATTTTTTAAAAAGTCTGTTTGTCCTCTCTTACAAGGAGGAAAAGAAATAATTTGTATATAACTCTTGATTTGTTTTTTTGCCAGCAGGAACCACTCCCTCCTTCCTTTCCATCATCTCCACCTACATGCAGTACTGAATAAAATTATTTTCTTTTAGGAGAGTTATGCATGCAAAACATTCCTGAGAATCAGATCCAGTCCTTGACAAATAGAGGCCTTTCTGCAAGAAGCAGTTGCTGTGTAGGAATAGGGATGGTCTCTGGAGCTATATCCCTGCCCAAAGGAGAGCTGTCACACAGCTCTGCCCTGTGCCAAGACAGGAAGGGTCACTGCTCTAAGCAGACCACAGGGTTATGAAAAACTCAAACTATGCCAGAGGGGAAATGCTTTGGGAAGAGTTGAAATATCTGTCCTAAGTCATTGAGCCCTCGCCATAATGTCTGTTCAGAGGACACAAGGCTTTGTACATTTCTGGTACTCACATTGTAGCATGGACATTTCCTATCATGAGAACACTTAAGTGCTGCCATGGCATTAAAGTA
This sequence comes from Toxostoma redivivum, assembly GCA_013397375.1. Taxonomy (NCBI): domain Eukaryota; kingdom Metazoa; phylum Chordata; class Aves; order Passeriformes; family Mimidae; genus Toxostoma; species Toxostoma redivivum. Next base: position 228,671 of record VXBI01004730.1, read on the forward strand.
TTCCTTCAGCTCAGCAAGACCCCTCCCTGACCAGGAGGGTCACTGGGGTGGTGCAAACAACAACCCTAGGAACAAGCCTTCTGCCCCACCATATCTTTACATGTTGTGGAGAAACTAGTTTATTACTCATGCATTTCTTCAAGCAACTGTCATGCATTCGACCTCTGCATGACATTGCCATAACAGTGCCCTGCTCTGCACTGACCCCTCCGTGGCTCAGTTCCCTGGGGGTTGCCACCCTCACCAGCACTGCTCCCCATCAACCTTGTCTTTCCCTAGACCTCCACACGCCAGCATGGCTATGTGCTAAATACAGCATTAACCATGACATTTCTGGGCATCATTATATCATTTCCATCTGAATGAAAGTATGGACAGGTTTTCTGTTTCTCTGCCTTCACTCTCAAGCAGCTTCCAGAGTCCTTGTGCTCTCCAGCACTCCATGGTAGGCTGTTGTGCTACTTTATGTCTTTGCTTGTGTGGTGTTGGCAAAGAGCAATTATTTAAATGAAAAAAATTATGTCTGCCATTCCTCAAACCCTTGGATACAATAACAGAAAATGTCATATTTCTCCCACCTTCCCTCCTGCTAGTTTAAAGCTAATAGAATGAAGAAAACAGGAGGGAGCATAAAATAACATCATGTCTGCAGGAACTTGCATGGTTCTCCTCCAAGAGTCCTATGAACCATAACAGCACTGTCATGGACTACAGAAAGGGTCTAAAAAAATCTAAAAACACAGCTGAACAGTTGCTGTCAAAAATGCAACCTCTGCTAGAAGTTAAACAAGGCAAAGTCTATGAGGAACAATTCTTTTAGCTCAAGAGGTAATAGCTGCAGTCACATTTACTGCTGAAAGTCTTAACCTGTTAGTGTGTCTGTGGTAGGAACACTCCTGCCTGTGGAAACAGAAACCAGCCTCCCCACACATCTGCCTGGGCCATTGTCTGTGAACAGTCAGCTGTTGCCTGCCCAAGGAGTCTGACTGAAAAAAGCTACTCTTTTCTTCATACATAGTGCACTATACTAAAGAGTAAACCTCTCTAATTTTTAACCTCTTAACAGGTGAAAAAATGAATGACTCAGATTGAAAACGTCTCTGTAAAAATTAGCATTTTTGGCCAGCAAGGGAATTAGTCTCACACGCAGCAGTAAAGCCACTGGCTATCAGGATAAAATATAACTGGAGTGGACCAAAGAAGTAGTATTAAAGGAAGGTGAGTAGGCAGATAGCTAAAACACCCTGTTCATACTGAAGGTGTAGTTCATGACTAACATTGTCACAATATTTGAGGGGGATGACTAAAACGCTGTACAAGATGGTTTTCAGAAGTGCAATCATCAGTCCTTTTTAATACAAACTGGACATGACGATTTACCTCTCTGAAGGACTACTCTGTTGATGTTTATTGGAGGCCAATGACTGCAGTGTGTGCAATGGCTCGAAGCACTGATGCACCTCCCATGGGCAACCAGCTGGTGGCACTTCTAAAGGCGGTCATATAAAACCTTCAGAATCAGGAGACTTGGGACACATATATGGTACATCATTAGGACAGGCATCATGAATTATCTGGACATTTGAATGGATATTTAAATTGGGAGAGGTTTAGTCTTTTTTTTTTTCTTCCTGTTGCAATAAATCCTGGAGAACTGAGCTCATTATTGTAAGTTGTAAATAACTGGTCCCCTCAGTCACATGGGATAGTTGGCCTCAATTGATCCAAGGGATGTCCCATACCATATGGCTTCAGACTCAGCATTAAAACTAGCAGAGAAGTTGGCTGAGAGACTGCTGAGACTGCTGCTCAGGGACTGACTGGTAGGCATCAGTCAGATGGTGGTGAGTAATTCTTGTCACTTGCATCACTTTTCTTTCTTGAATTTTATTTTTCTCTCTGTTATTTTCCTTTTAATAACATTATTATTACTACTATTATTACTAGTGTAACTTTTTTTTTCTGTTATTAAACTGTTCTTGTCTCAACCCATGAGTTTTCTCACTTTTACCCTTCCAATTCTCTCCATCTTTCAGGCAGGAGTGAACAAACAGCTGTGTGGTACTTGGTCACTGGATGGGGTTAAACCATAACACTGTTTCACAACAGCTGTATTCCTTTTTAGCTGTAAGTCTTGGGACACCACTGGAGTACAGAAGGCCCACCAAGACTGAATTTTTGTATGTTTATCTTACTTTAAAGGTGATTTTTCAAGTAGGTGGAGAAAATCAGCAGGACTAATCAACAGATTTTCCACAAACATGACATTTATAAAAAAAAATGCAGAATATATTTACAGTTATTGACACAGTTCTGCTCTACTTCTACTGTATTCATTGTTGTGATATCAGGAAATGTCATATAACTCACTGGATATGCAATGCTTAATTTTTGCTCTGAAAAACACTCAGATAAGTGATATACCTATAATACTTCTTGTCTAGGTAACATAAATCTTAATGATTAGAAGACTAAAATAATGGCTCTTACAAACTAGGAACAAACCTATTCTACCCATGATGTATACAATTTCCTCCCCTTGCTTTAAGCAACACTGCAATTGTACAATAGCATTATAAATCATTTTAACAGCCTTGCCTATGTAAAAACAACTCTATGATAAGGAGTGTCTGTGCTAACTACCACAAACAATAAAAAAGGCAGATGAACTCTGCATCAGCCTTTTTGGAAATTAGGGAAAATCTTGATTAGGTTTCAGTTATTTGTGCAGTATATTCCCAAGTGCAATAGCAAACAAGGTATTCCAAATGCTTAATAGAAAGTAGTCCCTATCTGGCTTGTAAAAAAAAATGTTCTGCTTTCCATTATTTGTGTGACATCATGAAGGAAAAGTCAGGATATTAAAGTGGAGAATCAAATCAGTAGTCCATCCCTCTGCAGCCTGTCTCCAGCAATGGCCCAGGCCAGATATCACAAGGGAAGGCATAAGATGTCACTCAGAGCCAGTCTTGCAATAATCTGTTTATGCAGGAAGTTTCTGGCTGTCTTCATAGAATTAACTGATGTTGTGAAGTATGGAGACAAAAGTATATGGGGGTTTTCTCTTCCTACAAATGATTTTTTTATTATGCCTGAATGGGTATCCTGCTAGGCCTCTTGTGCCAGTGCTGCCCTGGGGAAATGAGTGCCACAGAGTAATCACACACTGCAAAATGAGCATGTGCTTGTTATTTATCACTGTCCTAAAGCAAACAGCTCCCAGCCTTTTACTCTGTTCTTGAGAAAATCTGTGCTTTCTTGGAGCCTTCACACTCCCAGTTGATACTTCTCCAGTGGTTGCTGTTGCTAGTGTGGCAGGAGAACAGCACTTAACCTGAGTGTATGTGCCACAAAACAACTCAAAGGCTGTTTAACTTCCTCACCTGCCTTATTACAATAGAGTATTTTCTCTCTGTTTTTACTAATGTAGGGCCCTGGCCAACGATAGGACAATTTCCCATTAGAGCTGCAAGATCAACCAGGATATCCTAAGCAAGGATTTAATAAACTAAAGCCAATCTCTTGAAAAAACATTTTTCCACTGATCACACCAATTTTGACAAAACAGATATTTTCCAAGCATGATGTGAGTGAAAAGAGGCTTCCTCCAGTCTCAACTGCCCAACAAAGATGGTAGTTTGGGAGCTTCACCTCTGGGCAGGAAGGAGAACATGCACCCTGTCCCTCATGGTTCAGAACTGTGACTTGAAGCTTTAAATCAGATGCAGGTTTCTAGTTTTCTCGTGGAAAACAGAAAACACCTGATGTCTGGATGGGAGCAGAAGCTTTCCTGTGTCTCATCTGATCCCTTGGCATCTCCCTAGTGAATGTACCTCCCTAGTAAACATGGACATGGCGCGTCTTTAACCCCTTGGTTTTGGATAGCTACTGGCACAGAAAAGGACCTTGCCTGGCTAGTGGCAAAACAGCAGGAGCATTGGATAGGGTGAAAAGCATGGCAGAAGGATGCAGGATGGGATGGAACAGAGAACAGGACAGCAGTGGATAAGGAGGAGAAAAGTAAGAGGGAGTAAGACAAGAGGCATTACTGGGAGGAGAAAGGGAGGTAGCCCAAGAGCTCCTGGTCCCAGCAGCCCCCAGCAGTGCCTGAATCATCTCCCTACATGACTCTGTCTAATTTTCACCCCATGCAGGCAAAGCAGCAGCTGTCAACTGATTACCTTAGAGCAAGCTGAAAATGTAGCAGGACTTGGCCTTTTATTCTTGCTCCTGGCTCTGCATGAGGTTTGCAATCAGCTGTTAATGTCTTTCCCCTCACATAGTTTATTCCTCTCCCCTGTTATTGTGATTACATGGAGCCCTGAGTTTGTCCTGCCCTCCTTGGGTAGCTCAGCTATGTCTCTCTGCATGCAGTGAGCGTGAGAAATGCCCGTAAAGCACACTCAAAGCCTCCTCTGCCTCTCCCCTGCAGCATTTCCAGTGCAGAATGAAATCATTCCTTACAAGGAGGAGGCTTTGGGCACATGAGTGGCAGAGTGGGAATGGGGTTTTCTCTCAAGCAGACAGACAGGAGCCTGACACCCCATTGTTTCACAGCCTACAGCACAAAGACACAGATGGCAGGGCACAGCAGCTTGGAGAGGAGGGTAGGGAAATACAGGTGTGGACTTTGAAAGAGCAACCCAAACCTACACTGTGTTTCTGCTTGGGACAGGCTGCACCCTTCCCAGGTGGACTGTCAGCTGTGTCAGAGCATGCTGGGCACCACGAGGGAATTTAGGCTTTTTTGGGGAGTAGGTCATTCAGCAGCATGGCTCTGCTAGCAAGGGATAAGAAGCATAACGAAAAGCAGATTTCTGAGGATCTGTGATTGCTTTACTATGGGAAAGCTTTCCTCAGAGATATTTAAAAGGTACAACAGTGACCTGGTTTGGTCATTTGGCAGATACAAGTTATTATCCACCCATCTGGGGAGTGCAACTGCAGCACCTGCTGAAGAGGCTTTATTTGCCCACATTGATTGTTCTGAGCAGTGTTTGTGTGCATATGGAAATCAATGATTGATTCAGCTGTTCATTGAGACAGTAAGGCCATGGTTGTTCGCATCTTAAAATAGGAGGCTGAAGTCCCTCCAGGTGTCAGGCACTTCCTTTATCTTAGGGACAGTCTCCCACACAGCCTGCCCTAATCTGGCCCAGGCACAGAGGCCACCAACTGTGCACCTTGGTGCCTGGGTGCCCTGGAGCAGCTGCTCCCACTTCTGGAGGGAGCCCAAAGGAAAAGATTTGGGTTTTCACATTCAAACCTGCCTTTAGGCAGGTTGAACTAACATGAAAATCTACTTAACATGCCAGATGCCACCAATGCACCCCTGGACCCAGTCAGTCAGGTGCAGCCACTGATGGGAATGCTCCTACTATGCTGATTGCTGAGGGTTCATCCTTCCCAGTAAAGTAAATGCAGCCATCCATAGCTTTTAGGCCAGGATATATAACCTGCTTTCCTGTTTTGAAAGATTCCATCTGCACAGCTCTTTTGGTGGCTAAGGAGATTGCAAATCCCTCTAAGACAGGCTGTGGAGCTATCTCTGAGCACCTGCATTTCCTCACTCTGACAAGATGGACAGGCAAACAAATGAAGGGGAAGCATTTTTGCTCCTCACACGGGGAATATAACTGAACTAAGTATCATTCAGCTGTGAGAGGGATGGCTCCCTGACAGGATCCTTCAGTCTACAGTACTGGCTGTGCCATTTCTCATGAAACAAGAATTCCCAGGAATATATGCTTTCCCTTCCTGTACACAAAATCACGTGCCTCTGCTGGCAAGAATATTTTGGGAGCAGCCTTGCCATTGCCAAGGGGATGCTGGAGAGCAGAGCATCACTGCTCATGCTGTGCCAGTGCTGCAAACCAAGGCTGCCCTCTGCCTCCCAGGGCTGTGCAGCACAGCACTGCTGCAGCCCACAGCTCTGCTGCTGCTGGGCATGGGCCTTGGTGCACAAGGAGATGGAGGGGAACGGAGGAGACTTCCCCAGGCCCACAACAGGCACTGAATGTGCCCTCCTGGAAACCTGCTCAGTGGGGACCAACTTGTGCTCCTCTGCCTGCCACTGGAGTTGTGCCTCTTGCAGACCCCACATCTGCTCCATGGCAGGCCCCTTCCCTTAGCTGGGACATCTCAAGTTTCATGAACCCGGGCTAAACCCTTGGGGTCTGGGTGAAGGTGAGGAGGGCTGAATGGAAATTGGCCATGAGCTAGCCACTTGTTATGCATTCACCCCTTGCATCAGCATTCCAATTAATAAGCCTTTACAGAAAGAAGAAGAAAACGGTGCTTTTAACAAAAGCCCACTGTTTACACAGAACTGTTAAGTCTAATGAGAAATTTAATTATTTTTGTTAACAGATAAATTCATTTAAAATAACCTGCATAAATAAAACTTTACAGAATTGACTGCGACATGAGACTGTAGTTCAAAAGGATGGTCAGCTCATTAAAAACCCAGCATAACGGTTCCATTTGCAGACCATTCTAGAGGCTGTATTGTCTTATTCGAATCACTCATGTTAAGCCATCCTTAAATTGCTCACTGCTGCATTCCCAAAAGCAGCTGACAGGAATGCACCTTGATTGAGACTCTAAGTAGCATTATGCCCTAAAGATGTATTGATGGAAGCCAAGGAAAGGGGAAATTATAACACCTGGTGACATTTGTTAGTGAGGGGAGCTTTTGCTGAAGTTAAACTTACAGTACTATCTTCAGAAAACAAATGGTATTTTTGCAGAGGGACAAACTAGAGCCAGAGCCATTCACTGATATCAGTGGAAATCAGAGGCTCATGGCCTCCATGGCTTTGAACTTCCTAGACCTGCCTGCTGGAGAGTGTCAGGAGACTTGGTGCTCAGTTCCTGACACCTCAAATTTCAGAAATCTTAGCTCAGTACTTTGATGAGTTGAGTTTACCAGCATCCCAAGCCATGAAATTGTAGCCTCAGAAGTTTTCTGACTTACTGATTAAAGTTTTATACATGCACATAGATAACTGTCTGTTATACAGGCACACACCCCTATTAATAATGAAAGTCCTTCAGGGACAAGGCACAAATCTGCATTTACACTACTTCCAGTTTGCTTTGACCCGTTGTCACACAGACGCAAGCAACAGGGTACCAGGAAACAGTCGCTCACCCCATCACACCTAATTTTTACCAAAAGCAGTGTGAACCACGTGTAATACTCACAGCACGGTGCCAGTGCTCTTCCTTTTGATCATGAAGTGCGTGGAATCATCCGAGAATTCCACCTCATAGTTGGCTTCTTCAGCAGTAACCCCGGGGCCATTGATCTTCAGTGGGACTTCAAACCGCTGCTTGTTGGGGTCGTAGAGCTAAAGCAAGGCAAGCAGGGGGCAGGTCAGCTCACCCCTTAGCATGTGTTGTTTTGGTTAAAGGATTCCAACCCCCCAAGTACTCACCCTGAACCGGAGCCTGTCCTTTGTCTGGAACTCCACTTCCAAGACAATCGGGGAAATGTCATTTCCGAAGAGGGTCAGGGCCTGGCGCTTGTTCAGAGTGACTCTGCAGTGGAAACACACACATGTTGGTGCCCAACACCACGGACGGATCACTGGCTGAGACCACCCCGAGGCAGGGAACCACAGAGCTACTCTGTGTCAGCTCTCAAAAAATAAATCATTGACTTTTTGAGAGAAATAATTCCTGAGGTCAGTTTAGGCTCTCCTTGATGTTAATGGATAAAACAGGAGCCACCAAAGAAAGGAGACCTCATCGTTTCCGGGAACACAGCTCCCAGGGTGGGACGGACCACTCCGTGCCTGCACCTGGCTTCGTCACATGAGGTGAGAGCACAAGCCCCAGTTCTATGGCATATGCAGAGCGAAAGGTGTCCCTTACCCTCCCTGTCTGTCACACGTGTATCGAAGCAGCTGGGGACACTTTTTTGGCGAGAGCGCCCGGGCCGGCAGCGCCTGGCCCAGGCCGCAGCGCCCAAGGAGCCACCCGCACTCACCTCCAGCCCTTGTCCGTCTTCTCGGCGCTCCCGCTCCGGGCGTAGCCGTAGGGGCTGTCCTCGGGGAAGAAGCACCAGGGAGCCTTGGGCACATCGGTGGAGCACCAGATGCAGCCCCGTGCCTCGCAGGCCTCCTGCGAAGCGCCGGGCTGCGGGTGGCAGTCGATGCGCTTCTGCACCGCCACGGCGCCGGGGCACTGCGCATCCTGCTCCGACCCCAGGCACCCAGCGAGGGCTGCATGTGGGAAAAGAGCAGCAGAGAGCCGCGTTAAAAATCCCCCAGCGCTGCAAACTTTAGTTACGCTTTTTTTGGGACGTACTTTCTCCCCATCTTAGGGCCCGTACCCGTGATCCCTGGGACTAAGATGACGGCAGGGCAGCTGTCTGCTCATCACGGAGCAAGAGCAACAACCACTTTCTTTTACAAGCCGAGGCAGTGGGTCTGTATTATTCAGCACTCAGAGCTGCCAGTGCTCAGCTGAAGCACGACTTGCTTGAAATACTCATAGAAAGTTAAATTGCAGCGTAATGAAGCTGCTGGTGAGGCGTGAAAGCAACACTGCAGGCTGGCGGAATCTTCAATAAGGACTGCTATCAATACTAAAATGTTACATTTTCTGTATACTTATGTTATACACATATGTTTTCTATCTATAGAAATTCAAATATGTGATGAGCAGCATGCACTTGTATGATATAAATAGGAATATAGCGAGTATATGTTCTTATCTGATTTCTTTTCTGCATCGCATAACTACTGTATCTACGCAGTATTAGTAGTTTGTGTTAATACAGGTATGGTTATGAGTAAAGGGAAGATGCCAGCAGTAAAAGGCATATATTAGTCATTCCCAGAATCATCGTGAAAAAAACCTGTAAGGTGCTAAATTTTCCTTTTATATAGATGCAGGTCGAGCTCTCTGGTTGAGAGCCTCTCAAGAGCAGGGGGACCACAACACCAGCCCCCTGCTGTGCTGACAAACTGCTGTTAGCAAATATTCTCAGAGAGAGTAGGCATATCACAGCCAGCATACTTATTTTCAAGTTAATTTATGTCATTTTAGTCATTACAGCAATATTCAAAGATTAAATCTACTTGAACGATAATTGCCCTTTTCTACAAAATGACTAATACCTCTGCTTTAATTTTTTTTTTTCCCCATGTGGACTGTTGTGTGCTTGAAAGCCTAAAACATGATTGCTGATGCAGTCTGGGCTTCTCCACAGAAAGAATTCTACAAGCAGATGTGCACAAACAGTAATTATGTATACTGGAAAAATTTACAGAATGAAACAGTAGATTTTTGCTAGAGAATGCCATCATGCTGCAATGCCAGAGTTGAGTTCCAAGTGGGGGATATGAACACAGAAAAGCAGGAGTACCATCTACTTTTGGTTTTTTTGAGAAAACTTTCATGCCCCTTTTATACAGGAACATCTGACACTCAGGTCTGATGCTCCCAGGCTGCTCAGCAGAGCTCACTGCTCGCTGCCACAGGGCCTCATTGTCATTGTCTAGAGGCTGGAATTAACAGGAATTATCTGGCTGTTAACCTCTGCCAGCTGCTGGGCAGGCAGGATTGGTTTCCACCTCTGTTTTCTGGGGCAGAGAGTCAGGTCCCACAGGCTGCTCTCTGTCCAGCATTCACCCCTCATGACTTGTCACATAGAAAAGCTCTAAACTCTTACCCTCTTTTTCATCTAAAGCATAATAGGAATGTAAGCACCCTTTTGCAATCCCTCAATTATTTCTTCTTGGACCACAAAATAAACTAAATCCATCACATTTTATTTTGGTTTGGGGTGTGTTTTCTAATGGGAGTCAAATGCAGCATAGTGTTTTCATTGCTGAAACCAAAGAGTATAACTGAACAGACTACAGCAGATTATTAATGTGGTGTCATTTTATACAATTGTGGAAGATTTTCATTAATTAATTTGTATTGTAAAGTACTTTCAAAATACTTCTTATGAATGGTACTGTGAATGAAAAAGCTAGTTTAAGGAAAAAAACATTGCCCCAGCAGAAGCTAAGAAATTTCTTCCATTTTTTCACCCATTAATGCTAAGCTTACATTTTCCAGCAAAATAAAAAAAAAAAAAAAAAAAGACTTGCAGGTGTGAGCAGCTGAATAGGGCTGCAACCTTGTTCTGGGTTTACTTCTATTGTAGTACAAACATGATAGCAGCAAGTGGGAAGATATAATCTTCCTTCCCTACTGTTAAAAATAATTTTAGAATCATCATTTTCACTGTATTTACGGCCCATGTCTGTAAACATACAAAGAAGAAGAAATTCAAACAAGAAGCTGAATATATAGCAACAGCTATGGCTACTTGCTGCTTTTCCATGATAATTTCCATGGGAACAGAAACTAAAGCAAGGCAGTTTGAAAGATATATGTGAAAAATAATCCTCATTGATTTTTAAAAACCTTGACTTTAATTTTGAAAAATTAGATTAAGGCATAAGGAAGGAATTAAAGTATTACTAGACAGATTTTAATTTAATAGTATTAATATTTACATTTTGGATTTGTCCATACATTTCAAAGGCATTTGCTGCAGAGGTTCCCTCCTCCAGCAGCAAAATCATATGTATTCTCCCTTTACTATGCTATGGACCAAATTAACCTCTAGTATGCTGGGGTAAAAATTACAGAAAAAAAAAGCTAAAAAAGCAATAGGTAACTTTCAGGAGCTTAATGATCCCACTGATCCCCTTTTGCCTGTGCTAGTGCCCAAGTGCTGAACACACTGTAGGACCAGGGCATATTTCTAAATAAGCCAGCTCTGTTGTCCTCCCACAGTCACCTCAGGTGGAGCCAGTGCCATGCCTGTTCTCTCCTTTTACATGGAAAACAATCATCTCTTTTAACAGCTCTTCTATCATTATCACATTTATATTTTGCTTTTGAACCCTACGACAAAATACAAATGTGGTGTATTTACCTGCAAGCACAACAGCCAAGAAACACAGGCTCCTCATCCTTGCCATGGTTGAAGGAGGACTTCTACAGGCAGGCTGAAGCCTTTTATACAAGGCAGGGGCACGATAAGCACTCGTTTTGATACACAATCAGAAGCATTGCAAATATTTTCTCAGCATTCATACCTTTGATGAGATTAATTGCAACACTTGACCTTGTCTGTATCTAAGCAGATAAGACAAGATACAGTCTTAATTTTTCCACACACTTTGTTCAACTTCTGAATTCCAACTTTGAGAGGAAAATGTGACTTTAAAATTAGTTAAAATTAGAAAAATTCGTTTTTCAGAGACCATCTTTTTTCTTTTTGACACAAACATGTTCAGAGAGTGGGAGTCCAGTGCTTAACTTTTTCTGATTTCATATTATCTTTTGTCACATATGTGGGTTTACAACACAGATGAAGTTTGGAGAAAAATAAACAGTCAAAGAATTTCACATTAAAACAAAACACTGATACTGTGACCTCTACAAAATGACATTTTTCTTCCAATTACTTGATGGCAAGTACTTTCAGAGTAAAGGTGTGAAAGCTTTGTTCTGTGGTAAGACCTGGTTTAGGTGGAATATCTTTCTTGAAGAAAACAAAATTAAAACTTGATATTTTTATTAATACATTAAGTAATATTGGTGCCTATCAGGAGATAAGTGTAACAAAATATATGCACTTCCAAGCATCACTGGAGAGGAACATCTGCAGCTCAGGCCACAGCCCCACAGCTGGACAGAGGGAGGCTTTTCCCAGGTCTGTAAGGGCTTTTATCCTGCAGTTGCAAAACACAATATTCACATGAACCTTACACACACAGTCATGAGTGTTCAGCCCCAAAACCAGGGGTCACCAAGCATTTGGTATCATTTGTGTAGCTTGGCACAACACCTACTGGGCCAAAAGGAATGGGGACCCTCCACCAGGCACAAAAAGCCTCTCATGTGAGTCTTGCATGTAAATCTCTCCACTGAGAATTTGCTCAAGGTTGTGATATAGTCCCAAATCATTTGTGTGTACGCCCTTTGAGTAGCTAAAAAGAATGATATACAAACCCTAAGTGGTAGTGCTGCTACATTGGTAACCTCAAATTGCAAGCATTTTTCATCTCCTTTCAAGCTGAGCAGAGAAGGAAATAATTCCTCCAAGATCAGTAAGAGGCATCAGAACTCTTCCTTGTTTGACAGGCCATATGCAATAAGGTAAGAGAAGTGTCTTCTCATAGGAACAAGAGTCACCTGCTTCATTTTATGTCTGTACTGTACTAAGTGTGAGGGAATCCCCTAGGGTTCCTAAGTACTGTAAAAACACAAATAATGGCCAAGGAGAACAGAGACATGGCATATGAGAACAACATATGGGCTATAGTACTCATCAGCTACTCTACTGCACTGTGTAAAATTGTGGGGTTTATATTCAACACTTTTGCAAGGGAAGTGAATTTTTTATAAGAAGTATGATGAACAAGGCAAAAAAAGCAATTCACATTCACATCTTTATTTATTAACTACACAAGCTATAATTTACAGACTGATATTTTCTGAAAAATAAAAACAAAACAACAAAAAATCCTCAATATCCAAACACTGCTTCTGAATCTACATAAAATTTTAAAATTTGCAGAAATTTACAAATTAATTTTCAGAGCAGCTGGGTAAATTATACATCCTCCCTCAGTATCCAGGTTCCAAGAGCTTGAAAAGTCATACAGGCACAAGATAAGATATTTTCTTTATACAACCATCTATTTACATAGCTTTTTCCAATATACGTGGTTCAGTTCTCAAAGTAACTGCCAAGGTTTGCAAAACAGTGTATTTAAAATACATTTAGCAGCATATAAAATTAGATAAAAAGGAAAGACAATTTGCTTAAAAAAAAAGTGAGATGATAGAAACAAATCTTAAGAAAAATAGATTAAGATACATTTGTCATGACATTAAGAACACCTAGTCATTGCTGAACATAGGCAAAACAAATAAAACAGCCATTTGTGGGCATTTGAGTTCTAGTCCTGAGCACAGAGTATACACAGCTGCACAACTTTGGTCAACACAGATTATATGCTATCAACACACAAATCATATGGCATTTGCTGTTAGCAGGATACAGCCATGTCAGGTAGATGTATTGTTAACAGCTTCTTCCCATCTATTATTCACTCTACTTTCCTAACAACAGTGTAAGTGACCTTTAAAATCTTCAAACTGCCTCTCATAATCAAAGGCTTATTCCTTCCCCTGTTACCCTAAAATGCAAAACAGCTGATCATACTTGTGAGTGAAATACAGCAGAGCACTTTTGTTATGTATTTCAGGTTATAATTTTGAGATGGTCTTTAGAGAAGACTGAATTCCAGTTAAACTGCAAGTATTACATATGCACACAAATTCAGCCATAATATAGAGATACACATGACTGTTGAGACTCAAGCATATTATCAAGAGGTTATTAAGTACAGTACATATTTTAAGGACAGCAGGTCTAGTGGAAGAGTTCACACATTTTCAATCCATTCCAGTCATCAGTGTTTAACTAATAAACATGCAGCAAATAGAGTGCACCTCAAATTAATCAATGTATTCCTTTATCTCCCATAATTTCAATTACTGGCAAGATCTTCACTTGCATCTCCTGTATCTGAGATCTGTCCATCCATTATATTTCGAGCTTTCCAGATCCTCACTGTGCGATCACTGAAAACCAAAACAAAGCAGTATTAGAGCACTGTAATTGCACTGGGGAGGAGGGAGGGCAAAGGGGGGACAGGGGAATCTTCCTTAAAAGCTTGAGTGTCTTATTCAGAAAGGTATTGTTGGCAAAATAACAGTTCTTTAATGGACATGCAAGCATTATTCCACCTCCGGAAGACTTTGTAATCTAACATGAACAACACTGAAGATTCCCAAACCTTGTAACAGCACTGACTATACCCTTTAACCATCTAAGCAAGTATAAAGACTTTATGCCTAAAGGAAAGAGGTGTCAGTCTATTATAAGAAAAAGTTAAAATAGGACAGAACCACAAGACAATATGAAGTCCTAACTGTCCAACACAAAATACCCAACAAACCCAAAGTCATTTGCAAAGTGTTAGATAGCATATACCAGTGAGCTGGCACTTAGAAGCTCAGACCGTAGTTTTGTACTTTGGAAAAAAAAAAAAATCACTATTTACACAATTTTAAAGTATGTGCAAATGAAACATCACATAGAATCTGTTACAAAACTCTATTATAAATTAGAATTAATATAAAAAAAGTAAAATAAGTTTAGTCTTGTTAAATAGAAATTTATTCCATTAAAGGGAAGTTATGAATTTGTCATAAACATTAACTGGAATGACTAGCCAACATTGATTCATATATTCCTCACAACCCCCTCAAAAGAAAGCAGCAGGTAGAGCAGACTTTGTGACAGTTAAGAGTTTTCTGATGTGCCTTCATTTCACTGTAAATTGTTAGGAACACTCCAAATTTTTTAGACCTTAAGCCCACTGCTAGAAATACCAAAAGGCTGAATTTTTTATGAAAAAAAAATTCATTTCAGATGCATGTATGTTCTAAATAGATTAATAATCTTTAGGCAAGAGACATGAGCTTTGACATGACCACCAAATATAAAAACTTGGCAACTCTGCAATCCTGCTATGACTCAAAGACCTGCTTTTAATCCAGAAGCTTCCACAATTGGCACAAGAATGTAACACGTCAGCTTTCACAGCTCCTGTGCTCAGACAATACCACAAAGAGGCTCTGTTGCTGTCTCCTGCACATTCTCCCTAACAAGGTATTTTTCTTGGTCAATTCCCCTGAGGTTTCAGGTCCTCAATTTGCTCCCTCTTCTACTGAGGGAACAAATCAAATCAAGATGTTTACAGTACAGTAGCATGGCTTGCAAAGTTTCTGCTGTATGCTAGGACTTAAAAACAAACTAACAAACCAACAGCCATGTGCCATGGCTTTTAAGAGAATTTGCACATGCCACGAATGAGTCCTATCAGGAAATAGTCCAACAGTAGAGATAAGCTTATAAAGTTCTGAAGTACTGCTAATTCTCCCTCCTTCCCATCCTGTAGATCAGTGGTCTCCAAACTTTTTTTGATCATGCACTCCTACCGCTAAAATTTTTTTAAGCCCACACTGCCGTGTCTATTTATTAATTATATACACATACCACTGAATTCTAGTAACTTATTCCAGCACCCCACTGGGTCATGTTGTGCGTCCCCTGCGGTGCAAGCACCCCACTTTGGAGATGGCTGTGATAGGTATCAGCACCGAGGGGCACAGACTGGACAAGGTCTCCTGATGCTTTCTATGAAGTGACTTACACACACCCTAAACACACGTGCATGAACAGAATTGTAGCAGGGGACACAGAAAAGAAAGATTGATGGAGAAGAGCTCACTCTGCTGCTGTAAAAATCTGGCTGGAGTTGGTGCAGATGGCATTTATAGGGCTGTCATGTCCCTTCATCTCCCCAATGGGTGCAAAGGTATCCACGTTCCACAGCTTGAGGGTGCCTCCCCTGCAGCCGCTGAGCAGAACCGGCACACTGGGCACCAGGCCAAGAGCACAAACCCAGTCCTTATGAGCATTAGGAACTTGCTGAAAGAGAGAAGGCAGACAAGTCTAACAGGGCTGCAAAAAATTCCAGAGGAACAAGCATAGAAGTGGAAAAATTCCAAGCTGTAAGCCTGATTCCTGTCCTGCAGCAGTTTTGCTACATGGCAGCTCTGGGTGACTTCTGCACCTTTAGAGTAAGGAGAGTACTAACTTCCAAGAGTGTTTCTTTTTATGAAGTAATACTGTAAAACAAGAAGAAAATCTAATATGCACAACTGACCTAATGTGGAACAGAAATCAGTTTAGGATAATGCAAAGTCTGCATGTTTTCAACTGCTCATTTGAATGCATTTTTGAACATATGGTCTCTGTATATGTTTCAAGTCTGTAAAACTGCTATAAAACACATAAAAAGAAAATCCAAAATACCGCACCAAAATACACCCAAAAGACAGAAACTGCTTTTATATTTGCCTTCTTTCTTTCTTCTTTTCCCACTACACATTATAAATTGATTTTGTGATGTTGAACTTCACAGAAACACATTAATTCTTTATTGAGTAAGGGCAGTAGTATTTTAGTTCTGCTTCAGAAAGTAAAATGCTGCACAGATCAGCTGAGAACAACATCCTTCTGCTGTTCTTTAAATTTATTTGAACAAGTTTATTGTTCTCGCAAATAAATACATGGTGAAAAATAAAAATAGTGGGAAATAAAAGCCCAAATTTGCTGTCTTTTGGGTATACCAAAAGTGCCTTTTCTCCATTTCAGTTTGGAAAGAATTGCTTTGCTGCATTTCTCATAATGGAGTACATTCAGCTTTCTAGGATCACCTTGGTGTTTCATCTATAATACACTCAGCTACCACAGCACTGGTCGTCTGGTTCTGCAGCACTTCATGAAACTGGGAGAGGAGAGGGGTGGATGTGGTTCTTATAAATCCCAATTTTGTCACAGGAGGGTTTTGTGGCTTGGGGTGTATAACACCAAGTGAAGAAGATGATCTCCAAATTCTTTTGAATAGCATGCTTGTTAAGGGATTTTCATCAATTATAGAGGATCAGACCTGAGCAACACATGCCAAACCAGGACCTATGATGCAACAGCAGTTATGCTGTAAAGCAGCTGAGCTCTGTTTCAGGTTTTGGTTGTTTTGGGTAGATTAAGATTTACTAATGTTCAATCTGCAACCTTGGAGGTTTTGAACACTCAGCTGGGCAAGGCCTTGAGAAACCAGATCTAACTACAAAGTTGGCCATGGTTGGACTGGCAGGACAACTTCACATTGTATGACTTCCACTTTGATTATCACATGATTAGCAGAGTAACAGCACTTCTCATTCTCTAAAAAAGACAATGAATAAAAATTATTTCTATTCTGTCAAATGCTTCAGTCTCACCTCCTTGAAAACCATACAGCATTTATAGAAATAGAAAGAAAGAAGGGAGTGTGAGATTATTCTTATCAAGTCCTACTTTTAAAACCGACAAACAGGGGAAGGCAAAGTAGAGAAATTATGAGATGCACATATACCAAAAGGAAAACAAGAAAAGTGATATAACTAGTCCAATTTACATACTTCTTCACCCCTGATCCTGTATACTTTCTGATGTTAAATTAATTGCAATAGTAAAAATACATATTACATAGTATTTTAATGAGCTTAAATGTAAGAGTGAAGACACTTCTTACAACTTTAATGAAGTAATTCTGAGATACAAAATCTTTCCAGTGCCTGTGATTTTGGTACAAGCTGCTTAGTACATTTTTCTGGAGAGAGAGATGTGAGGGCAGATGTCCCAATATGGCCAAGTGAAGATTTTCTGTAAGAAGCTAAATTTACAAATCCTTATTTTAACTGTGAAGTCTTCGTAGTACTCTGAAAAGGAACTGGCACCAAACTGGATGATTTTGAATGAAAGTCAAGAAAGTTTATATATTTATGGAATACTAAGTATGCCCATACAGAAATTTTCTTTTTAAAATAGCCAGTCCATTATTTTCTCACGTCTCAATACTTTAAAATTCTATTTGCTTCCTTGCTATCAGTCTGCATATTAAATGCATGCTCTTCCTTTTCAAAAAAATTATTGCAAAAACAGCACTCTTTCCTGGTATTTGTTTTTCTGCCTTCCAGTTCTTGCTCAGTCTCAAGTTAAATAACCACAACTATACCCAAAGAACCTCTCATAAGACCTAGTAGAACAGATCAGCTTATAGCAGGTATGTAAAAATCAAAGTTCTTCATGCCAAACAAATTGCAAATTCCCTGGACTTGAGGTCCTTTTTCCTGTTTACATAAGGAAAAGCATACAGCAAATGTATTCCGACAGCAAGCATTATTATGTTTATGAGTGTGTTGTATACATTACATAACATATGCACTATATAAGGAGATGAACCTAAGGTCTAAGACTGGGTGGAGTGAGATAGGCTGTAAAACCTCCTCACAAGAAAATATTCTGTAGCCTGATCTAAAGTATCATTTCTCATTAATGAGTTCCCAGTCCAAAATGTACTAACTTGTCAAAGACAAGTATCCAATGATTCCAGTCACAGATGAGGCAAGTGCTGCTTTTATTCTGAAGCAGATAAACAAATCCCACATACTCAGAGCTAAAACAGGATAACCACTTCATAAGAATTTCCTGACGTTACATGCACAGAAGAGAAAAGCAATTGCATGTAAAGATCAATTACATTATTGATTTCTTTCTTAGTCAGTGGTCTATGCCTTCCCTATTAAAAGCATCAGTGTCTATGTGAATAGTCATTTTATGAGCCTGAACATCTATAGAGCCTCAAACCAGTTCTACAGCACTGACTGTCACAGCAGCTCATGATTTTTTTTTTTATTACCTGAAGAAGGTCTTTTTGAGACAAATCCCATTTCTTAATTCCATTATCTCTTGATCCACTAAAAAGGTTATCTCCCATAATGGCAAGTGCTTCAATGCCATCATAATGAGGAGGTTCAAAATTGTGTGTAGGACTTACGCTTCCAAGAGCCCCTTCAGTCACATCAAACATCTAAAATAAATAACAAAATATGTTACGTGACATTTTCTGCCATCTAACCTGCTTGAAAGTCATGCAGCAGATAACTTTAGGGAAAAAACCTGGTACGTCTTATTACAGGCCACTGTATCATGATGTATATTTATATAGAATGTATGTAGAGTTTATCTGCCAGAACCACTCCTTTCTCCTCTTCCACCTCTTGCCTGAAGTGGGAATACTCCACTGACTTCAGAGAAGACTGCTCTGGGAAGAAATACTACTACTTGAATATCATATACTTCACATTAGCTTCACAGGAAGGATCCATACATACCTGTGTGGTGGGCTAGAGAAACAAAGTTCATGACTGAGTTTGGGAAACAACTCTCACTGGGGAGAATTGCATGGGTAAGTAGCTTCAGAAAGAGGCATTAATATATTTTTCTGGACAAGTTGTTTCGGTAAGGGTTATATACTATTACACATGGATGCTTTTCATGGACTAGACACACCTCTCTCCTTGCCTGTGCTCCAAGAATTGGGTGTTAAAACAGACTCTTTAAGTAAGGGTGTTTAAACTATTTAAGCCATAATCAATCCCATCAGGTCTTTGTTGCTAGAGCTGCAGTGTAAGCAATCCTGATTCATTTTGCATTGTAGGGAGCCAGAACTCACCTAGTGAGACTCAGCTGAAAGAACAGATGAGCTGTAACTTTTTAAACCACCAGCTCTTTTTCACAAGCAAATGTCAAATTTCATCCTCTATTATTTACTTTTTATTGGCCTTTTAGAATGAATAAGCTTGACAGTAAAAAAAGGGAGAACTTGGTAGTGCAAAATAATACCTTATGAGCTAAAGGTATTTTAAAAGTTACTGTATTCAATTAACATGCATCAGTTCCAATCGTAACAAAAAATTCAATGATAAACCAGAAAAATCAAGTACTTAGAGATGACTAATATTACTGACTCAGTAGATAGAGCAGTAGCTTCCTTGGCATGACAGTATCTGTTGCCAGACCTGGTAGCCCAATAGACCTACCCATGCAGAGAACCACAGAATGTTATGGACCTTAAAGATCATCTTGTCCCAACCCCTCTTCGGTAGTAAGAGACACCTCCCACTATACCAGGCTGCTCAAGACCTTATCCAGCCTGGCTTTGAATACTGCCAGTGTTGGGGCATCCACAACTTCACTGGGCAACCTGTTTCCGTGTCTCATCATCTTTGCAGTGAAAAATTTCATGCTAATATCATAACTTATATTTCCCCTTTTTCAATCTGTACCCATTACTCCTTGTTCTGTCACTACAGTTCCAGATGAAGAGTGCCTCTCTGGCTTCCCTGTAAGCCCCCCTCTAATACTGGAAAGTTATGAGGTCTCCATACAACCTTCTCTTTTCTGAGCTGAGCAGAAGCATTGAGAATTTGTAGACAGCTTCACTGACTATGCACATACAGATCATTTATACTATCCAAAGTGGCTTGACAATTCTGGAGGCCTTTGCTTTGGAGAACACGCACTACTCTGAAGCACAGGGAAATGGCTGAAATATCCCTGGACATTCTAGTGGTGTAAGTCAAGAGGCAGGCAGACTTAGGAGGATTTATGTAGCCTCGCCACAGAAAAGGAACACACAAGAAGGACAGATAAGTTGACAGCTTTGGTTTCCAAAAGCCCTCCCACCTCCTTGCTTGTCACATGAGTTCACAGCATGACAAACTTGCATTACATGATCGCACCCTGCTATTCCCACTGAGGTCCTTTGCTCATTACTGTGCCAGGATGGCAGCTTATAACTAACGCATATTCTGAACTGTGCAGAGGAGTAATTCTCAGAGCGTCTGCCTCTGTCTCCCCATTGCCTAAGAATCCCTTGGCCTCTAACTATAGGGACACTGCTGATAGGATTTAAATCCACGGCCCAACTTGTCAAACTATGCACCAACCTCTCAGGCAGCTTTCTGCATCTGGCACAGTGCACAGAAAACCATCCAAGAATTGTAGAATAACATGAAAAACAAAAAGCCCAGCTCTGTGAGAAAGCTCACACAGGTTTTGGATTCTGCTCCACCCCCAGCTGTATTCATACACTCTTTCCAGTGTGTGAGAAGAACAGAACAAAGGGTACCCCCTCGTAACAAGCTAGGGTTCCTTGCTCCTTGTCTCTTCGGCCTCATGCATCACACATTCTTTGCAGTGTGAGGGTCAGCTTTAAAGATTACCTACAATTCCCTGAGCTTGGTGATTTGGGTGTAGCCTGGAGAAACAGGAGCTTGTGGGTTCAAATAGCCACTGGCTGAGTGGAAAAACAAACAAACAAACAAACAAACACAAAAAACCACAGAAAAACAACCCTCCCTCCCAAAAAACAGACTGGAATCTGTTTTTTATCCTTGAGTGAATTAATCACAGTTCCAAGAAGCAGAAAAGTATATTTTGGCCACCTTGGCCAAGAAGCACTAAACTTGCTGTCTTCCCCACTTCAGAACGAGCCTGGCCGAAACCCTGGACTATCTTATGTGAGGAACACACAGGGTGTCTCTGCTGAAACAATTAGGTCTGCACTCCAAAACAGGCACTGACTTAAGACACTTTAAAGAGCTAAATGTTACCTAAAAGTAGGTTTTATGAATCTTTCTCCAAGACTTTGTACACCTGACGTCCAATTTAATGTAGATTAAGGAAAAACTTAACTATAGACAACCATGCATCCATCTTCCTTGGTGAAACAAAAAAGGCACTGAAGCGGTAAGTGTTTATTATGACTGAATATTATTCATGATCCATGACTGGTGAAATAGTTTTTATCCTGGCTATAACATTCTGAATGTGCAGATGTAAGCCACTTCTGCTGAAGCCTGCATCCCATGCTGATGTGCCAAGTTAAAATAAGCAAATACTAGTGGTTTACCTTTATATAATGATCCTTTGAACCAGTGACAATAAGATCTTGTCCATTGGAAATTTGATCAACAGTAAGGCACATAACAGGACCCTGGTGACCAGTTAGCTTTCCTGTGGACTGAAATCTTTAAGGATAAGAGAAAAAAATGAGGATTTGTTTATTTTTCATATATCCAGTACAGGCCATAGCACAGTTTCTGACAGAATGGATCTTCTTACTTTTCCTATGTCTTCAGTACTCATACTCTGGTTTACCTCTACTCTATTGTTCATGTCTATGGATAAATATTAAATCTATGTTAAATACAACAAAATCCCTCTATTTATGCAAAATAATAATTAAAGCATTTTAAAGTAAAGATGAATCAGTCCCCTCATAAGTATTTTCTGTATTTTGAATGCAGTCTTTGGGAGCAGGTTCTGTTTGGAAAATTGTAATTATATTGCAGCTATCATAATCCCATATTATATTATAGTGCTTTCATAGGCTTCCATCATCTCATCAACAACTACTAGTCAGGATTCCCACACTCACAGAAGAGTGTGTTTTGTAGTGCCTGTCAAACAAAACCTTGTGTTTTTCCAGTCATTTTTACTGAAATGATTCACTACAACCTTAACACATAAGAAAATCATTATCTCAGTAACCATCACAGATGGGTTAGTTGATCTGTATCTGATACCATATCTTGCCCAGGTATGGACACTACCATATAGAAGAAACACTTCACTGACTGTTCCATCTGCACAACTTGACTGCCTGTGCACATGTAACCACCTAAAGAACATTTTCTTTGGCGGGTCTTCAATACCTTTTCAGGTCCCACATCCTCACGGAGTTTCCAGCAGCTGCATAGAGGAACGTGCCAGTTGGATTTAGTGCAATTTGATTGATCTGGTTCTCTCCAGCCGGGATAGCAACTGTTCTGTTAGTACTTCCTGAACACACATCAGCAGGCATAGCTTGGCCTGAAGACCTGAGTACAGAGAAGGAGAAAAAGGAAAAAAAAAATTCTGCAGTTAGTTTGCCCTATTTTGTATATTCTCTAAAAACAAACCTATTTCACTGAGCAAAACAGTCTGTAAGCCGATTATGAATACTGGACATCTGCTAAAACTCTACATGCAAATTGTTTTGTGTTCCCATATGTTACTGGTGCCCCATACTGACTTGGTCTGAACATGTAAAGTAAGCTTATATTACCAACAGCGTACTTATAGTACACTGTATTGCAATATTGAATTAAATATAATAAAATGTAGCTAAAACTAAGACTCAGTTGAATTGACAGTTGAATTGATGCTTGGCATCTGAGGTTCAGCATACTCACGTCAATGTCCGAATGCACTTTGCAGAATCTCTGATGTCCCACACCTTGATATAGGAGGTTGAAACTGTGAAGACCAGGCTAGTGTAGTTGCAATATTTAATAGAAACTACATTATTTGGATGACCCCCTAAAGACATAATCTCTTGTCCAGTTACCAGATTCCAAACTTTGCAGGTACGATCTAAATAAAGATAAACAAAAAGGGGAAAATAGTAATAATTTAAAATACCCTGAGAAATCTTATGTTTTTACTAAACTCAGTAAATTTAAAAAAAGGTACACACATTCATTTGCATTCATACATTTTCCTCCATTTCTGTAGACACCACAGGAAAACAGCTATATTAAGTAGCTCTTAAAAAATACACATAGCCATCCATCTATCATCATCATCAAAACTAAGCAAGGTTAATCATTAAATGTGCATTCAAGATCTGCATATTAGCTCCCTAAGCATTTTAAAAGGATAAAAATCTCACAGGAAGTGAAAATATAGACAATTTAGAGTCTGTAAAATATGGATGATGATAGATGAAGAGAAGAATCCAATTTTTAATTCAAAAATTCATTATCTAAAACATAGCTCAGGATGAGTTTTGAGGCTTAGTATGGCAGAGTTCTGACTGCCACAACAAAACTACAAAGGTGAAAAGGGATCCAAACTCTGCAGTGTAATGGAAATCCCAGCAGAGAGTGCTTTAGTCACTGTTTTGATTCTGTAGCAGAAGAATTTAAATATTGCAACCTTTTATGTGTTGAAATCCCAAATGCATAGAAGTTTTTAAGAAATCTGTAACACTACTGGCAAGAACAGGAAACTCTCCTTGCTACACCATGTCTGTATCACTCCATGTATTTTAGATGTACATTTATACCGAAATAAGTACTGGAAGGATGAAGGGAAAGCTTCATGTATAGACTCTAGTTATGATAGCTAGAAGGTAAGTATAGCAAGACCTGTCTGCCACTTTAAAACACCACCTACCAAGATCAAAGATGTGCAATGCACATGAGCGCTTACTGGCATTTCTGAATTTGTCTGCAAGTATTATCTGGTGTCAGTGAGCCAAGACTTTCTGCTTCAGCAACAATTTCCAGAAGATTTAACCTTATTTAATTAAACAACTGTCTACACTCTTGAGTAAAAGCGTACTTGGTAAACTCCCCTCAAAAAATATATACAGGAAAAATTCTCCCATAAGTTTAAGAAGCTCGGATATGACCACAAAAAAGTAAATATTTACAACATCTGTAAACATCCGTTTAAAAAAAATAAATTACCAAGCCTTTAGAATGTAAATCTAGATGTAAAATAAAATTTTAAAACATGCCCTTTTTTCCTCACATAGTCACTAAATTCAAAATCTCACCAGAAATCATCTAAGTATTATTTACAAAATCTAAATCAATGCTCTTTTTTGCAATTGTATATGCTTATACAAATATTGAAATGTTGGCTAAAAACTTGCAAGATCAAAGGTTTGCCAACTCACTCAAAGTGTGTGATTTGGTATTTTTAACAGCCAGCTAGGAGAATAGCCAGAGTAACCATACCTGAATATTAGCAGTGGAAGACCTGCATCTGATGGGATTGTGACCTATGCTAACATGGGGATAAAAGCGATGTCCTGAAATTTCAATATTTATTCATTAAACGAACTAGTGAAAATGAGAGTCTCCCTGTCAACAGGTTAACTTCTTCCCAGTCACTCTAGTTCATCTTAGCTTTGATACTTTCAGAAAAAAAGGGTCTGCCATAGTTTCAGCTGCACAACTAAGACTATAACAAGTCCTTTACCATAAGTGCATTATGTGAAGAGGCGCAGAGAAAAAGCACAACATACAAAACACACTTTTTGAGCAATATTAAAATAGGTGTTTGTGAAAAGCAACCATTGAGCTCTGGTGGCCTCCAGTGGTGTCTTCAAGCCAAACTGAGCAACCACAATGGAAATTCACTACAGACAGGAGGAAAATGTTTTCTTCAAAACAGTGCTTCTATCAGTTTGAGAAGTTTATAGAGTGACTGCACCATCCAGTAAACAATTTAGAGACTACAAAAATTCCAGGCCCTCCCACAACTGCCATGTAGTTCTTATAACAACAAAGGACAGGCAACAAGATGCACAGAGGAAGCAGAAGACACCCTCAGATGAAGAAGATAGCTTGAAGAACCAACTATGGCATGAAGGGTATTTAAACTTTGTGCAGTAGAGCCAAACATGTGCCAATTCCCACCTCCACCCATACCCTGAAGCTATTATTTTGCATTGCATATCATGTGTGTACATGCTACCATGACTGCTTCCATCATATCACTCAACAAACGTTAATGTTACTGTTTTTGTGGTTTTCCACTACAAATGAGCAGCCAAATACTACACACTGGAGTTAGAAACCTGTAGATAATTACTGTAAATCCTTCTTCAGCTTATGTTGAGAAATGGACCCTTGCAATTTTCTACTGTGTTTACAGCACTAAGCACAAATTGAGTATTTCACAACACCCCAAGTTGTCAAGCAGCCTATGTGGGCAGCAAAGGTGCCAGAGTTTGCCCAACCTTTAGATCCAGTGAAGAGAAGATCATCAGTTGCATCAACGCAAAGCACAGCCTTGGTGTGTCCCTCAGCTGTATAGATACATTGAAGTGGGGATGATCGGACGCATTTTGAAGCAGGAAATGGGTTAATTATCCCCCTAAAGAAAAAAAAGGAATGTGAGTTGGGCATAGTAATAGACACAGATAAAATTATATTACTTGCATGTGGAGAAAAAAGATTAACCTAGTGTTCTTAGATGTGAAGGCAGAACAGCTGAAAGCCTTTGATAAACTATGTAAGGATTTTTACTATTATGTCATCTCTGGACTATCAGTTAAAGGAAACCACATACAAAAACAAACAAATGAGAAGACAACAAGGTGCTAAATGGCAAAGTCTGCATAATGCTGAACAAAGCAGTACACTTAAAGCTTCTGTATGCCCAAGATCAACCATAACACCACTAGTCTAAACACCACAGTCTGAAAAATGGAGCAAATGTAATGTGCACTGCCAATTCCAAACTCCAAACTGCATGCATTTCACGTCATCTGCATTCTATGGGCAGACAGAGAACTGCTGTTAACTTCTGTACCTGAAGAAGGTTTTCACTGCACCCTGAACCCATCAACACACTCATGCTCAAATGGCCAAAGGGATTGGAATACTGACACTCCAGAGGAATCTTCCCAGGCACTTTCAGCTAATTCTGTGGTGATATCAGAAGACTAACTCGCCCGGAAAAAAGACCTCACAGCTCATTACCAAACAAAAATTACTAGTAGTCTAAAATCCCATGCATACAACTGCATACACACAGACCCTTTTATTTCTGTGAAGTGTAGAAAAGCCTCAAGGTAAATGCCCAAAACATGCAACATAGCTCTGACCTGGTCAGCTTCCAGTTAAGACTCAGTCATGCTGTTTTGGGAATCACACACTAAACTGTGAGGAAAAGGAACTAAACCATAGCCCTATCTCATCAAAACAAAAACAAAAAAAGTATCAGATGCTTTAGGAAAAAGTAAAAATTTTGTAATACTCTCCAGAAGGTTGCTATAGAAAGGAAAAAGTCCTTTATGATACAAGTTAACTTTGTGACAACTGGTTAGTTTATCTCTACATTAAAATTATGATTATAAATATTTTTACAGCTCAGGACATCTTCACTCATAATTCATTACTCCTCAGCAATCCTTCTATAGATTTTTCTAGTATTAATAGTGCCTTAAATTGTGTAACATTATTTTCCTCATCTACACCATTTTATGTTTCCAAGAAAACAAAAATAATTGCTTTTCAATTAATTTAGGTCTCTACGCTTTTGCTTTCTAGCATCACACTAAACTAACACTGTTTTCTCTGTAGTATTCCCTAGTGGATCATGCTGCCTCTGAACTGAGTTATTCCTCCTGCTGTTCTCACCCACTCACTTCTGTGACAAGCCATGTAAAATACATGTCCTGGAGCTATTTATCTACCTATGTGCAGTGTTCTAAAATCTACAAAAACACTACAACTGCTACAATGACCAGACAAAGCCACCATCACATTATTAGCAGTTCTTTGACTGCCCTTCTCTAGATAAACTAATTTTTCACTGACGACCAAAGTCCTAACCCACAGGGACACAAGTGACATTTCTTTCATCTCTTAAGCCACTGTGCATTCTCTCAGAAAGACATAATAAAAAACTACTGATTTTTGTTTACACTAGGATTTCATTTTTTGTGATCAAAGCATACAACGGAAAAAGAAAAACAAAAATAAAGAGAGAAGCAGATAAAACATAAGAAAATGTCTGCTCCTATATATTGCTCCTATATATATATTAGGTTTTTTTTAAGAAAACAAAGAGAGAAACAATGTGTCTAAGGAACTGTTTACACCATACTTCAGTTATAATTAAAATATCTGACATGCTCAACAATGATTAAAAAAAAAAACAAACTCTAAAAAAGGAGAAGGGGAGACATGCTTGACCAAAATCTCAGATATTTAATGTTCTGGCAAAAGCAAGATAAATAACGCACAGGTATCAGGAAATATCATGCAGCAAAATGAAATGTCTTAAGAACTGGAATAACTTTGGTGAGAAATGCCAAGAAAACAGAAAACAGAAAGAGAGAGTACCTTTGTACCTCCGACAGAGAGGAATCACTTTCATCAGACCTACAATCAACAGTGGTGGAATTGTGAGGAGAAAGAATATAGGTATCAGCAAAGGAATGCCTCCATATAAGAAGAACAAACAACAGCATGGCCAACTCAGAAAAGCAATGCAATTCCACGTTCATTATGCAGCATTGCTCAAGGTATATCTCAAACTCATGATGTTATGGGGGGTAGGGGGGAAAGAAAAGTTATCTTAAAATATCACTCTCAGCAATAAGTTACAGTAGACTGTTTCAGCTCCAGAAGATGAGTAACAGCAGCTGAGCCACTTCTTATTTCCCCAACAGTTTCTTAGAGAAGTAAAGGTAAAAAATTAAAAGAGATGCACAAGTTAACCTCCATAAGATAGTGCTTGTTGAGAATATAAAAAGAAAAAAATACTCTGAACATCAATGCCTGCTAAATGTAGAAGAGACATGCAAAATATTAGTCATAGAGATAGAAATATTAAATATGATAAAAAACATATAAGACAATATTTCCCCAAGACATGATGATTTTCAGTACGTCTTAAGATGTTCTTCATTTTCAACTCAAACAGAATCAGCAGTTTCTATTTGACTTCAAAGTCAGTTCAGAGAAAATGAAAAGGGTTTGGTGGGAGTTAGTAATAAGAACAATAAGCTAAGATAAAGAAGTCACAAGCACAGTTACTGAAAGCCTTGCAAGCCACTGCTTGGTATGTGGTGGCTGTAGATCTCTGAAAAAAACAATTTTATTCAAAAAAATAGTGGAAACAGACAACAGCAATTTCTTATCTTGCTAGTTAGAAAAAAAGCTTTATTTTAAACCTGAGTTGCAGCTCATAAGCACTGAATGGTATTAGTATCAGTACTGAAACCTGTAGTAGAGATTCTAGACAAGTAAAGTCCACTGCCATTTAGAGTAAGGCTCTTAAACAGACACCTAATGTGAGAAAAATCTGATCTACTTCTTCTAAACAAGATATGAATATCATCTACTCCTGCAGATCACCTCCTAAACTCAGTCTGTTCAATAATTTGGATAATCTCTAAACAACTGTGTTCTAGCCATTTCAATGTCCCATCCTCTGAGGTGCTGCTGTGAGAGCACTCTGAGCAACACTGGAACAACTGAATAACTGTCAAAAGTACTATTTCCTAAATTATCACCTAAAATCTATTTTTTAGTGTAAACACATACACAAATACACAAACATCTAAGAATTCTACCATTCTTTTCTATTTTGGGTTTAAAACTACAAGTACCAGACATAGCCTAGAAAACAGGAAACAAGGTTCAGCAGGAAATTTCTTTTCTCAAATTTTTACAGCGGTTCCATGGTAGTTTAAAATATTTCCTTTGAAAACTACACAAAAACATGAGAAATATCTCCTCCTGTCTTGGAGAAGGGCAAAATTTCTACCAGACACTACACTGAAAACTTGAGCACACTTTACATTTCCCTGGTTGGGGGCTGAGGCTTCTCTTTGTGACTTACTTATCCTGCTGAACTGATGTGTTTCCCTGAGAAACAGTAAGACGACTAAAAACATTCATTTCATTACGGGGCCGGCTTGGTGGGGAAGTAGGAGGTGACAGACTAGCCTCTGGGGCTCCAGAATCTGAGCTACAAAAAAAAAAAGAACATCTTCTTTAACAGGTTATGAATGGTTAGAAAAGTTAAATGCAACATGCCTCAAATGTTAGGTGCTCTTTCTTAAGCAAATAATTAAGATTGTAATACTAGCTACAGATATTTCTGTAGAAGGCAAAAAGCTTAAGGCTGCAGAGTGCAAGATGGCACAACATTCAAAGATTAAGTGGCAAAAGTGAAAGCTATAGGCAGAAAATATATGCAAAATTAAGAAATTCTTCTAAAATTGATGGCTCTTAGAGATAGTGCTGACTTTGATTAAAAAAAAATGTAATTTGCAAATGCTCCAAAGGACATTTTCTCAGGGCTCTGTTCCTGGGTTATTTTGTACAGAAAAACAACCTGGAAAAAACCTCAACCAACCACACATAAGCTGAGCAATGAATATCAGCACTGACAACAATACTAACAATACTGAAAGAAAAGAAATAAAAAAATACAGATTTATATTTCAAGAAAATTCAAAGTTCAAATTACATCAGAGGAAATAAATTTAAAAGAATCTTACAGTTTTTGTTCTTTTGTCTTTTTTTCCACTGTTTTCTCATAGGCTTTTCTCTTTGCTAAAGGTGAAGGCTCAGGTATCTTCTTCTCTGGAAGAGATGGTTGTCTTGAGCTAAAACAAAAACAATCATTATCTCACTCTAAGGCCCTTCACAGAACTTGCTTTTCTTCCAATACCTGTCATTCTCTCAGTATGATTTCAAATTTTAGAATGTACCTAATCTATTATTGTATGTCTTGAATTTAAGGATTGTAAACTTGTTCTCTCACTTGAATATAAAAACATACCAAGTTATTAATGTTCAAAGTTGATCAGCATATAGAGTCAGATACTGAATAGTTAAAGGAGATTTACTAATTCAATCAATTACTAATTCACTAAAAGGAATATAGTGGAGTAAGAATTTCTATGATCTTAATTTGGAATGCCTAAATTTGAGATTCCACATTTGCATATACAATAGACCATTTACAGACACGAAGAACAGAGAAATCACTATGATTCTTAAACACAAATGAAACTCTGCAGTAACATATTCATGTTAATTAGGAAGTGAGAAAAGGTACTTCCCATTGACAACCTTTTATATAACATGTCCCCCACTTCCCTTCTCCTTTGCTTTCCATCCCTCATTTGTCTCTCCAGTTCTTGCTCTGAAACAATTCCAATTCACAGTCACTGTGGTCTTCCTCCCAACCTTTTATTCCCCATTAAAATTAGCAAAAATATCAATAGGACAATATTAAAGCTGACACCCAAATGTTATCATTTCACCACAGTCAAAAAGAAGAAAAAAAGAAAGGAATCTGAGTGGCCTCTATCTTTCTGAACTTCCATTTCTCACTAGTTGAGCTATCACAAAAGCAGTATTTGTTTTTTCATATTTCTTTGTATTTAGAAGGATTTTTTCTGTGAATATTAAATACTCTTTAAAAGCAAGAAAGCAGATTCTAAAAGTGCTTTTGTTCCACACAACTCCATTAAGCAGATAAAGTTCATTTGGCAGGTCACCTGCCTGACATGGTTACTGCCATCAATCTCAGAACTCTACAGGCTCTGAATATGCAGAGCTCCAACTTCTCTACATGTTTCTCTTGAGATGAAGTCTGTGCTATATGAAATCCACCAGGAGACTGGAATGCAGAATAACATTATTTAACATGGACAGCACAACCACAAACAGCTACTTGACTCAAACAGATGAGACAATCTCAAGTGATCACAAACCCTAACTGGAATGTGCAGGACCTGTAGAACCTAGTGCCAAGAACTGCATGTCAACCCTAGAGCTCCCTGGGGTCTTCAAGAGACAGGAAAAGGAGAACAAGCAATAACCTGCCTGGTTTTACACAGAAGCCTAGCAGTTAAGTTGTTAAAAAAAGGGAAGAAAGTGGGTTCAATTCCCTCAAGGCCAGAGAACACATTACTATGTCAGGCTCCTTTACCTCTAGGTATATTGTGCAAATGACACCAAAAAAAAGTGGAACAGGACACACTCTCTTCCCTCTCTTTATGCTGGACCAATATGCATTTAGGAATGCAAAAATCCTGAGGTCACAAGGCAAATTCTATGAAACAGGCTGACAGGTCTTCCAGCAAGGATGATAAATAGGCTATAGTGTCTACTGCCAGGGTTGCTTACATGTCTACTGAGCAGCTGCTCAATTAAATAAACCAAACCAGAACTGGAATCCAAGCTCCTCTGGCTCACGCTGGCGTCCTGCATATTCAGAGATGGAAGCAACTTTCACTTGTTCACTCTCTACCTGCCCCTGAATCTTCCATCTTTGACTCCACAGTGGAATATTCTCAGAAGAGGGTGTAAATACCATCAGCATTTTCTGAATTCTTTTGGAAAGCCTAGGAATGCAGGTACTGTAAAAATACAGCTGTCTTGCTAGAATGAACTTCCTAAGCACAGGTGCAAAAACCAGGTGCATGATGTCAGTGACTTAACAGAAAAGGAGCAGGACACACACTACTTCCAGCTTTCCAGAGCCCTTTTACATTTGCCAGGACATCAGACATCTGAACAGAGCTGACATAAGTCCTACAGAAGACAACTATACTCTGAAAAAGCTGCTGTAGATGAGTTGAGCATATCAAAGGACAACAGCACTAACCAACTTTGTAAGCAGTAAATTGTAAATTAACTTCTGGCCATACGCATTTAGATGCCCCCCTAAGTAACAGAATCACACAATGGTCTGGATTGGAAGGGAGTTAAAGATCATCTAGTTCCAACCCCCTTCCCTTAGGCAGGAACACATTCCACTAGACCAGGCTGCTGTAAGCCCCATCCAACCTGGCCTTGAACACTTCCAGGAATGGAGCATCCACAGCTCCTCCAAGTAACTTGTTCCAGTGTTTGACTCACGCAGTAAGCAATTTCTTCCAATATCTCATGTACACCTACAACCTTTCCGTTTGATGCCATTACCCCTTAGCTAATCAACACACACCCTTGTAAAAAGTCCCTCTCCAAGGACCATGGAATATCCACGCATCTAAGAAAACTGAGGGGGTTCCAGAGTGGAGCAGTTTGTACATATGCAGACACCTAAATTTGCACATAAACATACAATTAATTTTTGTCACTTTGAGAATCCATATTTTGGATTGCTGTTACAGCCTCTACCTCCCCAAATGTCACTTAAGTAAGTGGCACAAGGGAGAAAACATTTATTGCAGACAAGATCACAATCTGCTCTTGAATAATGTATTTTATTACAAGAGATATGCTGGCACCACAGGCCCATAAGGGAAGGCGAGATGGCTCATGAAGACAAGCTTTCTTCAACTATGACCAGATAAACCAGCAAGAGTTCTAGTTTTGAAAAAACTTGCTTGCAGTGAGAAAGTCACTGTAGATGGATTGTGGGAATTTTTGATCATTTAT
Source organism: Toxostoma redivivum (assembly GCA_013397375.1). Lineage (NCBI taxonomy): Eukaryota > Metazoa > Chordata > Aves > Passeriformes > Mimidae > Toxostoma > Toxostoma redivivum. The sequence continues at coordinate 261,191 of VXBI01004730.1, forward strand.
CTACTAAAACATGATCAATAACAATTTAGTATGTGAGGCCTACTGCTGACCAAACTGATTTTTTGACAGTAAGTAATGCGCAAATTCTTGCGGAACAGAGTTTTGGGAAAACCCTGTTGTGCCTTTTTGCTGGGTCACTTTCATAAACGAATTCTAGAACATGGAGCGAGGCAAAAGTTGGTATTACCTGAGTCTTGGATGTCAGGTCATAACACTTGATGTTTTAGATCTCGAAGCTTCAAAAGTCTCTACTCATCTCATGCTAACTGCTGAAACAAGTGGGTTTTCTCCACCTATGCTCACCCTCAAGAGCATTCTTTCCAAGCAGATTCTATTTGCACTGAAGCCATCAGCATGGGTTAATAATTGCTGTCAGCAGTGTTTTACTGTTCACAATTGCCACTTCAAGCACATGCCAGAAATACATAGTAAAAAATACAAATTGCAAATGTACATTAGGTAGAGACTGCTGTCAAAATATTATGCAAATAGGACAGATGAATATTAAAAGATGCTTAACTCCAGAGCCTGTAGCGTGAAGATAGCTATGGGACACTTATTTCAACATCACTGAATGTGGGAAGTGCATTCAATTTACATATGTGCTTGTTCAACATAGCAGCTAGTACCTAAAAAGCCAAGAAAAGGGTCTCTAGCAGTGAATGGCTAATGACCAGTAGTGGAATTGATAGATATAAAAAGAACAGCAAGAGTAAATGAAAAGAAAGAGTGTGAGAGACATCTGCTGGTCCCAAAGTAAAAAGACAAAAATATTTTTAGTTCTATTTAGAATCAAGAGATACCTTCAATTAGTAAAACTATTCTGCAGGTAAGTGCAACCTGCAAATAGAAAGGATTCTTGAGGATTCATATCTAAGTTTTCCTTTCAACTTTTTACTTGCATGCTCTGTTGTTGCAAAGACTTCTTCATTTTAAGCATGGTCCATACAAGACAACTTGCAGAAAGATTTTTCCTAATAATTAGGACCATATGCAAATACCATGTTATATAAAGTTTTTGAGTTGCGTTTTTTTTTTTTTAAATCTCTGCTGTTCTAAGCAGATTCTCACTACCTCCCTAGAATGTGCATTTCCCATAATACTAATACAGCAAATTCAAGGTATTAAAGGGGTTTTCCTCTCTACACAGAACATGGTTAAAATAACTTTAACAAAGCAACCTGACACAACTTACAACTTCAGTAAGAACCACAGTACTTACAACACTGCATTTATACTTTCTAGAGTGGTGATGGTAGAAAGGAAGGAGCTTTGTCAGTATTATTTAGTAAGCTTCAAGTATATCAACCTCATTTGTATAGTTAAAATAATAGATTACAAGAAATTGGCAACATGCATTTTTTAAAAGCAAAGGATAATTAGTACAGCATGGCCAAACTTACATGCTGCCTATCTTAGAAGGTAAGCCAGATGGTGGGGGTATAAACTCTCTGTCCCTAGCAGAAGTATCATGTGTGTCAGGAGCCACCCCACTTTCTTGGGTTTCTGCAACTGATGTGATAGAGCCAGAGGCAGAGTCTGCAGCACTGCTGTCAGAGACCAGGTCACTGCTGGCTGCATACAGCAATTCCATCTGGGTAGTGGTCCTCCGGCGGGCCTGGAGACAGATAAAAACCAAACTGCCATTTAAACATGCAATTTTATGTGTCAAGAGTCCTACACTCAAGCTTATCATTAGCCGGCAATTAGCATCCCCCTCAAACACTTGGCAACGGCCTTTGGAAACTAAATCAAGAAGCTCACCTCTGCTTTTGGGCAATGATTTCAGAAGAGGCAATTCAAATTCAATGGCATGAAACACTGATTTGACAAGTGGTTTCCAAGGAAACTCTTTCAACCAGCTGCCTGTCAATACTACATGAGTACAATATTACTCACCTATGGTTTATCCAAATGAAATGTTATAAAGCAGAGTGAAAATTTAAATAGCTACAATTATACTGGTGTGACTTCTAACATCAATGCTTCTTCCTATATATAAACTCTGCTTCTTCAGTTTAAATCACCTCAAAAGTCCACATTAACTAAGATTCATTCAGCATTTCAATGACTTGAAAACAACAGAAAAACTCACAAAGGACCTAAGCATTGTGCAACACAGTAATTTGTAAAAAATGGATCATGCATTTTAGGTGTGATTTTATTGTAAAATTAAGATCCTCAGGAAAAGAAAGACCAATAGGGAGGACAAAGATCCAGTCTGAAAAGAGCCATTACAAAAATTACATGTTTATTTCATGGCATTTTCAGACCAAACTTACTTAGTTAAACTGCCCAAACAGCTGCACACCAAGGAATGTTACCGAACAATGCAACAGTCAAGAGCAATGTTTTCTTCCAAAGCCAATTGCAGTTGGAAAAGGAGTTTAAGCTTCTATTTACTTTGCAAACTTGGTTTATGCACAGAAGCAAAACTGCCATCAGTGCACATTCCCAGTTCCCACTGCCATTAATATTAAACCATAGTCAGCCTAGATATATTCCTCTAATGTCAATACATTCCTCCAACATCAACTGTAATTAAGACCCTGGAGGTCAAACTTCTATTTGTTTCATAAACTTCTTGAAGATTTCTGTGACAAATTGCAAACAATAAGCACATTCACAGTTCCCACTGGCAGTATCATTGAACTGTAGCCTAACTAATACTAACCTGCCAAACAACACCAGTTTGGAGTGCAAGTAACTGGAAGAACACATCCCTTTCTGGAATTCTAATAACTTAACCCCATAATAGAAGTTGTTATTTTTATCATTGCTTCTTAGACAGGAATGTCAAACAAAATCATATTGCACAGAAATCACATGAAAAGTCATCAGTTCACCTTTTGCATGTCTTTATTCATTAAAGTCTCTTGGGCAAAGCAAGAGCATTCTCCAGGAGGTATCATTAAATTATGAATTATTATAGAATCATAGAATCACTTAAAAGACATGTGGAAGAATTATCCTCATCATCTACATCCTACCTTGCTTTTGGGTTTGACTTCACCACAAAGCTTCAAGAGATCTGAAGATAATGAGCTAAATGAAAAATTGCATCACAGTTAGAAAGTCATATTTTTTGAGATGTATATTTTTATTTTATTCTTCTTTCTACTGAAATCGTGGGTAAAGTATACATAATTTTACATTACAAAAGGAGGAAATGACAGTATTTTTTCTAGAATCAGTAGTAACAAGGACTTGCTCACCTTCCTTCTGTTCCAGGACTATGCAATGGGCCATCCTCATCAGTACTGTCTTCCAAATTTTCTAGAAAATTTCCAAAATAATAACATTAGTCTGTCCCTCTACAACAGGATGTGAAGGTTTTAAGTGCTATACAAAAGAACTTAGACAATGTTGAATGTAGATGAACGGAGTACAAAAGATAAGGATTTTCAAAATATCTTGACTATTTTCTATCCCGCCCACTGGCACCTAAGCTAATTTTTTCATACAATCTAGACCTATCATACATCTAGGCATACTGTGCTAAACGTGGTCGTCTTATCTACTGTAGCAGAGCAACAGATGATAGAAAAACAGAAATTCTAGAAGAAAATCTGTAAGAAAGCAGATAAAGTGAAGAAAATTATCTTCAAGACATGGAAGATATGGGATGTAAATCAATGGACAGTAGGAATGTCTCTTTCTCCTCTTTTTTTCATCTTTGTGCTCCAAGACAGAATCAGCCTAGCTATAATGAAAAAGAAAATCATACTTTTAACTAGCTAGTGAGCTGAGGCTCAGCCTCCTCTGATATAGAATGCCATCAATTGAGCTGACAAGAAGCAAGCACTTTACTAGTGTTGAAGGATTCATTTCAAAAGAGGATGATGCTACCACTTAATACTATAGAACAGCCTCCTAAAATGAGATTAATTTCTAAAGGAAGGTGTTCAGTAGAAATGTTCCCGAAGCAAAAATGGGTACACAAACCTGTCCACAGAAGACAAAACCAGCATGCATGCCACACACTAACACTGTCAAACATCCAATTAACACGTCTGCATGCAAATGGTGCAAAACATTAAGCTGAGACAATGAGTCAAAGGCACATGTACAATCAGTTCCAAACTGCTGGGAAAGCAAATCCCCTAACTTGCACATTATTCTAATAATACCTTTTAGGCATAGATCAAGGACATAAGTAACACATTTTTGCAAGCAAACAGCCTTATTTTGAACATTCTGGTAAAATATTAAGGATTAAATAACCTTGTAATGACATTTCATTATACTTCCTCTTTACTAGTAGAGACACTGAATTTCTTTATTTAATTTCTGTCAAAAAGCAGATACCATTTCCACTGCATAGAACAAATATATTTGTCATTCATATTAAAACAGGTTTGTCCATGTATATGTTTTAAGCACAAGTTCATGCTTTGGAGAAAGGGAGGAAAGATATGCAGCTTTCAGTTGAATTTTGAGAAGGAATGTAAAAAGAGAAGGAAAATACTGCCTTTGTGTATGCTGCATCTAAACATGTTTCTTGAAAAAGTTAAAACCATCTACCTAGAACCAAGACCAACAATGCACTTCAGAGTTACTCAACTGCTGTATTAATCTTAACAATGTAATCTGAGTTATCAGAAATACAACAATATTATAAAGAAAGCAGAGTCACAGGAACAGCACTCTGAATTCTCAGGGTTTTTTTTGTTCCATCCTGGATTTGAGCTTGGATTAAAACCTTTCAATACTTATTATATGCCTTCTGCAAAAGTGGGGATTTAGAGTACTGCTCTTTTCAGTAAGATAAAAGCATCACCCCTAAAATAAATGCATTTTCAAAAAACACAGGATTCCTGTCAGAATTATGTTACTTCATCCCCTTCTCATAAAGAACTTGTGATCTCTTTTTACAAGTAACTAAGTCCAAAGCGTGGAATGACCACAAAAGATGGGATTTTATTTGTAGGCTCACTCTCATGTGACCTGATGAGTTTCTTCAGTTTGCCTGCAATTCAACACAGGAAAACTGCCCAAAGCCCCGAGATAGAAAACAGTGCACAGAATCAACAAAAAGGTAGAAAGAGCAAGATTCTGCAAGACTGAGAAGATATGAAAGGAGAAATAAAGTTAGTAAAGACAGCAATGCTTGCAGGGATAGCTGCTAGTAAACCAATGATTGCAGAACAGGTGGAGAATTTTCTGATTATTCATCTTCATCCTCATGCAGTGGAACCAGAACAATGCCATACACCAGCACAGTTCACCCAGAGGAAATGACATTTGACCAGCCCTCTCAAAATCTGCACATAGTTGTGAGTCACATCCATGAATGTCCATATGTCACAGGTGGGAAGGAAAAGCAGCTCCCACAACTTCTCAGAGAGAAGTCACTTCGGCAACATTCAAAACTCAATTTCATGGTCATTTTAACTCTTCACAAGAGCAGATGGATAGTGAATGGCAGCTAGTTCAGCCACCAAGGTAGATGTGCACTGAAAATCCATTCAAGTCAAATCCTAAGCCTGTGATATACTTTTCTGCAGACTGAAACTTCTTGTCTACGCTTGAATGCAAGTGCACAACTACACCAGGGAATGTTCAAGCTTTTCTGAGCCAAGTGTATTCAAATGGCTAAGAACTTAAGGTGGCATTGGATCTGAAAGCAGGCATCAAGAGGAAGAATCACAAACACCCTGGAAGTGCAATCTCTTTGCTTGGGATAGGGCTCACTATGCTCTACACAGTGATGCCTGAGATGTCAGACATTCTGGTGATACTGAACTCAGGATCTGCTGTCACCCACAATTATACCTACAGAAACTGTGTCAGGCCCTGCACCAACAGTCCCTGCAAACCAGCAGGCAATCCCAGCATCTAAGCCTCACTACAGTGGTGTCTGAACTCCCTGCAGCTCAAAAGGTTTTGTCACTAGTAATCCACAGAACACAGACTACCAACAGTTGGGATTTCAACTTGGACCTATGTTAGTGCAGCATATTCAACTGCATTTCCTTCCTATAAAGTGTTAGCAGAGTCCTGAGTCGTTTAGATACTTTAAAAGCTTCAGGTCATACTTGCAAAGTGTTAAAAAGCTTCTTTAATGAGATAACACTATGAAAAATTTGATGACAGAGCTACTGTTTCAATATAGTTAGCAAGTGGCTTTCCATTGCTTCAAATGTTGTTAATAAGTAAAAGCCTGTCCAGAGCTAAAGAAAATGCAATGCCATCAGCAGAAACAATACTCCAACAGGGGTGAACACGCACACACATTAAAGCCCTGTTCTAGAGACACTATGATACTACAAACCAGTGAGGTTCCTGAATAAATAACTGGCTGCATGCAGCAAGATCCCAACAAAGATCTTCACCTGACAGGAAGCTGGCAAAGATCTCACCATCTCTACTTTATGATCTACACACTTCCATGTAATTTTATGCTTTTGAAATGCTGGGCAAACTAACACAGGAAAGCATAATGTGATTAAAAATAGCACGAGACAACACAAAATGAATTATCACTGGTAACAGGAATATTTTTCTCAAGTTCCAAATATTGTCAATTTTTTGGAGGGAGAAAATAAGCTTAATTCATTTGGGAATAACTTTAAAGCAACAGCAACAAGAGACTTCTCTCAAAAATCAGTGAAGTCAGTAACTTAAACTCAATTGAAAAAGTGAGATATAATCCTGCATTCTGGACAATGTTTACATTACAAAATGAGCTATTTGCAAAAGGTTAAAAATGGCCTGCAAGTTAAGAATCACCTTTTTTTCAAACCTAAAAGATGAGCAGAATTTGTCACAACAGTAGTATATCACAAAATAGTTTTATGCAGTCTGAACATACATCGGGTTCACAAGCACCAAGTTATAAATTTGAAATATAGCTCTGCTTACTCTCTTCACTTTTAACTACCACAAGGGCTACTACCACAACAGCTAGGGGTGGTTTCAGAAAGGAAGAAATGTTCTTTAAAGCTCATGATAACAAGTAAATTTACAGAACAGTTCATGCAAACTTGACACACTCACAAATTCTACGATGCATCAGTTAGTGAACATGAACGAATTAGTAACTCATGCAGCTGTAAAGTACACAGAAAGCTAAACATACTTACCCAGTGGTATGCTATCTAGGTCTGTGTAAATACAGCAACAAGGAAAAAAAAGCAACATTCCAATCAAAACATATCCATTTATAAAAAGAAATAAAACAAAAGTACCCAAATTCTAAATTTTTCTTAGTATCACCATCTCATGAGTAGAATAGATGCCGTAACGACATAAAATCCAGAATTCCTAGGGTATGATGACTGAATGGGATTAAATTTTTGAATTTCACATTCAGAGGTTAAAACAATGCCAAATTGTAAAGATAGCAAGCAGATTATTTGAATTAAAAAAAAACTCAATAATAAAATAACTTTGTTTCCTACGTTTCACTGCTGAGGGTCTACTTAAAAATGCCATACATGCATGTCAATTGTGAAGCAGAAGATGTTACAATACAGCATCTATTCAGAAAAGAAATAGTCTAGAATGCCCAGTACAGCATGCACAAAAGGCAAACATGACATGCAGCTGACCATTCAGAAAACAAGATGAAAAAACTACCTTGCAAAGCATGACCCAGAAAAGCATCAAGTTCAGGATTTAATTCAGCTTTTTCTTTCAGCATATGAAACAGCAGTTGGTTTTGAGTAGCACTAGTAATTTCTGTCTGCTTAAGGCGTCCCTCAAGAACTTTGATCTGAGCTTCTTTCTGAGCTGCTTGGAGACCCTAGGAGAAAAAAAAAAAGACAAATGTGTTACCACAACCGTTGTTTTACAAAATCGTCAAAATTTTTTTGAAACTACAAACATAAGCAAAGAGTACGCTGAAGCTGCCTTCTCACATCCTGAAGATCAGGTGTCAGCAAAGACCAGGTCTTTTTCTTTCCTTCACCTTTTAAAGAGACTCATTAAGGATTTCTTTAACTTGCATTCCTTAGACTGCCTTGCAAAACATGCACTTAGTGGCTAAGTAGGACATGACTCCAAAGCACAATTCAGAGTCTTCGCATCTTTTAAGAGTAGCAAGCATCTGAAAGATCAACACCTCCACTTTTCACAAATAGCTACTTTTGAAAAAATTATTACCTATGATACTCTATGACAAAGAACAGGGGGAAAAATCTTATGGTCTAACTTATGACAGAACTCATTCTAAGGGAACTTCACTAGATCCATAGATTAGTGTGAATTTTTTAGTTGTAGAAAACACAGCCAAAGAAATTAACAGGAAACAGTTTCCAAATAGATTTCCAAATTCCAAAAGAAAAAGTATGGAAAAATGACTCGTAGGGCAACAGTAGACTTTGAGTGCTAATGTTTGAGTAAAAAGTGTAGCCCTATGAATTTACACACTACATTCTGATTGAAACTAAAGCTACATATCAATAGACACATTCTGCAGGTGAAAACAAACAATAGACTAGATAGTAGGCATGACCAATTTTGCAAAAAAACTCCCTTCAGCTTTTCTATCTGATAATTACTGAACAAAAAGATGATATAATCCTTCACATAATGGAGCTTTTTATCATCCTAAAGAGAAATTGTTAACAGAGTTAACATTAACTCTGTTGCAAGATCCATTCAAACACATGCAAGGGCTGAAAAGATATTAAAAGATTGACATTTCCAGAAGCCAATCTGATTGTGGGAATTTTCTTTACCCCTTTTTTTTTTCCTTCACAAACTTTTTGGATTACCTGCATAATGATGAATCAAGAGTGCAAAAGAAACCCCAGAGAATTGGTGGGGGGCTGACCCAAAGACAGTTTCAGTATCATTGAGATCTTTCATTTGACTTTATGAGACTGACTACCATCCTTCAGACAAAAAAAAAAGCAGCAGCAAGGGCACATGATACATGTGTGCACAGGGTTACAAGCTGCCAAATACTTATTTTGAAAATATGAAAGAAAACATATGTCCCCAAAACTTTCAGAGGAATCCCTGTGGCTTTACTGAGACTGAAGTATGTCATGCATAAACATATAACTTAAAATAAATATTTTGAGGTTCATATTTGTGCAAAGGTGGCTGAGACAGTCTTTTAAAAAAATAATTTGAGCTCTCTTTAGGAGTCTGAAAAACAGAGATTTATTTGATTATAAAAAGCTAGTGCTCTTGTAAGAACAACATGAGCTAATTAATACAGTGAAGTACGCTCTACTGGAGGTTGAAAAACAGTTGAAGAGGACGACAGATCTCAAGGGCCTTCGCAATGAGAATCAGCATGACTCAGTAATGTTGACCAGCTTTGCTCTATTTAACACAACGTGTGTGTGTGTGTGTGTTATGTCAGCACAACATATGTGCTACTGGCACATGCCATAGTCCTGGCACACACATACTTCACTTAATACATTACCTTATTGATACCCATCATAAGGAAGTGATCAAGCAAATATCGAGCTTCTGTCAAAGTGCAAGCATTAATCACTGCTGTCACATCCAAGGTCTCTCCTTCCTCCTGTGTGTGCAAGAATAAGCCCAGTCAGATTGTGAAAAAATCCCAAGAATGGTATCAATTTATTGCCAGCATACTAGAAAGTAACAGCTTTGACATTTAAATGCTTTGTAATCTTAACTTGCATTACACTATAGACACTAAAACTCAGGTAACAATTCTATAAGTCTTCATCTCAAACTTCACATGAAAGTTTTCACCAATTTTCTCTTTCTGGCTCAATAATTACACAGACAAACAAAACTAATTTCTAAAGGAGAACATCTTCAAGGCTAACACAGTTGTGTTTTCTTGTCCCCATTTTACCCCCATTTTTTGCAATAATATTTGACCTACCTTTGCTTCTTCCATTTGCATAATGTTTGCTTGGCAGTCAGAAATGCTGTCATTAATGTAGTCTATATTTGCAGTTACTGATTCCATCTCCTCATTTATGTTTTGGACATTTCTATCTGCTTCACTGCCACCACCACTTTTGATGAGCTTCTCCCTTTTCTTTGAAAGCTTATCTCTTCTTTTGGTGAGTTCTTCACGTTGCTATTTTCCACAAAGACATAATATCACAGGAAGAGGAATTAGAAAGCCCTCAGAACATTGAAGTGCTTTTGGTTTACCTTAATTTGTTACAGTTTAACTAACATATCATTTCCATGGGAAGAAGTTACACAGGTGAATACAGTAATTTATTTACACATGATGCCATTAATGTGCTTCTTAGTTCTTACTAAGCACAGCAACCCCATGGCTCAAATGCTTACTGGAGTCAAGTGTCTTCACTGACTGCAGTAGATTCCACTCATTTTGCCAATGCAGCCGTAACAGCAATTAATTTACAGCAAACATACTTGCAGTGCTCTCTATTTAATACAATGATACAGCCAACAGTGCTCAGCAGACCACCCACCGTAAGCAACCTGTTCATGTCTGCTTCCATATTGGAAATAGTCATCCTCTGCATAATAATATCAGTCACTCTGCGTTCCAGTAACTGCCACTTCATCCTGGCTGCCTTTGAGGAGTAAACTCTGCTTGTCACTGCTTTCCGCTGGTACTTCTTCCTGTAATACATTCAAGAGAAATATACAGCTAAGTCTAAAGTAGTCCAGTTACAAATTTCAACATGGAAATGATCAGGCTGGAATATTTTTCACAAACAACTTAAAAATTTCATGCAGAAGTTTTCACTGCACCAGACACCTGCCTTTACCCAGCCCCAAACTCTACTGCCCTCTAACATGTTGCACTTGAAAAGCAGGTATCAAACACTGCAGCATCTTTCATAGAAACACTATTGAGTTGAAATGTCACATAGGTGTTGTTCCCTATTTAACAAGGAGATCTGCTTCAAACCACAGTGGAAAACCTGATACACTGAACTACACTTTCCAACGATCTCTTCTGTGAACTTAACACTGCTTAACATTGGACCACCACTCTTTCTCTTGAAGAGCAGATTTTAAGACTTCAAAATCCAGTTTATGTGACTTGCCTTTTAATGCCATTTTATATTATTGTCTTAAACCCAGAAGACTGAAATTGCATTTGATAATGGTAAAATGCCCATTTTATGAGCATTACATGATAACAGTTTGACAAATAACTCCTACAAGCTCCTACAACATGTATCATCACAACAGTATCTTCTAGAAAGTCCACACAAATTTCAATTCCTGTAAGAGAGTCCTAAAAAGTTTTAGCCCTTACCCTGTTCCATTTGTTGCAGTTACAGATAATGCTTGAACCCTTGCAACAGGAATTCTCATCTTCTGCTGTGCTGCTGTTCTGGAGCCATCATGCTCGCCTGACAAACTAGAACTTGCTTCCTGCATGGAATGCTCAGGCAGACTCAGCTTTCGACTCACTTTTCCTGCCACTTTATCAGACAGAGGCCTTACTTGCCGACGAAGGGCTGTGACCTGAAACAGTGCAAAGACACGATTAACTCTTCCAAAACTGAGTTTTGAGTTATAACAATACAACATCATTCTGTTTTCAAAAATGCATTGCTCCTTTACCACAGTACCTCTTCAGTTTTGCGACGTAAGATAACTTCTTGGTTTCTTTTCTGAGCTTCCAGAAGCTTGAGCTGATGCTGTGAAAAAAAAGAGAAACAGCAAATTATATTTTTTCCATTATCTCTCACAAGGACTGCACTATATAAACAAAAAAACAAAGACCTCTACACATTAATATAAATCTGCAAAATTGCTGTGACATGAAGACTCAAGTCATGATTGTTTCTTGATCTTCCTAGTGCAGAACAAAAATAAGTGTTTCACTGTATCAATTCTATCAAAAATAGTAATTCTGTGCAAGCAAGGTGGTAGCAACAACTTTGTGAGGATTCACTAATCACCAGCTCACTGAAAACACTGATAGACATACTCAATAAGCACAACAGGAAATAGAAGACTTGTCACCTGAAGCTAGAACTGTGTTTGCATGGAAGTCAGACCAGATTTTGTGCATTTTCACTGGTGAAAAATATACAGGTACATGCTTGTCTCAGTGAATGCATATACACAGCATGTGCCTGCAAGCAGAGGCACATCATAATGACAGGTGCTTATTCCAAACCAAAGTTCTTTATCTGTCAAATCACCTCTCGTTTGCGTTGCTCCTTTTTAAGCTGTGCAATCTCTCTATTTCTTCTAGATTCAGTCATTCTAGCTTTCTCCTGCTCTTCTTTCATTTGCTTCATCAAGCGAACCTGTAAAGAGGTCATCACTTAGAAAAGTTTCTCACACTGAAGTGCTGCTCCCTGCCCCCAACCACATAGAGTTTTCTCTTCAAATTGCCATTTCTCAGTATATTACATGCTTATAGCCATTTACCTCTTCCATCTAATGTCTTCTTCACTCAGTGAAGAACTGAATAACAGCTAAAAAGCTGTGCAAGCTTATGCATGTTTGATACCTTAATTTCTGTTCACGAAACCTAAAAGCTACCCCTCTCCCCCAGGAACGGCCTGGTGCTTGCATCTCCTCTATTTTCAGACTTTCAAGAATAGAGCTATAAGGTAGATGGATGCACAGGAGATTTCAACCCAATTTTCAGTAAACATTTGTTGTGCAGCACTTCCATTTACTGAAATATACCTTGGTTTTCTTCATCTCTGTCACCTCCTGCTGCAGTTTCTTCAGCTGCTTTTCATACTGAGACTGATTTTTAAGCAATCGTGCATGTTCCTTTTGCGCTGTTTGAAGTCTCTGCAGTTCTTTATTCATGGCTTGGAGTTTCTTTTCATATTCTGACTTGATTTTTTTGGCCTTTTCTTCTGAATAGGTCTCTACAGAACCTAGAGCAAAAGAGAATTCTTAATCTGCTTTTGCTCATGGCACTTTTAGTTTGCCAGCCACAGCAGATAACTACTTTCTCTGCTCTAACATTATCTGCAATACCTTTATAACAACCTAATTTGTCTCTAGTTCCTGCCACCTGCACTGCTTTGAACTTTCCACCTCATATGCATTCTGGGATAAGAGATGAAGCATTAACACTTTCCTCTGACTTCTTTGCAACAAATTTGAGTACCTGAAAGCACAAATACACATATGCACACATATGTACACAGGAGTATAACAACACTCCTAAGAACCATCAAGCCTAGTATTCCTCTTCTGACACTGATCATCGGGGAAGGTCTAAGGAATAAGAGGGGAACTGCAAAAGCTTAGACAGTGTATAACCATAAAGAATATATTTTTAAAAAAGAAAAACAATGAAAATACTTTCCACACTCAAAGTGCAGTTATTTGTGGCTTGGATCACCTGAGTCATAGGTGGTTTGTCATCTCAATAGTAATACATATTCAGAAAGGTCTGGTCAGTAAAACACCTCTGAAAGGTCACTGATCCTTGTTCTTATTTTTATGCAAATAAATAGAAAGTGGGGAGGAAAGAACAAAAAAAAAAAAACCCTTTTAATTCAGGAACAGGATTATGAGAGCTCTTAGAAAACTGAAAATGCTTATTCACCCAAATCAAACACCTGTCAGTAGCAATACATTTCAAAAAGTTTTTCTCTAAATTCTCATAGAAACTAGAATGAGTAAAGAATGATTCACTGGCATTATAGGTACAAACCCCATGTTTCTGTTTTCTACAATTTCTCAAATTTGAAAATGAGAGAAGTAGAAAACAGTTCAACTTGAACAGCTTATACAAGATCAATGATTTTTACTACTTACCCAAATTTTGAAGGACCTGATCTCTTTCAAGCTGAGTGTCTCGAATTTTATGTTGTAGCATCATTAGCTTCTCTTCATACTGTTTTTTCAGTGTTTGCAACCTTCGCTGGCTGTTTTCTAGCTCATCTATCAGTTTCTGCTTAATGGCTATTTCACAGGTGATATTTGCCAAGTCAGCTTGATAATTTTCTAAAATAGAAAGATTTCTGATAAAGTAACAGCAAGGACCACATGAATACAGATACCCCCTTGCAATCTTAGCATCACTGTACATACATATTGTGCACAGGAGGATTCCACACAAATCACAGTGCACCATGCAACCCTCTTATCTGCAATTCATGTTAAAGTCTCCTTCTTAAACACTCTCAATCCTAGAACTGGAAAAGAGGTAGGGAAAGATGTCACACTGGATCACAGTTGCCCCTATGCTGTAACTACTCACATTTAAATTGCAGTATCAGCAATCTGACCTTCCCCATCCTAAAAGCTTCAAGATTTCAGCCACATCTCAGGGCTGAAGAATACCTGTCATTCGTAAACTCAGCAAGTTATAATAGGAAAAACTCACTGCTGGCAGACTCCACATGGAGACTTTCCCTGCTCTAACTCTTAGAAAGACACAGTCAGAATTCTCAGAAGAGAGATGCCATCTCAGTTATGGAAGTGGAATGGTCAAGGGAAAAAGTACAAGGAAAAAGCAAGGAAAAAGTACTAACCCACATGATAAGTTCATGAAAGTTAAATTAACTTCTTTAGCCAATTAGGTCCTTTTTTGTTTTAGGATTTTGTGCTTCAGAATGAAGATAATAGTTGAGGATTATTATTTTTCAGGTTCCTGCTAATGGTTCGTGTGACTGTCAAACAAGAAACCAAGAGACTTGGTTTGCCCATTTGGCCCAATTCACATTAGAGAATTGCTGATGATGCTCCTTCTGACTCTCGTCATATAAAAATGAGGAAGGCTGATAGACTTCTAGCCTTTCAAAATTAAATTCTGCCAATTTCCAAATGAGCTGATAGGAAATATCACCTTGATATTAGTCCAGAGAAATGAACATGTCAATAAAACTGACATAAAAACCAGCACTTAAACCTTACATTTTGGATGTCTTAATACAGGAAGAAACACATCATCAAACACCAGATGGCCTTTGGTCAATTTCAAAACCCATACACTTGATCACTTGATCTATTACATGTTTTAGCACCATAACCAAAAGAATAATTCATTGGACGTACTCTTCACAGAGAATTACAGACAGATGGTTGACAACACACTTTCTTGCCTACCAAGACCTGAGGTTTGACAGATATTTGTAAAACTGCAGAATATTGCACTGACATCACCTTTTTCATCAGAGTCAGAATCTGATTCATCTGAGCTTTCAACAACTTCCATATCATCTTCATCCTCATCATCTTCCTCTTCTTCATCATCATGATCACTGCCTTCCTGAATTTCCTCCTACAAAACATACAGACATTAAAGTAACCCCACACGTTTCCATGCCTCAGTCATTTGTGACTATCACTGTGAAGCTGCATTATTCACCTAATCCATTCCTAATTTTCTCTCTATAACCTTGTAAATCTTTTAACAATGAACAAATAAACCAAACACTTATAAATACTTACTCCCTCCAATTCATTATTCTCTCTCTCTGAAGTGCCTTTTTCATCTCTCTTCTCCTGCTCATTGTCCGTGTTATCCTCTTTAACACTAGTAGAAGAGGCAGACACAAATTATTCACAATCTGAAATGGCAGGTGTTTCCCATTCCCCCAAACCAGTAAGTTATAATTCCAAATAAAGATGATAAACAAAGTGTAGTTAGAAAATCGTACAGGTGTTGGGCATCAGTAAAATACAACTTCTGCAGATAATAAAATAATGCCTAATTACTCTTAATCTTGGTCTGCAAGGTAATGGTAATGATTAGCACATTGTTCCAGCATACTGTACAACTGGAACAATCAGAATACACATTTCCATATACTACAGCAATACTCATTTTGCATGGAAGTTGCAGTTTACCCAGAGTTGCTTTTAAAAAACTATAAAAGAACATTGTGTGGAAGTATAACATACATTACAGGTATTCCTACACTGTCAAGATATAACAGAGCCTATTGTACTTAGGATAGTCTTAAAATTTATGTGTAAACATTAAACAATATCCTAATTTATCATACTGTAACCATTCTTGATTAGTTATCTACTTTGACATAAAGGGAATGCTAAAAATATGCATTGATACAACAATAAGAAGGGTTTACAGCAGTTTTTTTTTTTTTTGTTTTGTTCTAAAGGTTTGGTGTTTTACCCATTAGGGCAAGTTTTAACATTTTTAAATGCACATTTAAGACATCACATGCAAATGTAAAACAAAAAAATCAATAGCACTCTGCAGATTGTCACAGACCGGGTATCAGTCCCTCTAGTGCTACATGTACAGAACCCAAAGCTCCAATGGATGGGAAATCGTGACAGAATAGAGCTAGACACCATAGGGGGTACAATGAAAAAATATGGTTAGGATTGCATAATGTGGAATCCACCTCAACTAACTTCAGCTGCATAAACGTTTGGCAAGTTGTGCTGTCAGTGATCAGACACAGAAACTAGAAATGCACATCTTCCTCCACTTACACCAAGAAGAGCTCAGATTCAAGATCAAACTCTTGGGGAAATCCAATACTCAGTGCAGTGACAAGAAACATACAGTAGCTTCAAGACACTGTAATTTGGCGACACCTTTAAAACAGAGCTCGAATCTAAAAAGTGCCTGTTGAGTAACACAGTGCTTCTGTGTACACATGATTTTCTGTTGTACTACTTTTTAATCTGTTCAATGTTAATTGACTCCCTTCTGCCCCACTCATTACCAGTTATTAGCTGACCACGCACAAGGCAGAAAGCTTTTGCTTGGACCATCTGAATCCACGAAGCAGCTGGGGATGATGGAATTAAAAAAATCTAACCAGACTTGTACACAAAAAAATGCCTAACAGGGAACACTGCATCATACAATCTCATTTCCACAGATTCTCATTTCCCTCAAACCAGAATATGTTCTATGTTGGTTATTAAGCCTAAAAGATAATGGATCTTAGCTGCAATCCTCATGCAGATTGAGGCAAACCCCCAGTTTCCCTTCCAGCTGTGGTCAGTACAGAACTAACCACTACAGAGAATTTGTGTTCTGCCTAAGAAAGGGGAGAGACAGGAGGAAGGAGAGCCAGCAGCTCTCCCAGGCAGAACTGTACTGCTTAATGTATATGCTACTGGTCTGTGGATTCATACCATCTGCATCAATTCAGTGGGATTTTTGGATCAAATAGACAGCAGAAAAATAAAAACTCCTTTAGTTTTACTTTTAATCATAATACAGTACTCTTTTTAGAGCCCTCAACTTAACTTCTTTCTGTGAATGACTATTTATCTACAGGTTTGGCTGAAACAGAATGGGAGGAATGATCAAGGCTTCAGTCACATGCTCTCAGAAACCAAAGCAGCAGATTCGACTGAGATGTGATGGTCCAAGACACTCTTTGTCTCATATGCCAAAATTATTATTGTCATATACTGCCTGCTAGACATTTCATACTGTATGTGCTACTGCACCTTCCTCCTGCTTTTCATTTCACTTAGGCCATGCAAGAAAGAAAACAATTCATTCAAAAGGAATTCCTGAAGGTGCCACCTCCCCACAAAAGCTTGCTCAACACTGTGCAACTCCAGAGTCAGCCTCAATTCCACAACAGAGGTTTCTTCCAGTTAAAACACTGGTTGAAAGTGAAAACCCAGGAAAGAATTGTGAAAATTAACTACTCCTGAAGTACGTATGTATCTGCCCAACTTTTTTTCATGTATGACAACCAGTTAATTGAAATGACAGGTAATTAAAAACCTGGGAAATATTCCAACCTTCTTTCTTCTTGACTGCTTTCCTCAAGTTTCTGTAGCCTTCAAAAGCACGAGGTACAGTATTGGAAGGCCAAGCCAATGAAGGACAAACCAGACAGTGAAAAGCAAAAGTGATAAGAAGGTAAAAAAATGATATATATATATGAGCTCGCGGAGTTTAAAATGAAATTTTAAAAGATACCATCAAGAGACAACAAGCAGTAAAAAGGCAATACATCCTGGACAGTTGGAAAGTAAATAGAAAACAAAGGAGAAGCATATGTAGGTAAACTAATCTGCCATCGATAACAACTGTAAATTCAAGTTACACTACAGAAGAAATTTTAGACAATATATTTAACTTTGCAAATTATTTCTAATAATGGATTAAGAAAATATCTCAATTCTAGAAAAAGCTTTCTCCTCTTTCTCCACTTAAAAATGGCAGCCAAAATACTGAAAATTGCAAATACTGCCACTGACCCAGTTATATATTCTCAGGAACATATGAAGAAAAAAACCAATGCACTAGTTTTATATATCCTGATAACATATTTTGATATAAAATAAGAATAAGAAAATTTTAGTATTAATATTCTATACAATATATTCTAGATAAAATTAATACAAAAAATTGCATTCATGTTTTTGTTTGGGCTTTGTTGTTTGTTTTTATATAAAAAGTAGAAAACTGCAGCTTATTTTTCTGGGATTCAGAAAGTACATGTCAATCCTTTTTTGTTATTTTTTAATAAAGTAACAAAAAACATGCACAAGAAGCAATGAAATGGACAAAATGTTAGTATTTCTGTCTGCATTTTTTTCCCTCTTGAATAAATGTGGATTTATCGGTAAAAAAAGTCTGCACAATATATGCAAGCATAGAGATGGCTTAAAATTCATCAGCTACTGAAATTCCTCATTTCCCATTATGACAAAGTTGCAAGTAGGAGCTTTTGCTGCCTTTTCACCTTATACTGCCTACCATCTTTCTCTGGTATCAGCTAGGAGCTAGCAAGCTGAACCCCATGTAACTTTCATCACTAATTTAGTTTAATAAAAGTTAGGGGAGTCAAAAGAAAATAGTCAGGAATGGTTACCAGTTACATAAGGCTGACTAAACAACTGAAAGGGATGTGGAAGATTTGCTAAGGGGCTTCTAGTAGGTAAGTTACACTGTGGGACACTCCAATCAGTTTTTCAATAGGCAAAATATTACTGCTGTGTAAACTTTTAAAATAAATTTTATGACAGATGCTTATTAAAGGCTACAGATATATAGCAGTACACATCTGCTGCTCCTTCAGAACCTTGCTCTTAGGCCTTCAGCCTACCTCACAACAATTTAAATAAGTTGCATGTATTTAAAATTGTGCATCTTTTGTTGTACTGACCCATAATCAGGAAATAAAAGACCAAGAAAGGCAGCAAATGGGGCAGAACTAGTAGCTAGGCTTACTAATCCCATTTTAATAGAAAAACGCTAGTTAGACAACTTTAAAAGAACAGCAACACTAAAAGGAAATTGTAGAGTAAATGTAACTAAATGTGTAGAAGACAGAATTAAAACAAAGAATCCCCATCAAACTGCATGGCAAAGTGTCTGTGCATGACATTAATGTACACACCACCAATTCTTGAAATTTCAGTAGAATAAAGATTCACAGTGATATAACAACACAGACTTTTCACTAATTGAATAGAATAATTCTGCAGATAACAAGCATGACAATGAACAATCCCTAAAATTCTAACAGTTCTTAGCATCTAAGGAATTTTCTTCCCAATATATGTACCTCAGAAATTTCTAAATATTTATTACAAAACGGTCTGCAGATAGGCCAGTAGACAGATTCAAACCTTAGCAGCACTTTGAAGAGTATGACCCCATTTTATAGAACACAAGGCCCACTTTAAGATGGAGCCATGATGGAGACATCTCTTCCAACTTTAATTTTTCTATAGCTCTCTAATTCTATAATGCTAGGATTCAAAACTGATCTCAAAAATAATTTATGGTAAGTAGTCCCTACTTTTGACCCAGATTACTTGGCCATCTCATCACAATATTATTTTCCTGGTATGATGGATGACTGGCTTTTGGAAAAAAAAAAAAAAAAAACCAAAACACAACTTAACAACTGAGGATCTATCTAAGCATGTAATTAAATGCATTCTTGATATTAAAATGTGTTAAAAAACACAAAATCAAATCTCTTTGTTCCTGCATTTACAGCTGAAGGACATGTTGAAGTGCTCAGCTGAAGAGACAGAACATTCTGCTGATTTTATTTAATACTTCCATCTTGCCCTCAAGTTCCTACAAAAATGAGACAAAATCTATCAAAATCCCCATAAATGTCGAAGAGCTTCCTGAAAAATGGCATGCAAATAATCCAGTTGTTCTTAAAATAGTGTTCTCTAAAAGTATCAGACATCTGTGCAGTGAACAGATTTATAGATATGCGACCTAAAATTAAAGATATGACTGACCCTCATCTACTTTGTACTTTGACTACTTCAAGCTTAAAATCTTATAGTTTTACTCTGAACTTGTAGAAGTCTGAAGGACCATTTTAAAAAGAGTCACAGATTAGAAGCATGGAAAATTTCAACTAAAACTGAGAGATTTCTAATGGACACAAAGTCTCTGAGTACATGAAGCCTTGCTTTGCTAATTGCTATCTAAACAGGCATTTATGTCAATGTCTATGAGGATTTTAGTAGATGAGAAGCTGGACAGCAAAAAAACCAGCAAAGCATGATGTTGCAGAGAATTAGGAAACCTCAAAATAAAAAACCTTCATAGGAGCAAAAGATAAAGCAAAAAAAGCCATTCCAGTAGCTACCAAAGAATCCTCAGCTATTCAGAGTATCTTTTCTTCAGAAAGTTTATTCAGTTTTGAGAGCTGAAAAATATAATTTTTTCAAACTACTGTTAAATTTCAGGTGTATTTTAGAAGTAAATTTTAAAAGTATCAAAATTTAGAGAGAACACCTCTGCTTTTATTATTATGCATAACTGCATAGAAAAATTCCTTACAAAGGAGACATTTATTCTACAAATACTACACACTTCACTGGAAGAAAAGATACAAAAGAAAAACTGTAACTTCAACAGGTAAAAGGGTTTGAAGGAGCAGCAGTTTAGGGTCCAAACCCACACAACAAGCCTTTTTAAGTCTCAGTAGTTAAAAAAAAAAATAGGCCTATTTACTAAGAAAGAGACAAATAGCATTATAATTCATACACCACCTCTTTTTCTTTTTCCTTTCTTTTTTTTTCAGCTTTTCTAGATCTTTCTTGGCTATATCTAGAATTTCCATTGTCTCTTTCTCTGAGGAGAGCATCGAAGCAGAAAATGCTGATGGTCCACCAAAGAACGTGGCTCTCGATGAAGCTCTTGACAAGTTGCGTCGAAGATTTTCATTCACTGCTTCACTTTCTAATAATTTTGCTCTTAATAAAAAAAAGAAGGAAGAATTGTAGACCATGAAATGTACACTCTTCTTCCTCTGTAACTTCAATGCATTACATTCAGTCTAAAAAGAAACTACAAACTCAGGTGAAGTCTGAAAAAATACAACATAGCAAATTCTTTTAAAATACCATTTCATACAATGGTTCTATATATTGTACATAAATCATATAACCTAGACAGAACATGAAAATATGTCTGAATGAACATACAAACAGATACATATATACATCCAGATACAAACCTGAATATGCTTTATAAATATACATAATATATGAAAACTCCACAAAAGCTCTAACATGAACTGAGGATAGGCCAGTTAATTTTTTGCACGGTATATGTTCCAAGACATAGATAAATAAAAATATCTAAACTATTATGGAGTTTTTTAATTTTAAAAGGAAGTATTTTTAAAAACATATTTTTTTGGCAAATAATTTCTCAGTACTATCATTTTGATATGAGGTTATAAAAGAATCTAAGTTTTATTGTGCTTGGCCCAACAATATTAAGTTATCACCATAATTTAGGTGACATCTTACTCTCATTTCTGTTGTCAGTTTGATCTCTACCATTTTACATTTTTGTGTCCAAGAGCAACACCAGATGGACTTAGAAGTTGAAGGATCACTCTCTGTCCCGTCACCCCAGGACACTCTCCTAAAGTAATCCCCACACAGGAAAACAGTTGAAGTATTGCTAACACTTATATTATTTTTTAAAATAAAAATTGTCCAAATACATATTATGCAAATACCTGAGATCTTCAATTTCCTTGATATAATTATGAATCATGTTGCTAATTTCTTCATTTCCTTCCCCTTTGAAAGACAGAGAAAAAAGAGGAATGAAGGGAAAGAAAGATTAAGAAAGGGCGGTAACAGTATAAATATCTGAATATAGTTACTAGGCACAAGGTACCAGCAAAGAGAAACAGTCACATGGACTACACATGTAAATCTTAACTTATTTGTAAAATAGCTTGCCTTCTTAAACTGAAATACATTTTTTGTTCCTCTCTTACGTGATCACCATATGACCACCAGTAACTTGTTTTTGATATTAGCACATTTTAACAATGCTTAAATCAAAATTACTTATCTGGAGTTTAATTTGGAGTCAAATGTATTTGGTCTGGTTGTTAAACTGCCACAGGGGCTAAGCATACTAATTCCTATGCAAAAATATTATTTTGTATTTCCAGTGGTTCATATTTCTAAATGGATGGTCAAATCAAGGTACCAAAAGACAATCATATGGGGGCCTGTCTCTGCCAAAGGAGGTCCTACATTGCTAATAAAAAGGCAATTCCAAGGGATCAATGACACAAGAACATATAATTAAAGTTCATGAACTTATGAAGCAGTTTATGTGCATTCACAACATACCTGTCCTGGCTAGCACTTGGTTGGCCTGATCACTCACAAGCTGTGTTATTCTGGCTCTAAGAGCGTCAATAGTCTCTTGCATTGCTTTAATCCTAACGCGCAGGTTGTTGTTTTCTGTTTGCAGCATTGCATTTTCATGGAACATGTCATTGATGCTTTCAACGCCTTCTTCATCTATAATCCTTTTACCCTTTAAGAAAGTAAAAATATTTTATTACTAGTCAAGGCTGACCTACACTTAAAAAGAATTGTAACCTCGTAAATGCAATCCACAGATGACTCAGAATTCCAAGCAGACACTTATAGCACAAGATAATCTCTCAAAGAATTTAAAACAATGACAGAGGGATAATTTTCAAAAGACTGATGTCTGGGCCAACACCTTAGCATCTTGGTTTTGTGTAGTTCCACTTTAGTCTGAAATACAAGTTCTTGAAGAGGTTAAAAATGAGAAGATAGAATTCTGATTTGATAAAGAGTTATCTCAAGAAGAGAAAAATGTGATCCTGTTTGGTAACGACATTTATTGCCGAAAACATTGTATAAACTTCATGAAGAAACAAGCACGAGTATCTGCCCTATATACTTGAAATTGTGTTTTTAAAACATAAACAGTTTTAGCTATCTAGTAAGTGTTCAAAAGCAATACACAGTAACTGTACTCATTCACTTATGCATCAATCTAAGTTGTGGTTTGGCTCTACATTTTCTAAAAGTATCTGGTAATCACTGGAATTAAGTGTTGTTTACATCAGGGCTGCTTTTCCAATGTTTTTAGTGTGTGAAGTGGAAATAGTCAACAGGGGGGAAAAAAAAAAAAACTATGGAATTATAAGCATTTTAAAGCAGACGAAATCCTAAGAGGATAAACTTACGGTTTTGTATTCCATGAGTTCCATCTGCAGCCGTGCAATCTCACTGCGTAAAGCGTTTATTTGTTGACTGGCCCTATCCTGATTAACCATCACCTTGTTCTTGATGTTCCGTGCCCGATTGGCGTACTTTAACGTGTTCAAAGTTTCCATGAAATCTCGATCTGAAGGGCTCACACATGCTATCATGAGTGTTTGACTGGAAGTCAGAAACACAGGTCAGCATTACACACCAAGAACAAAAAGAGCAGAGAGAAGCTAACAGGTCCTCAGGCAGAAGGTAAAAGAAGAATAGCAACTTCATAATACTTGTGAAAATGTTTCTGCATCTAGCTCATTGCAAACTGTGAACCACAAAGGTTAGCAGGTGCTATGTCTTATATCTTCCTAGCATAGCATATGAGATCATAGATTATTACTTGTTCCACATGAAATTGTAAAAGCAACTAATGGGTGTTTCCAGAAATGTTTCTCAAATTACATTCAATTTGCCTCATCATAAATAAACTAAGATTAAGGAATTTATAGTCAACCTAAATTCCTAGACAGTGATTTGGATTATGCAGCCATCAGGACTGTCTAAAGCAATTCCTGAGTTACTTATGTACTTCAACTGAAAGATGCCCAAATGCTCATCTTACCTGTCCATACATGCCTAATGTGCCTGTTCTCTACCTCAGATTCCAAACTGGCAGAATTCTCCACTGCAAATTACCTCCTGCTCTCCAACAGAAGGCCCAGACTAGGACTTACCCTTAGCACTCTATAACTGTATTTATACCACATTTCATACCACCGCTGCTTAGACCAACTTTCTGCAACAAAAAGCAGCAGGACCTGAGCTCTTGGCCAAAGACGCCTATGAACAACCATCTTCCTTTTAGTTTCCTACAACATTCCCTAGTCACCCCATCATGGTATATTATTGCAGGATGAGAACATATTTCATATCCCAAATGAAAGATCAAGCAGACAGACCAGTAGGACAAATGCAGAAAAATAAAAACAAAAATTTTCACTCCAACCAAGTGCTTTCATCATTCTATATGTTTGTTCTCTCACTCCCTGGCACATACTCATTTCACATTAGGTAAGAATAGCCTAGAGGGTCAGAACCAGAATTCCAGCTACAGATCGCTGAAGGTGCATGCATTTCCTAAATTCTCAACAGAAGGGTAAAACATCCGCATTTGATGGACTGAATACACTCCAAGTTTTAAAGGAATTTGCTTCATACAATGAAATTGTACATCACAGCTTGGGTAGTTACGTTAGGAAGAGTGAACTGTTTCTGGGGCAAAGGAGCAATATCTGCATCAGGCAGGCTGGATTCTGATCTTCACTTTGTATAATTTCAGACTGAAACAAATTAATCCCTGCAACACTCTGTGAGGCAAACAATTATATTCACAATACACACTGGGAAACTAAGCTAGAAAGAGTAACTACCCTGGGGCTACAAAGAACATTCCCTTTCAGCAACTCTTCAGCTCTCTCCCATATCTTTGTGTCAGTTCTTTAAACTCTTTTAGTCCTCAATATAAGGGCATGCAAGATTAGGAACCAATTCTTTTATTGTGACATTGAGAATGCGCTTACTTTTCTAAATCTCAGAGGATTGGTTCTGCTATGTGTCCATCTTGAAAACTGAACAACTTGAACACCTGCTTCCTATCTAAATTGTAAAATGGGCTAGGGTTTTTTAATGCTGTTGTACTTCCTTTATGTCACCATTTCTTTAAATTGCTCTCCCTGCTCCTGAAGTTAGGCAGGTTTTCATTTTTCATATTATACTTTATAACATTCCTTTTAAAAGACCAATGCTCTGTATTTTTTCTTTGAATAATTCAAGAAACATAAATATTTAGGTGCTGCTTTAGAACTGTTACAGCATTATATTTAAAATAAGGATTATTGTGAGAATGGTACAGTGATGCAATGTCTTCATCACTGTTAACTCAACATTTACTACAACCTAATCCAAATAATTACTAAATGTAATGTAAATAATATTTAGTAAATTTCTGTAAGTATTTGTTAAGAGAGAAACAATAATGTGGACAGTTATACCTAGGGTGGAAACTGGAAGGCTACAGAACAGTTTTAAAGAAATCTAAATCTGATTCTCCAGAAGAAAAAACTGCGTATTTTTTTACAATTTATCTTTTCCATGCATTTTGATTGCCAAAGCCCAGATAAGAAATCATTAAAGATGTGAGGGTTTTATATAAAAATATATATGAAAAAATCTTCCTTGACAGCAAAGTGCTGAATATGAGATATCTCAGCATGTATGTCACATACAAAAAAAACTGAGAGGAAGGAAGGCATCCACACAATTCTCATCAATCAGAAAAAGACAGAAAGAATACATACAAATATCATTAAAAACATTCTGGGACAGCATTTGCTATCTGTACATTTGTTCTGGTTTTGGCTGGCAAAGAGTTAATTTTCTTCACAGCAACTAGTTTGGGCTGTTTTGGATTTGTGCTGGAAACACCTGCTATGGGTCCATAATACGGTATGTTTGAGCTGCTGCTGAGCAGGGCTTACACAGCTCCTCAGAGCTTTTCTGCTCCTCAGACTGCTCCACCAGTGGGGTGCACAAGGAGCTGGGAGGGGACACAGCTGGGACACCTGAGCCCAGCTGACCCAAGGGATATTCCATCCCATATGGAATTGTGCTCAGCATATAAAGCTGGGAAAATGTGAAGGAAGAAGGGGGATATTCCAAGTGACAACATTTGTTTCCTAAAGTCACCACAAGGCATGATAGAGCCCTGCTTGCCTGGAAATGGCTGAACACCACCTGCCCATGGCAAGTGAATGATCTCCTTTGCTTGCATATGTGACTTTTGCTTTACTCAATGCAGTATCCTTATGTCAAACCCTGACTTTTCTTCCTTCTACCCTTGTGATTCTTTCCAGGGGGCAGGGAGTGAGTGTCCCCAGCCTCATTGCATACTAAACTCCATGATTGCTCCTGAAGAACACGGCAGGGAGACAAAGAGCTGTGAGAGGCAGAAATACTTCAAAGCAGTATTTCTACAAAAGGCCAATTTTAGAAGGGTTTGAAAAAACCATGCTCACTAGCTCATGTATTTGATAAAAAATTAATGAAGTGGGGTTTTGCATTTATTTACAGAAAGAGCTTAGAAGAGCTATGCTTTTTGATTTCTGTTGATTTTTTGTAATTCTGGAGTTTCTTCCTCCCTTTTGCACTCTTGAAAGTTTCTAGCCTTTATTTTACTTGTTTTTTCTGGCTTTCCTTTCCTTCACACTGCAGTGCTTCAACATGTTAACAAAGTTATCTCTCTAAAGAGCATAGCAACAGTTTGAGAATTTTCTTCCACTTCTCCCTACTCATTTATGAAAAAACTTCCTACTCTCCTAAACATAGGAGCCAGGCAAATTGCATCACATAAAAAAACAAGAGTACTACCTTACTAAAATATACTCAGCTGTGATTCCTCTTACATTTGTACGTGTTAGCATTACAAATACAAAATCTGTACTATTTTAACAAATTTGTTAATGCTTCCTTATATAAAGCCTTCAGAGTTCAAAGCTTCCCTTCACTGTATGCGCAGAATGTATACAAATGGATTGATACAAACAACACTGGTGAAAGACTACTTTGTTTTTATTAGGCTGCAATCCAACATCAGGTAACTGAACAGATGCATCATAGGCTGAGATATATAATCTCTAAAAAGATGGACGTGACTGTGGTAA
Organism: Toxostoma redivivum; assembly: GCA_013397375.1. Lineage (NCBI taxonomy): Eukaryota > Metazoa > Chordata > Aves > Passeriformes > Mimidae > Toxostoma > Toxostoma redivivum. Next base: position 288,250 of record VXBI01004730.1, read on the forward strand.
ACTGACTCCAAGCTCCTGTGCATGGCAGACAGAGCAAACCATTCACTGACATTTATAAAACAAAGCAACAAAAACAAAACAAAATAAAAACAAACAAACAAACAAAAATCAAACTGTCTCTACAGGAGAAAATCATCACAGCTTCACAGCTTTAAAATATGCTGTAAACAAAATCTACCATTTGTATTCCCTACAATCTACCGATATTTTCATGGGAAGAACTTGCCTGAAAATGGTAACTCCTAAGTAACCTGAAACCTCACGTCTAGTAAAATAACAATAGCACTGAAAATAACAAAGCAAAAATCCTCTTTTAAATCTTTTCCTTCCATTGACAGCATTCTTTTCACAGCAATTTATCTCCACAACTTTCCTCAACAAGATTTTTATTGTCATTTAACATTCATTTTACTTTCTGCAGATTATGTTCTCATTTGTGCTCTTTCACAATGAAACACATAAAATGTTCCAATTTTCATACCTGTTTCCCCCAAGAGAGTCTTGAAGTAGCCTTGTAAGCTTTGAATCTCTGTATGGTACATGAGTTGCCTTCTTACTTTTATCTCCCAGTGCACTTATTACATTGCCAAGTGCCAGCTATAAAACACCAAATCACGTAACACAAGTCAGAATCAGCTCCTGTGTAGTTTTATTTTAAAACACCTGTAAACTGGAGTCGGCATATTGCAAGAAAATTAATATACTCATGGAAGTTATGACAAAAATATTTCTGAATATTTTTTTGTATTTAGAAATATTTCTTTATATTTATAAGTTCTCGTGTTATCAACAGTGCATGGATGACTTACAGCCTGGTATCTGGAAGTGCTAAAGTGCTTAGCACAATGCATATGCCCTGTCCATTAGTATCTTATGTTAGTCACAAACTAAAGTTGGTACTACTTAATCTAACAAATTTTTGCTTCAGATGATAATTACAGTTGATCTCTACCTCTAACGGTAGCTATAATTTCTTTCAAATTAATTTTACCAATCTGCTTCACGCTACATTTAGAAAAAAATATGGGGCATTTATATGAAGAAAAAAAACCTCAGAATTTAGTACCTCTACAGTTAAAAAGCAAAAAATGTCTGATGATGATTAGTGCATTTAAGACTTGAAATTAAAGGCTTGTAGTCCATGGCTATCCTGTTTCATTACTAAAAGGGTCTAATGCATGTTTATAAACAATCAAACATTTGGCTGTCAAATTATTTTTGTGTGGAACGTCACACACTTCAGTCCAACTGAAGGATTTTCCTTTAGGTGGCGCCCTGTACTGTAAGTTCTCGCTTTGGAAATGGTGCAGCTGCCACCAGCAGATGGAGAACTGCACACACCCCACGCTGTGCCTGCTTGCTTCGAAGGATTTAAAGCACTTTCAATCTGTTTCACAAAACTGAGGGCTGAACTTCACAGTAAATAAAAGTTTTATGATCTTATATTAGTTACATCACACTGATTTTCACCTTCATGCACTTTATGTGCTCTTTGTTAAGGACATAGCTATGCCATCTAGATCTCCCAAATTCTGCTGATTTTGTGCTTATGGCAATGATGAAATGGAACTGAATATTCCTTCTCTTCCATATAATATAACCAGAAGAACTACAGAAAATAACCAATGTCATGATGACAAGAGAATCACTGAGAAAACTCTAACTGCACAATACCCCAGAAAACTGCTACTGCACCATAGCCCAGAAGGAACATACAGAACATACAGAACAGACATGTACTTTTGTGTCTTATTAAAAAGAATTCAAAAGAATTGCACAGAGCCTCCACATGTAGCCATGTAGCCCAAAACAAAGACATGAAACTACAATCTCCACTGATAATCACCAGCTCTACTATTCAGTGCAATTTAGTGTTAAGTAAAACATTTAATACAGTTCATTAAAAAATTACATAGCAAGCCAGTATACAGAGAAAAAAAAATTATGCTACAAGTTATAAATGTCATTTCTAAGTGTTTTGCCTGGGGTTATTTTATATTATATTGTATAGTTGTATAGTCTTACTAGTCCACAGTTGATAGAAATGCCTTCTTTTGCCCTTTCTCCTGTAGCTCCTGTTCGCTTTAACCTTTCAGATCCTGCCAGATCAACGAAATGAAACTTGGCAGTAAGCGTTTCATATTCATTCATCTCAGAAGATTCAGATATTATCCTGTTATCAGTGGCATTATCCTGAAGCAAAGAAGAATCCACAAGGCTTGGTGAGATTTTTCACATTAACATTTGCAAAGTTCAATCAACAACTGTTTACTGTTTATCTCTCCACCATGACCATCTCCTTATTCATTCTTTTATAACAGTATTTTGAAACATACTATCTCCATTTTAATCATATGTACTAACATAGTCTCGAAGGCCCAGTTCTAGATGCATATGAAAACAAATTACTTTAAGTACGAGCTACCATTGCTTATTGATGAAGAAATGAGCAGACACAGCTATTAAAATATACAAGTCTCCAGCAAAGCTAGCAACAAATTTATATCTCTCCTAGAATGCACTCTTGAATCGATTATCAAAGGAAAATTATTTAAAAAGAAAAATTAATGACATTATTACCCCACAAAATCACCAGAACCACCTAGTTCATAAACCGGCCGAATAGCTGAAAGATATTTTGATTTTACACCTCTCTAAACCCCATCACCAGTCTCCCTGTGATATGATTCTTCAATCTACTTTAGGAATTATTGCTGGAAGCAATTTCCCCTAGCAGCCAGTTCCACTAGCACTTCTGACTTCCCCAGAAAATAAAAACAGTAGAGGGAAAAAGGGAAAATTAAGAGCCTCCTTTCTGCCTTCCACCTTTCTCCCCCAGGCAACGACTGGCACTTGCTGCAAGCCTCTATCAGTGCAGGGAGTCCACCCAGGAACGCATCACATTGGGGTAGGTACCACAGCCTCAGTCTCTTTCTCCTTCACATCCCAAAGCAGAGCAGGAAAATCATCCTTTTCCATTAGACAATCCCTAAATTTTTTTTCTGTCAATTAGTTTAGTTCTACCATTCACTGTAGACTGTATTTTATTCTGAATGTAGTTAGATTTAATGTCAGGAAAGTAACACAACGAGAAAAATCTTTAAATCACTCACTTCTTGACCTTACTGGTAAGATACCAGGGCAATTTTTACTAACTTGGCAGGGTGTCAGATAATAAGCATCTACCAAGTGTATACTGGATTCATAACAAACTCTCACAGCCCAAACTACAAGCTATATTAGGAAATTCTAATCACATTAAGCATAGAAAATCCAGAAAAAAACTTAAAAAAAAAAATAAAGCAAACAATCTAAAAGCCAAACATAGACCCTCAGAGTTCTGCAGTGACCTTTTATGTCCTTGGCCAGCTAGCCTAGAGCTCCTTCCACTACTGCAAGTGGTAATGCAAGTCTCTGCAGAACAAACCATTCTCATGGTAGTTAAATATTTCATGCATCCTTTTGTAGCAGTAACAGAAGAGAACAGGAACTGTGCCACTTCCACAAGACCAGGAATCATTATTTCTATTATTTTGATGTTTACACTCTGGGTGCCATGCTCTCATTCCCAGCACTCAAAGTCATGATTAATGCATCCTTTCACTCTCCTTCATTTGTACATCCAGAAGCTTCCAAGAAGCATGGATGGTGTGAAGAGCCCCAGGAGCATGTCTGTGCACTGCAGCCCTGGCTGCCTGCCAGCCCTGGGCACGGGCTACTGCGCACAGAGGGGGCACGGCCAAGGCTGTCATCCGAGAAGGAGAAACTGCGTTGCCCTAGTAACAAAGGTCTCCCAAAACTGTTGTCTACAGAAACTTGAGCTACATCTCTCCTGGCCACCCAATAATAGCTGGTATTAATTTAGATTCCAGGAGCGTTCAGAGGACAATGTGAGGTCTATCCTACACTCTCCTAAATGCCACAGGGAAAGAAGTGGGTGTTGTCTTAACAAATTAAGGATTTAGAAATGCCCAGCTCCACACTGAGATTATCTTGTGCCAATCTCCCAAGAAAAGCAGCAACAGAACAGTTTGTCATAAGGCAGAAGATGGCCACCTCTTCCTCTAACACAAGCCTCTGTAAAAACACAGGCAGAGCCAGGCAACAGTCCCCTGGGGCAGCTCAGCTGGCAGGGAAGGCTGCAAGTGCACCAGTACAGGGGGACTGCTGTGCCACCAGCCTGAAGGAAACAGGCTCCCAGGTGACTTCTCACTCTTCACTAGACAGTTTGCAACAAAAATTTTCAAGCAGTGTCACCACGCAGTGACTGAGGTGCCCTGTGTGGGCTTGAATGCAATACCAATCTCTCCCAAGCTGACCACACCACCAAATCCAGAGTATCAGCACAGAAAGCAGAAAGAAGGGTTTTTAGCAGGTGTATAAAGCAGGTCTACATACCACAAAGGACCAGGAAAGAACACTCATTTTGCCCATAAATTATTATTTGAAGTATTAAAAAAAAAAAAAAGTAACCCCCCCAAAAAGCACTACAAATCCAATTCACTATTTCATATGCTTAAAAATTTGGTACCTATGGGTAGGCTGCTATCCAGAAAGTATTTAATATTTTAAAATTATATGCAAAAGACCTTTAGAATATTCAAGTCCCATTCCCCTGAAGGTACTGTAGCTTTCAGTAGTGTGGATTTATTCAGATCTCTCCCATTTACAAGATACACCCAACAGCAACTAACAACTGTTCATTCATAGTTTGAATTTCAGGTGCATAGACTTAACAAAATACCTGCACCCTGGATATACAGCTACTTTAAATAAATACACTGAGCCTCAGAATTTAATGCTTTTTTACTTGCACCTTATTGGTTATCAACAATCAATCTGAAATATCCAAGCAGTTTCAGTTAGCTGACTGCAAGTTTAAACTCACTAACTGCTAAGACACTTAAATATACTTCCCCAATTAAAGACAAATTATATTTTAACTTTCTCACTTGTGTATGTTGCAACAAAATACTGAAGAAAACTCTAGAGGAGAATAGGTAGGTTCCTGTAAGAGTCTGCAATTTATGGTTGCCTCTGGCTAGAGGATGGTTACATATGCACAGATTAAATCAAATTATTATAATACTTAGCAAATTCATCAAGCATTATGATGACTACAGCATCCTTACTAAGTACAATTCAAATAGCAGTGGCTGCCAAAACTATCCCCATTTTGAAAAATGGCTATTGAAGATAAGTTTACCAACAGCAAAAATACATACAGCGTTAAATGCGGGACAGACTCTGGTCTGGCACAAGTGTATAGTGAAGATAGCGTGTGACCGTGAGCTCTGAACATTCATCTGAGTGCTGGCAGTGGTTCGAGACAGAGCTCCCAGCTTCAAGCACTGCATCATCTGGAAAACAGGCAAGAAGTACATTGCATCCCTTGATGGTTAAAGGAAAAACGTTCCTATAACTTACTGTTTTGGATATATGACTAAAGTTTCTCTCTCTGCTATGAATTCAGTTCCTATATGCAAAAAAAACCTGAACTACAAAACCAAAAAAAGATCCTTAAATCAACAAACTACAAACTAAAAGTATTTTTTGTGAGATCTGTAAGAAAATACTTAAATCTTCATATTCCTCTCTCTACTGTACCCTAGTAGTAATGTAGTTATCTTCATTTACCTGCAGCAAAAAATGTATTATCTTTATACTTTTTTTACAAAAAGAAGAGAGTACAATAACATTTGTATTCAGATTTGCAGTGTACACAAATAGCAGTTTATTTCACATCAGGCATAAAGCAAAGCTTTCCTCTCAAAGAAAAAAATAATATGTATAAGATTTGGAAGATCAGATTTACATATATGCCAAAATTCTCCCAGCAGAACTATATTATGAACAAAAGCCTGTTCCTAGCTTTAAATGAATGTGACATGCACTTAGTATCAAACAGATCAGATTTCAGGCTACAAAGAATTAAGAAAATAAAAATTTTAGCTAGCTTTTACACTTAAATTGCCCAGAAGATACATATTGGCTAGCATGACCTCTATTTTTAACCATTCATTAAATCATGCAGACATTTTTAGAATCTAATTGGCATGTTACAGTGTAATTTATTTCCAATTGTCACCTCAGATTCTCCATTCACAGTTCGGGTTGTAACGCCCACTGTATAAATTCCTCCTGCTGAATCTTCATGTATTTTAATATTTGATTTTTTATTCTTTGCATCAATATCACGTGTGGTATCAAACAGGTCAAGAATTTCTTCATTGTAAAGCTAAGGAAAAGAGAAAAAACATATCATTTCTGGAAGGAATCCCTCCAATGAGGGATTATGTTAGTGTACGTGCCATGCACTAATAAATCTGTGCAAAAAGATTTAAAATTCCAAATGTCTCAGCTCCCAAAAGATGTGAAACATCCAAACTTACAAGGACAATAGGTGACAGAGCAGCTGCAAATTAAGTGACCTGCACAACTCCCTATGCCACCCAAAGATGCAGTAAGTTCCTCCACATTGCCAGATCTGAGATCAAATTCTTTAGTGGGACCAGGGAAGAGGAGGAATTTGGTGCCAGCAGAACAAGAGCAGTTTCTGTGGCAAGCACCTGCTATCTTCAGATTTAACCTTGGGCTTTTCTTTTGTGGATTCAGTTGGCTGACCCTGCTCCAAACACCTCCAACTCACTCCAGCTGCTCTCCCTGCTATGACACTTTTTCTCATCTCCTCTCTCACTTTCACAATTCTATGGCTCTCATTTAGACAAATTCTTCCTGCTCAGGAAGGAATTTGACATATAATAGTTTTGTGCAAGCTGCTTCTTAAAGACACCAAGCATGAGTCCAAAAATACTATGGCATGGCTTCTTGAGCAGGGCTTTTGTACTCCATAAGAATGTTCTGAACTTTATGCAACGTGTTTATATCCAATTGAAGATACTGGGAAAAAAAAACAGACAACCCACCCAGAAAAAAAACACTATCCCACTGGAAATTTCATGGTTCAAGTCTCTGCCAGTGTACACTGGAACATATCAAGTGTCTTCAATTTAGTTATACTAATTCATGTCAGCAAAGCTCAGCCCAGACTAATTCAATTCCTGATCAAAATCCCTAGGTAACAGTCAAAGAACCACCACAACAGATCTGTATTCACACAAGGTACTTTCTCGTAATGCTGAAAGTAAGTGATTTTCTCCTCTCAAAAGCAAAAAGTCATCCCTAAGAAGAAAAAGCTGAGCATTTGTGAACATGACGTTTTTTAATCCTTTACATATTAAAAAAGGGATTATATTTAATTATTAGGCATAGATAGTCTATGTAGGAATCTTCTTACTAATGTTTTACCTTCATAAGTTCAAACAAATTGATGCCACAATTTAGAGCAGATCCTGATAATGCACCTGCAATCGGATGGGACTGCATATGCCTGTCTTTTGAAAAAGCGGGAAAGCAAGGAGTTAAGGGAGGCAGACTGCAGCCAACTAAAGAAAGGCAAGAAAATAGCAAACAGAAGTCACTGTTCCCAACAGTTCTCCAGCTGTAAGACTTCAAAGTTATTCCAAAAATACAATCTTGCTTCAACTTGTTCAACAACTAAATTATTGTTTATGCAATCCAGCTCTAATGGTAGATAGGATGGAAGGAAGAAGATACTTTCTGATACAAGAATAGTGTATAATATCAAACTAATCAGAAACAGCTCCTTCTGGGAAAGCCTCAGTAAAAAAAAGAAAAAAAAATCTATCAACTAAAATGACATTTTGTTAATGGTAAAACTATATACATCATTTAACCTTTCTCTAAATTAGATAAACAAGACAGGTTTCAGTATGTACAGTTCAGCTGAAATACATTGTAATGGCTGCAATTTTTCATACCATTCTCACTGTAACATTCAATCACTGCCCTGTACTTTGGGATTCAGTCATATTTGTAGTGTTATGTCAAAAAACACAATAAATTCAAAAACCACACTGGTTACTGTTCCTTATGCTACTCAAGTTGCAGCTGCCTAAGCAAAGCTGAAGCTCCCTGGTGCACAGAGTAGAGCATTCCCACAGCACATGCTCAAGCCAACTCTCTCTAGGCAAATATTAGCCAGAGCAACAAAAAGTTCTGCATAAGGGTAGCAGTGACAAACCTGGACCAATACAAAACTAATGCCAGCTTGTTAATCTTTAAAACAGTTATAGGAATCTATGACTAAAGGACTTAATTTACTTCATCAGCAATAAAACCAACAGCTTTTCTCATGGGTAATATAAAAGTGGGAGTTTCCACTCCCAAAGTAGATAAAATTGTACATACTGAAGTAAGCAAAACAAATTTACACCTGCTCTTCCTAAAATTGATTCTGCCTCTCTGTGTGCCTGAACTATCAGATTTTGCAGGTTGGTAGTAAATGTAAATACGTTACACCCAAAATCAATCAATTTAAAAAGCAGTTCCACAGTCAGGAGACACAGCATAAAACCGACAAGGCACAAAGCAACAGCTGCTGCAGGTCAGAAAGATCACAGATGTTATGGCCCCTTTACCAGTAACTGTGTCTACAAGAAAACACAAAGGGAGCAGTTTTGCCTCAGTATCGACCAGGGTTTTTTTTCTCTGGGTCTAAGAAAGAAGGGAACAGTGACACTGAAGCCCAATCCCAAACCAGAAAGAAGTATTTGCATGCTAGGTCTCTTCTTTGGTGAAAGAAAGTCTTCTGAACAGATTTTGAAAGCTAAAGAAATCTATGTCAAAATGACAAAAGCAGGCAAAGCATGGTCACTACTCAAAGCCAAAAAGTACAATTAGGGGGTTTTTTATAATTTCTTGTTTTAAAGTTTTGTCAAGAATTACCAACAGACAACAGCAACAGGCTCTACAAATAGAAAGGGATAAATTATGACAAACATAACTATTTCTATACTTCAAAGTAATATTATGGAGGGAAGTAGTAAAATAATTGGAATAAGATAAAGACTTTTCCATAAATTGAAGCACTGAAGCAAATCCCATAAATTTTCCTTTTGAAATCTTGAAGATTAATTCAAAACATCTTGGGAGAAAAGAAAATTTAAAAGAAGCAACCAGAAAAAATATTTAACTGGTTTTCTTAAAACAAAACCCAACACCAAAAAAACCCACATAAAGTTACACTCAGAAATCTGGATTGTATTTACCTCTAAGAACTGTGCATTCACTTTAAAATCTGGAGGTGGAAGTCCTTGTTTTATAGCACCTTGTTTCTTTTCTTCAATACATCTGAAAAGGTGCTTAACAGCACGTGATATAATGCCTTGTTCCTCTTCTGTTATGTTGACATCAAATCCAGTGCCCATGGTATATGTTTTGCCAGCACCTGTCTAATTTGAAAAGGAGTAGTCACTAGAACATGCTGATAGTACCAAATCATCATAGAAATACAGTTTGCGACACTAGTGTTCACATCAATTTGTCATCTTTACAATACTAATATACACAACAACAGGTCACTTTGAAAAATGGATAAACAATAGAATCTGGACAAATTACTGTTTATCCAGAGATCACATACAGGAAGGCAGAGAACAGTTAAATCTTTCCTAACCCTTCCCCCAGAAACTCTCCCTAACCAGCTTACATCAGCCTTGAGCGATCACCTCTAGGTCAAAAGATGAGTTAATGTTTCCAAACAAGGCTGTTAATTAAAGTATGTATTTTGGAGGTAAAAGCAGCATTTGCAATTCTTTACTGAAGTAGATCAAATGACTCCCTCAATTAAGATGTCTGAATATCTCAGATATTGTATTCCCATTGTTCTCACTTTATAGTAAAGAATACAAGCTCTATGTTCACTAGGAAAATAATCTCATTAAATGTGAAGTCCAATACAAGACAAGGTAGTGTAGTGTTTTCACTTAATTAGTGGGTCAAGTCTAAGACAAAGATAGGATCACACAGCTGAACATAATCTGCTAAACTGGATCTGCAAACTGCTTTGTTTGACTAGGAATAGACTTCACCTGGCTAACTTGAGGTGCAACACCTAAGAGTGGTGAAATCCAGCATCCAAGGCCATATTTCATGCAATCAACTCATAAGGGAATATCCAGAAGACAACACCACATTCTCTACATTATGCTCAGCTTCAAGTGTGCCCAGTATACTAAGAGGGTGTGTTCACTATGAAAAGTTCTCTGACTTTGGAATCTGATCTCATTTTGCCCACAAGCAATGTGGCCTGAAGTTCCCCAGGATCTATTTTAAAAAGCTCCTATTCCCAAAAGTCTCTAAAAATGCAGTGGGTTGAAAAGTTCCTCAGAAACCAATCACAGTACAACCTATCTCTGTAAATTCAAGTGATTAAGTCAATAATTTGTATTGCTGCATTGAGGTGAATTCAGGAATTATAAGGACTGATACTACATAAACTCAACGCTCTCCTACAGTTTAACTCATTGAAAATAAACCGAAGATGCTAAAAAACAGATTAATGCATTCAGAAATTTAAGAGAAAAATCAAGTTGCAAAAAACTGTTTATTCCAAAATTAACACTTTAAAATAAAATAGTGAAGCTTACCTGGCCATAAGCAAAGACAGTGGCATTATAGCCTTCAAAGCAACCTTCAATCAGCTTTTCTATGCACTGTACATAGATCTCTTCTTGCTGTGAGTCAATGTTAAACACATAATCAAAAGTGAAGGCCTTATCTTTTCCCAAGAACACTTGAGGTTCACCAGGTGTGACAGATGTACAGATATGGCATCCTTCAATCTTCTCTTTGGCTAACTGTGGTCTAATTCTGTTTTGGAAGAGATAAAAAGAACTATTAGAAATTCTCATCATCAAAAAGAGGAGCAGTACACAATAAAAATAAGGGCTCTGAGAATTCCTTAATGACTGAGAAGTCAGAATTTTTTCAAGCCAGAGGGTTTTTGGTTGTCTGAGCCACAGTACTGACTGTATCAGAACCCCAGCCATAAAACTGCTCATGCAAATGACACCATCTTTTCTGAAGGTTCACCTACTTCAAGTTGATGACCCTGCCTAGAACACGGAATGTTTCTGTATGCATATTATGCATTACTGAAGAGTCATTTTTATATATTGTTTCAAACTTAGAAAACGAGCTTTCCAGTTTTATCAAACTTCTGCATTCTTTCATTGTACAAACAGTAATTTTACTTTTTTTTTTGAGGACCCACCAACATCTAGCTCAGTTGGTTAGAGGCTGGTGCTAGTGATACCAAGATTGTGGGTTCACTTCCTTTGTAGGCCATTCACTCGAGAGCTGGACTTTAAGACCCTTATGTGTCCCTACTAACTCAGAATATTCTGTGATATAATCTTAAATAAAAGCCTCCTTGCTGCAAGAGCAATGACAGCAAGGAAAAGGCTCACATTTCTTCTTTTGTCAGAAAAGGAACTTTGTACAGTCAGAACACTTCTGTGAAATGTTTGGTTTCAGAGAAGAAGTATACATTCAGACAACAGGAAAGGAACAATATTTAACAAGTTCTAGAGGTAAGAGTGTTTCATTCCTCATCATTTCCCCTATAAAGCAAATTTCAGCTTTTATTTCAGTGTGTTCAGTTTCTTATTTTACCAAATAACTTCAACTTCTTGTATTCTATCATTTTATCAATTCCTCTGCACTCTTAACACTCTTGCAGCCTGATCAAAATTGAATTCATTTACTGGCCTCACGACTAATAATGACTGCAGAAGCTTGTAATTCAATTGGTTTAATGATTAACTATCAAGAAGAAAAACTCTGGCCCACCTAACACACTGTTCTAGCTATAAGTAACTAGCAATTTGTTTACAAAGCTAAGTTTTAAAAAAAAATATTTCCAAGTTTCCAAAACCACACTAAAAAAACAACTCAAACCAAACTCAAACAAACAAAATCCACACCAAAACGTGTGCAGTATGCAGCTTAAAAGATGTGACAAGGAAGGCTAATAAGAATGATAAAAAAGCAGCAGTACAATTACATACAAAGACAATAATGGAATATTTTATATAGGTACTCCAATTATAAAAAGCTTCAGTGCAGCTACTTTCAGTTACACAGTGTCAAAGATCTGCATGCACAGATCTTAAATACTTAAAGGCACATAATCATATTCCATTCTTTAAGGGCCACATGCACATTAATGCTCTCTTTACGGTAGCTGTGCTGCCTTGAAGCAAATTCCCTAACATCTTCAGGTATCACATGTTGGTTTGGATCACAGAGAAGTTTCAGTGTGCACAATTCACAGCCCCTTCAGAGCAAACTAAACCAAAATGCTCGAACTCCAAACACACAAAACTTGTTCCAAAATCTAATGGGAGCATAAGGGCCCAATGCTACCTGCTGATCTACTGTGACTGTGCCAACACCTGCTGATACAGAGAGAGCTTGTCTCCAACAACTGAGCGGACTGTTACAGACTAATTAGGTACATGTTAGATGAAGTTAGAAATATACTGCTCAAAAAAAAAATACAAAAAAAAAAATCTTACAGAGCATGATGTACCTACTTTTTATTGCTTATTCTGAATTTTTCATCCAGGGATGCGCATTGCTGTCATGAGTATTTTTCAGATTTTTCATTCTGAGGGTTTCATTATATCCCATGAGTGACACTAGAGATTAACCTTAATGTATCTGTAAGGTTTTCTGCAAATTAATTCCAGTATGGAAATTTCATTAATGATCAGGAGGTACCACCTTTGTCAGCTTACCCTCTAGTGTAAAGTGAAAATTAAGTAAACCTTTGAAAAATATCATTAAAGATTATATGATGTGCAAAACAGGCATAAATATTCTACAACAAGTATTTGCATTTAAGGACACAAAGTATGTAATATAGGTCACATTTTCTCTCTAACAACATCATAAGAAGGTGGGTTTTTTTCCTTTAAATTAAATAAGAATGCTAAAAGTAATACAGGATTTACCTAAATCAGTCAATAAGAACCAAGTTGATCCACTTGTACCTGTGTCGATTAAACACAATCTGATAAATATGTACAGAAGCTTGTAATACATTTACTTCCTTCTAAATTACAGAAAATTTTGGTAATAAAATAGCTTTTATTTCTAGGTAAACAAAGTCTTCAAAGAAAAATGAATCATATGCCTTTTCTAAAAGCATTCTACACAACTGGAAGGTTGAGCAAATAAAACACTGCAGCTTGCTGTCTAAAACAATATTTAGAAAATGCCTACTCAGTAAGTTATTCTGCTGCCTTCTTTTACTGCCATGAAGTCAGTCAGAGGGCAAGCTCCTTTTTCAGACTAAGCAGTCTTATTCTTTCAGTAATCCAGTCCACACAGTACACTCCAGAGGTATGTCTCATTGCCTTCAGAACAAAAAAGCCTAGGAAGATCTCTTCTAGAAATCTAGATGGAAAATACATTTTCAACATCAAGCAAACTTTAGTGCATCCCAACTCCTCTCCAGATCCAAAACGCTTTTAGCATCAACTTGCAGGATGAAGTTGACAAGTTTTTTTTAGAAGTTTTTCTTCATATGTTTTTATTCTATGCTTTAAAAAAAATTAATTTTCTACATTAATGAACTGATGCAATTATGACAGGTGCCAAATAAATTTTTTCTTTCTACTACTAAGTAAAGGCTGAGTGACCATGAAAAGGGATAGCCTGCCTAAAATATCAATGATTTGCATGACAATTATTACAGTGATGACAGAACTGTGAAGTGAGCAGTTTCAATGTCGCCCAGCAGAGACTTCCCATGGGAATCCTCCTGGCCAGGTCCTGCCTTGCAGCCAGGAGCACCTCCCAGAGCTGTGCTGCACAACAGCAAGCCTGTTCATATCAGCCTAGCATAACCAGCCTACAGCAAGACACCACAGCACAGACCAGCTGAGCTGAGAGCTGTCTGTGTCACTGCTAGCAGCTTCTTACCAGACCAGTCACTTCCCCAGGTTGTAAAAAAACACTCGGAGATCCAGCAGTGATGATGGTGTCCCTCCTCCCTAACTCACCACTAAATCTGAAGGCAGTGCTAGGAGAAAAAGTAGCATTTCGCCAGCGCTAATGCAACACAAAGGAAAAACAAAGCAAGACTTGCCACAACAGAGAAGCTTCATGCCAAAGACAGATGCCCTTCTCATTCTGTCATTGGTCTTAAACAATGTTCCTCTCTGCTATGGAGTTGAGAGGTAGCAGTGATGTATCATGACTGCGTCAGATTTGAATGACATCTTCCCCCAAAAAGAGATGTGCAGACAAGAAACCTTCATTACCCAACCTGAGGTCTCCTCAAGGGATACTTCAAGCTCTGAAATCTATACAGCTGTCTTGGTAAGTTGGCCATGAAGCTAATGAGATGTCTCAATGAGTAAGCAAGAGATTCTTCCCCTTCAATCTGATTACAAACAGTGTGAGTATCACCCAAACCTCAAGACTTGAAAGTCTTACTATGAGCACTGAATGCGTGATTCAGCAAACAAAAGTCCTCATGCAAGTCAGATTCTGCTCCTGCACTGCCTATAAGAACATCTCCTCCTTCTCCATCCCACACATGAATTGGGAAAGTGATTTTTTTCCTTTCTGCTTACAGCCAAACATTTTCCACTCTCACGTCTTAATGTGGTCACTTCTGTCAGCAAAGCAGGCAGCGCCCACACTCTAAAAAGTGAAAGAGTTCATTCTGGTCATCTCTCCTTGCCCAGCCTGTGGTCTGGCAGTCTGCCATTGAGATTTTTCTCCAAGACCAATTTGACTTCACCCATTTTGTCTTCTACATGGCCCCACCCCACCTGTTTTTCAGGCTACTCTCTTAATTGCAGACAATTGGGTGTTTTCTGCCTATTTCCAATCATATCTCTTTAGATGTGGCAACTTCCCAAACAACATTTTGCTTTACATCCTTCCCTCTTCTCCTCTCCAAAGCATGAACACACCCAATTTTTGTTTACGTGTACTTCGCAGCACCTCCAGGCCACACACATGAAACTTAATCCCCTAAATCTCTCCAGCCTCAGCACACTGGGACAAGTTGTCAAATTAAAGAGTGCTAAACCAGCCAGTGGTTGCACAGTAATGCACTGTATTGTACTGGAACTAATCCCTCAGTAAAACAGGGGCACAATGTCTCTGCTAGAAGTATTGTCAGCTAGAACAGGCTCAGATAATACATTTCAGGGACTACAGTCATCATCAGGCCAATACCCTGTGTTATGCAAGACATCAGACTTTACAAAATTGATTCCTGTTTAAACTAGATAATATCGTAATATCTCTTTGAAAAGTATCCTAAGTTTACTTCTAGGGATGAAAAACTGTTCCAGTAATCTAAATATATATTATTTATACAAGTAACTATTTGCATATATAAGGATGTATGTATATATACATACACACACATCCCTTTTCAACTACTAAACAATTTTATCTCTGTGCCTGTTTATTTAAAAACCTCTCCATTATTTAATTTAACCCTAACAATCTCTAACCATCTATGATCACATCACCCCTTAATCTCATTTCATATACTAAAAAAGACCAGTGATTTTTTAAATTTGCATCTCCATGAGAAGAACTGTAAACTCTAACAAAGGGTAATAATCAAAGTGTTTACCATATGCCTTCTCAGAACCTCTACAGAATAGCAATAAGAACACAAGAACTTCAAGGAGTGATCTAAAAAGGGGGAAAAAATCAAATTATTCTTGTTTTACAGAAAGCAAAGCAGAAAGAAATAATCATAGGCTAATCTTTCAGAGTGCAATGACTATCCAGAAACTGTGTGCTGGAAAGAAAAGATTATTCTGAAGCCCCAGATAAAGTTATTTTTCATTTAAAAGGCTCTGTGGGGAAAGGGCCGTTTTCACCTTGATCAGAAAAGCGTAAATTCAAACTATGTGCTGTGCTGACCAGGAAACAAGTTAACCTGTAAACCCAAGACTCTCCAATACTTCTCTTACTATGCTAAACCTATTAAATTTCACACAGTTAAGTTTCACATGTGGGTATATCAAATATTAAATCCAGAAACACCTAATAAAATACTTAGCAAAGCATAGCAGGCAATATGAACTGGGAAGCAGATAAAAACTGCCCAAAACCAGAAAAAAAACAGCTTCCAACTCACTTCAGCATCAGAATTCCCTCACCTTACTGCTCCTTAAAATTTCCACTCAGCAAATCACTCCCAATAAATTCCCTTCAGAGCAAGCAGGGAGTAAAGAAAGCTAAGCAGGTTTCATCTCAAAGACACTTGATAAGTTAGGCTTGCATAAACTTCTCAGTGTTTTTGCTGGAATCTTGCTCTGTAATTAGCCACACTTTCGAATGACACCAAAACTATAATGTCTGAATGCATTCATCTGAACTACACCTCTCAACAAGCTTTAAGGATAAAAAAAGATCTGATATGTGAGAAACTCCAGGTTTGTCTCCTATTAACACAGCAAAACGGGTGCAGGAACAAGTCTTTAGGCTCATAACAGCAACCATCACCTGCAGAGAGTTTCTGAATAATGGCATCACTAATGGTATAACTCCATATTAATGGTATCAATCACCAGTTTTACATGTACTGGTATCAAGATGGAAAAACGGATATGCAATTACAGACATACAAATTACAGTGACCACACGAGACACGGCTCAGCAGCTGAGCCACCCAGCCCATGGCCAAGTTTTTCCCCTTGGTATTAGCATCCCTTCAAATCATGTGTAGCCACTAAATATAACCATTAAGCCTTAACTTAAAACATGCAGCAAAATCAGCCACTAAATTACTAAATGGGCTCTGAGGTATTACATTTTCAATAGCTAACTTACTGTAATGCAAACAAAAAAAAAATCTATTCAAAAACATATGCAGAAAACATTTTGTTCCAGCACTGCAGACTGTCACTTCCAGTTTGCATTTAATGAGAAAGCAACAAATGGAAAACTAGAACAAAATTAAATTGAGGAAATATACCACTGCCATAATTAGATTTGTCCAGTTTTCCCATACTCTCCAACTCCAGCTCTTAAATAATTTATTTTTTTTTTATACACACAAATTTAATTTCGTGAAACAATTACCCTTTTCAGTAGCTTGGGTCTGGTCAGCTCCCATACCCATTAGCTGTTCATGCTGGAGATGACATTGGCAGTGCCAGGCTGAGGCAGTTCCACAGGCTGCTGCTCTGCCTTGGTTCCTGAAGAGCTGTACAATAGCTGTATCTCTGGGCAGATACCAAGGCCAGGACACAGCTCAGCAGTGTGATTTCAGTTTAATTCTTGTGCGATTCTGTAACAGCCTAGCAGGCTGTGCAACGCAGATGGCATTCTCACACTGGCAGGCACAGCCCCGCACTTTTGCTAAGAAAAGAAAATGCAGAGGGGAAACACCCAGGCATGCTCTCACATAATTCCTACTGCTCCACATGCTTCCTCCCTCACACCACCTCACAGGAGGGCTAGCAGACCCTCCAGAAGATCTCCAACATCTTTCTTGATAACATAAATGAATGCATTCACACAAGCCTTCTTCATGTGGTTTTATTGTGAACTAATTTACTCTCTAGTGAGCCAAGAAATCCACAACTTTTGAGAAAAATTTTAAATTTGAGAGAGAGAGAAGGGAGAACTGTATTGCAGGGTTTGTGCTGGCCTTGGTAATTTCTAGTTCAAGACAAGGTCATCTCTGATGGAAAAGCTTCACTACCATAAGTTTCCATGTGCCTGCCAAGCACAGGACTGGCACACCTCCAGAACCAAGAGCAGTTTGAGTAGAACTAAACAGACGTGCCTTTTCCAAAGGCAAACAGATTTTTAAAAGTTGTTCTACTGTGCTACTTGCCTCGGTTTTCTTAACGTCTATTGTTGTAGGTGTCACCTCTCTCAGAAAGGCAGAAGAGAGGTAATAACACAATATCTTAGATAAAATGAGAGCTAAGCAAATGCAGCAAAGTATAATTTATGAACTAAGACTTCAAGTAGTTATGGTTTATGAGCAAGAAATGAAAGGAGTTAGACCTTCCTAAAAGTAAAACTAAATTAATTTCATACCATATAGGAATGCAGGCACACCTGTTTTGTGCAATGAAGTGGCAGAATAGAGACCTCAGTCACAGCAATTAGGGGTCAAACAGGCTTCGGTGCTGAAAGGGACTACAGTCACCTGATCCACTGCTGATTAGCCCGAAGCAACTGCCTCTCCCCATCAGGGAGCATGAACAAGTCATTCTGCTGAGAGTAAGAAGCAAAAATAAGGATTTCTGCTGCATAATGAAACACAGCACTCAGCTACACTACAGTGTGATTGGCATTAGCTCAAGGTCTGGACACCATGCTGTATGGAACATGTGGACATACACTGAAATAAACAGGTCACTCACTAGCTACCTCTCCTTTAAGGATTAACTCTGAAAATACAATCCCTGAGAATCTTGAACACCTTTAAAATAAGAGGAAAAAAAAAGGAACTCCAGAAGGTGCTAGGTCATTTCAATTTTTATTTGAGAGGTAGCTTCTGGTCTTAGAAAGCCCTGTGTACACTTGTACACTTTCAGCTTTCTGTCTGCTTACACAGCACTTGTGGATATCACCCCAGAACTGGCAGAATTGCAGAACCATCCCAAATACTTGGTTCAGACATGAACAACAGGTTTCTTCCCAGGTGGTCTATGAACCTAACATTTCCAAAAGGCCAATGAGAAATCAAAGAAATGTCTTCTGAACACAAGAAATACACAATAAAGGGAAACTGTAACCAAAACATTTACCCCAGGGAAGCAGAACCATCTGTGGCTATGGCTTTGGATAGCTGCTCCATATCACTAAAACTGTAATTTACCAGAGGGTTCAACCAGTCTGCAATTTGATGGCTATGCTCCATATATATTTATATTCCAAGTCCAATATCCACAAAGCAAATTAAGGACAGTACTGCCTTTAAACTGCATATTAAATCTGTCCCTCTTACAATGACTGCACCCAATTCTTGTAAGTTAAAGGTTTCTATCGAAAAATATATTTTAGCTTTCATGACTATTAGGCTCAGGCTCAGAAGTATGAAACATCATCTTCATTTCACTGGTGGTGTTTCACATCAATCACTAGCACAACAATAATGAAGACTAGTATAGATTACTATTATGAAAAATTTATGGCAATAGTACCTGATGATTACAACTCTTAAAGAACATAGAGGTGACAAATACAAGAGAAAAGGGAAAAGGTCCTTTGGTGAGCCCCCAGATCAGTGTCCAGCTATGGCTCTCATAGATAAAAGAGGCCAATTAAGCTAGCAAGAATATCTTCCTGAGGGTAAGGATTCATGAACAAAGCAACTCTACATACAGAAGAAAGAGAATGACACCCTGTATTTCTTTTGCAAATTATGGAAGTTTTAGCAACTCTACATACAGAAGAAAGAGAATGACACCCTGTATTTCTTTTGCAAATTATGGAAGTTTTAGCAACTCTACATACAGAAGAAAGAGAATGACACCCTGTATTTCTTTTGCAAATTATGGAAGTTTTAGCAACTCTACATACAGAAGAAAGAGAATGACACCCTGTATTTCTTTTGCAAATTATGGAAGTTTTAGCAACTCTACATACAGAAGAAAGAGAATGACACCCTGTATTTCTTTTGCAAATTATGGAAGTTTTTTCCTCCAAAATATAGCTTTAGCACAAAACTCAGCAGCCTTTCTTGTTCCTGCTCTGGGTCTTACAGCTGTAAGGAGTGGCTGAGTCACACTGCTGGGGCAAAGCTTACCAGAGCCTGGTACTAATTATGTAAGAAGGGCAGCATCAGGAAGAGGAATACACTTCCCGTAGCAACTTTCTACAGTATGACTGAATGCTTAACAGAGCTTACATGTGCCAAACAAATACCATTATAAGTAAATTCAGAGGAAAAACATTAAAAAAAAATTTAAGGAAGCCTTTTTGAAGAGTGCACAGCCCAGCAGCCTTGTATCCATGAGCCAGGATAACAAGTGCTGCAGTATCTTAGACAAACTTTGCTTCCAGAAATTTTAGTGTCAGAATTCAGCTGACAAAGTACTGTACTGTCAAAACTAATGTAGTGGATATAGGCTATCCAACCACCCAAACCACTGCAGTCACTGCTGCTTTACCTAGCTACAGAATAACATTTATTTAGGTCCAAGGGGGAAAGAATTAAAAACAAAACAAACAAAAACTTAAACAAAGCAAAAAAAAAAAAAAAAAAAAAACAAAAAAACCCAAAAACCCCAAAAAAACACANAAAAAAAAATCAACAGCAAACATCCTCAACACCATCAAACAACACCAAACCACTAAACCACTGTCTGCGTACTTCCAAACCTAAGTTCAGTCATATTTAGAGCTTGGGGATTTTGAGATAATTTTGGTATCTCTTGTATGCCAGCAACCAATCAGCCCAACATATCCAAATACACTAAGCCTGTAAAAAGTACATTGCTCAACAAAAATGTGGTGGGTGTCAACTCCTTTTAGAAAGCATACTTGTAACTAATGTTTAACTACCAGAGGCAAACTTTACTAAAAGCAAAGTTTTGGTGAGACAGCTGGTTTCAAAAACATTGCCAGCAGCATCATTACATCAACAAATGACCCAATAATGCCCACATAAAGGCAGTGGATTTCTAGTTCAAAAGTTGAAAAGTCCTTCTTGCAGAGCAATAACATTGTTTTTGCACACCCTCACATACAAAAAGATGTATCTGCAGATTCAAATGAGTAACTTAAAAATACAATTATTTAATGCAATTTAGTGAACTATTTTAAGAATAAGTACATGCATTCAGGAACTCCCTCACATTACAACTTATCCTTGATTTCTTAACAGCATCAACAAGTATATTCAGAAACAAATATACTCAGAAATAGGCAAGAAAAAAAATGTTTCTCCACTACAGAAAAAAATATTTTGAATAGAGCAATGAACTGATGTAATGCAAGGCTATCCAGATGATCAAAAAATTGTCAGTCATGCCAACACTAGGCTTCGTTCAATTTCTTCCAGTTCAATTAAATGTATGTCTGTTCTAGAAGTTCACTACTTCTTCCAAGCAGCTTAGTTTTTAAAAATAGGTACTCTGTTATTTTTAAAGTTTAAAGGGCTGGCTATGTCTGCAGCAAAGAACTCTCAATTGCCTCTCTTTCCCAGATTTTCCTTTCCTTCTTAAACACCCACACATATTCATGCTCCTGGCTCTTATAGCTTTAGTACACAAATCACTACATGCTCATGACAAGATTACAGTAGCTCTGAAAGTTTTTTTCATTTCTTTCCCCTTCATACAGAAACACCATCTTCCCAGTTGTATATTCTCAAGTTTCGGGCAGTTGGTTGCTTTACACCTCTGAGCCACAAGTCCAATAATTACACTTCACCAACTCAAAACAAACACGAAGTTACCAACATACCTATAAGGTAAAGCTACAAGGCACTTCATAAGTAATTACAGTTAAATAATAAAACAAAAGAACAGGAGGCCAGTTAAAACAAAAAAAATTACAAGTTGTCATTAATCATCACTGAAATAACTGTTAGCTAACACTAGTAAAATAACCAGAGACTTCACAATGGGACAAGACAGCTAAAAACAGTGTTTCAATAATCTGCACTGAATAGTGCCTTCACTCTTAACTTTCAAAGCAACATTCCTGGAACAAAAACTACTGTATGACTTTTCTGCCACGCCTTTAAAAAAAAAAAAAGAAAATCCACACAAAAAACCACGTTGTATCCATAACACCCAATACACCAAGTTCCAAAGCAAACTGCAGAAAATTTCTTCATATTTATTGTTGACTGTTTCTAATGAACAGAAGTTGCTCTGTTCCAAAACAGAAGGTAGACTGTTCATGCAGTGACTGAAAGCTCTGAGCTTGTAAATCCTAACTCTGGAGCAAGGAAAAGTAATTCACTTGCTTTATTTAGTACTGCCTGTTTTCAAACTTGCAAAACAGAAAGAAACAATGTTATCCAACTTCTCCAGTCACACTGTTTCAGCTACACGTTGTTTTATGTTTGAATGACAATCCTCAAATTTAATTATTTTCTTCATGTATATTCATTCTATTTGCAAGGCTGCAAAATCATTCACATCAGCAGCAACAGCATCAAACAGAGATAATTCTTAGATAATTTTTCCATCCTTCCGTTCCTATGCAATGATACTGTATTAAGCTGCATTCTAAATTTGACTACTTTGCTGCTCTTTCTTGGCTTGAAAAATTTAGTTAAAATCAGGACAATACAGGAAACTATATTAAATTCGGTAGGTAGCATTTTCCCCGCACTGAGCCATGCTTCAAAAAGATAGCTCAGTACGATGCTGGATGCTCTTTTTCTGAAAGCATTGTAGGAAAATATAAAATGTCAGTCCTCAAGCTCTCCCCCACCCTTCCTCCAGTCCTCAATCCCCGTCAAAGTTGAAGAGTCTGCAAGTCTCTTGGTACTGATTCTAAACAACACTCTCCATGAAGTTTCAACCAGGTGTAAAACTTGGGTTATCTACAGGCCATAATCTTTGGTTCAGCTAAATGCAGACTGACTTTCAGATGGGGTAGATATGTGGAAAACTATTAGCAAGAGAGTATTTAGCATTTCTATGGAATACCAGTGGAAAGCTGAAATAATTGTAGCTTAAGTAACAAAAGAAGTCAAAAGAATGGGATTTATCACAGTTGACTGGTGAAATAAGTTTGGAGTTGGTACTGATCTATCAGGGCCTCATTCAACATCATCTGTGCAAGAAATTCACTGGAATCTGGAACCTCACAGGAAAGCCAGTTTCCACACAAAAATTCACATCCCAAAGCTATAAGAAAGAGAGCTCCCCTCTGCAACAAAACTTGTGCTTTGGGCTGAGCTGCTGCCATTTCACAAGCTCAGCCTTTCATTGAATCCAAAAGGGCTTATATGACACCATATAAGTAGTGACTACAATATCCAGTACATCACTGGAGATTTTAACCTAAGAGAAAGTGGAAGAGAATGCTTTGCTGCCTCATCAGGAAAGCATGGGCTTCCACACTAGGGCACGTAGGAGCTCCTTGTTGCCTAGGCTAAACAAATTCAGTGTGGAAATAATTGTGGAAATACAGTCATTCGCCTGGTTTAATTGCTACTGGCATGCAGACCTTGCTGCATTAGCAAGCTGACAGTTTGGAATTACCACTAGTAGTAATACTGGTACATTTCACCAAAATATTAGCTCCAGGACAGACCACATCCATGAAACAAATGCATCCTGGTCATGGACTCCAATGTAAACTGACAGCTGCACAGGACTCATAGCATACTCTCTGAATAAAGTTTATAAAGAACCAACTACTTCCTTGCTACTGATACATGCTTTAGACAACCATTATCTATGCTGGCCTAACAGCAAGGCTAAGCACTTTCTGCTTCATGTCCTAGCTGTAGGCTTAATTTTTCATTACAGCTCAGGTTCCCTGGTAAGATTACAAATTCAGCCAGAAATCCAAAACTATTAATGCAAAGTCACTTCACAAAAACAAACAACCACAATTTAAAAAAAGAAAAAACATGCAGCAAGGTAGCTCACACAAATTGAAAGCAACTATCTCTATTCTACATCACAGGTCGGGGAGGCTCTGACTCCATTTCTGGAACACTTGTCTGCTGTGTGCAGCTGCTGGCCTGGGCACTGCCCTGCCAGTCTCCCTCAGCTCCAGGGCACACAAAGCAGCAACATCTGATCCTGGGATCATTTCTGTTTGCTGAATGCTTGGCCACAGCTCCTTGGGGACATAAGGTAAAGTCTCTCCTGACAAGCTGCTTCAAGGTCAAAACCCATTTATTTTGCCTTGACTCAATTAAATCAGCTCTACTTGGCAACTAATACTTCTAAATCGGGCGTTTCCCAGCTGCTCTCAGAAATCATCAATGCAAATCACTTGTGGTTTATCTGCATCAGAGTTCATAGTCCCTTACACACTGGAGATAGCACAGATGCTTTCAAATTAAGTATTCATGTATTAACTGTTTCAAATTGCCTTAGAAATTAAAGTTCATGGTAACTGTCTTCTGTAGATCTGTAAACCAACTGAGATGGTTACAGACCTGCCACAAAATCTGTGACCAAGCATCTCATTCCTCCAAGCACTCAACATCAGACAACAGAAGAGTTTCTTTGGCTTAAATGAGACCTAAGAGGACAGTGCATGAAGGGAGTGCTCACAAGGTTTTCCAGGAGCTAAGAAGGAAATGGAAAACTATGAGTTCATACAAAATAGTGTTAATGACATACTGGCCTCAAGGCCAGGGAAGGTATTACACTAAGGCTTATATAAAGCTTTCATAATGGGTCACACATTTATTAAAAGCCACAGACAGATATATCTCTATAATAATCCATAACTTTACAGCTGTTTCAGATAGTTTTCCTCACCAGATCCATGAAGTCAGAAGACTGGCTATTAGCACAAGCTACAAACTCTGCATTGCCAACTGCTATGAATCAGGCAGCTGCCTCCCAAACCTCTGACTTCCACTCCATGGCTGCACTCAGCTTCAATCACTTACTACCCCTATTTTTACAGAAAAAAGTGGGGGGGAAGGGGAGGAAAGAGGGGAAAGAAAAGGTCATTCCACAATAACAAAGCTCTAGCGTTTTGGCAACTTTGTTTCTAATTAAAATTATTTTTCTTATCTCCACAGACAACATTTGAGGGATAGTAAAAGAGGTAAAAGGCAGTTTACTCCAGCATATGCTACGGTACCAGATATTTAGAAAGAAAAATTGAATATTTAGACAAAACTTGTTAAGGTAACTGGTGTTCTACAGAAATTGTCAGCGAGTACTTAAAAAGTCTTAAGAGGGTATTAGTAGATCAATTTTTAGATCATAGAAATAGATTAACATTTCTCCTGCAAATTTACTGATTTCTCCAAAACAGGTACTTACAT
Source organism: Toxostoma redivivum (assembly GCA_013397375.1). Classification (NCBI taxonomy): domain Eukaryota; kingdom Metazoa; phylum Chordata; class Aves; order Passeriformes; family Mimidae; genus Toxostoma; species Toxostoma redivivum. The sequence continues at coordinate 313,103 of VXBI01004730.1, forward strand.
TTTTTCTAAGACAGTCTGCTTTTACAATTGGTGAAAAAGAGAGAAAATTCTGTGCTGTTTAAAACTTCAAATTTTGCTACATCATGCTCTCCAAACTGTTAATTGTGTGTTTTAAGAGATTTCACCACTGAATCTGAAGAAAGGCTAAGGCAAGAAAGATAGTAAAGAAGGCTCTTTCAGCTTTTTAAAAGTTTTTAAATAAAATACTGTCAGGATTGGGTTTTAAATGGAGGTTTTTTGTTATTGTTTGTTTGTGGGGGTTTTTTTGAAGAAACATGACAGCTAAGCAGATAGTATGACCTCAGGATCCTCCCAGGAAAGTTTTTCTCCCTTGTTTCAACTATAGACTTTGATTGCCCATGCCTTATCACTCGACTTTTGTTTGCACAGAAATACAGAACTCTGTCATCAAATGAAGTGCAACTGTAATGCAGCCCTTACGTAAGCTCTATCACATGAATAATTAGCAAGGCATAGAAAACTACAAATAGCTTATTTACCAACCTACCATCAGAGTTAACCATTTCTACACCACTGAACTAAGGATCAGTGGCTGAAGAATGGGAACAAGATAAATTGAAACTGGAGAAAGATTCAGGAGAGGAAGGAGGATTACCTAGCACAAATGAAAGGAGAGGATTTCTTTGACTCAGCATTTGGTTTTACTTCAAATACAGTCATGTTTTTAACAGAACACAGAATTATATTCTCAATCAAATCGAGTTGACCGGTGTTACACAATATGTCATTAAGTGTGAGAATGGACAAAAAATTTACACAATCTTTTGTGTCTTTCCTATACCACCATCCTAATCTCGATGTACCACAGTTTTCAGTTCAGAGAAACAAGACTCTGTTCCCTGGCAGCCATTGCAATGCATTAAGCTGTTTATCTCTGATCTACAGCAGCAATGTTGGCAGAGGGGTCTTGCAAAAGCACCAAAAATGGAGCAACACAAAGACTCAGCAGCTGAAAAATAGCCCAACAGTGACACACCACCTAAAACTTGCTGACAAAGTAGAAACTACTTCAGTACCTCTAGCAATTCTTCCTGGGACTTAAAAAAAAAGAACAAAACAAACAAACAAACAAAAAAACCGACACCACAATGAAATCTGATACACGTAGTCCTTTGTTACCTACCTTAGCTAACAATTTAAACTAACTAGACCAAGAGTCAAGTGGGAAAAAATAGGCAAAAAAAAATACTTTTCCTTTTTAAAAGAAAAAGTCCCACACTCCACAAGGGAGCTCCTTGCGTAATCTGTAGTTCTAATTTTTGCATCAGTCACAAGCACACTGAACTAAGCAAGTCAAGTATGCAATGGCATATAACACGGATGTCCACAAAGACTCATGTATTAGACAGAACAATTTCTGGCTGTCTTTGAACCTTTCAGACTCCACAATGAAACTGGAAATTCCGTGGCTCTACACCATCTTGGCATCCCTATCTAGCTGTGGAGGACTAAAGGGAGAGCTTTGAATGTCCATTTCTTTTGGAAACAAAACTTCTCAGCTACTTCCAAATTAATTGAAGATATACCATACCTTTGTGCTCCAATCATACCTAGACATGAGTTGCCTCAGCACTGAATGAATACTCAGAAGATGGGTTCATTGTTACTCCAACACCAGAGCTGACCCTATAAATAGCAGTGGACCTCCAACTCTGTGTATCTTAACCCTGTACTGAAGACAAATACCTAAAACAAGTCTCACATATTATTTAATTACTTCCAGTCTTGGAAGTGAAGTGGCCAGTGTCCCCTACTCATACATCAGCTCAGCCTGGCACAAGGAAGCAAGGACCCATGAAAGGTCTGTGCCATCACCCAGTCTGACACATAGTAGTATATCCAGAGGATTCCCAGTACTGGTAACAGCTGCAGCAGAGAGAGACCCCCTGAACACAAAAGTATCTCCTACATTTTATTTTTTATTATCAGAATGGAAAAATAACATGATGCCAATTTAAGTTACTTGTGAGCAAAGGAGAGGACCTCACACATCTGCTGTGCTGGAGTGACCATCCCCCTCTACACCAAGGAGTTAGCAAAACAGGAGAGCAATTATCATTATAGCAGTACAGTAAATGACAAGCATTCTGTCCCACTGGATATTCCCTGGACAGACATATAGCCTTGAACAAAGGAAGTTTTCTTAAGGTGAAAACTGCATGTATATATTATAGAATGCACATATAAAAGGAGCAGTCAGTTGCCCAGCTAGACTACAATTAGTCATGTTTCCTTGACATATCTGATAAGATTTGGAAATCAGTAGCATTTCTTAGCTACAATCTGAGAAATCAAAAGCATATAAATTCAAGAGACAGAGACATGAGCTTTGAAGCACTTTATTCAGTCTACCAACACATTCCTCTGTTTTAAACAGATTGAACTTCAACCAGACAACTCTTACACATACTAGGCAGATATCCAGCAATACAAATCTAACTGAATGTGAACTTTGCCCAGTGCACCACATGCATCTTATGAATACAGAAATCTAAATAAATACATCATGTTAAAAAATCCATTTTTCATACACAAGACAAAAACTGATAATTCACAAACTATAATTAATTTCCAAAGAGTCATAATAAACCACTTCAAGGTAATCAATTCTTTGGGTTGTATTCACAAGAACATCACATACTTCATGTGATAAACCACTGACTATTGTACACATTTCTTTCTGCCATACAGAAGATACTGTTTGAACAACCCAAAAGAACCAAAAGAATGAAGCATGAACTGTCACAGCACAGAACAGGGAAAGAGATATTCTATGAGATGGCTGAAGAAAGCACATCTGAAAAGCAAAGAAACATTAAACAGTGATGGAGGGTAATTATTCCCGTCAGTCAGCTCAGTCAAAATAATGAGTAAGATTAAACTATGGCAGAGAAAATGCAGACAGGTGAGCACCACATACTCCTGCTGGGAAAAAAAAAGACTGTTAGCCCAAACTGAATCACACTCCAAATGCTTTCACAGCTGCTATATCATATTTACCATGAAAGAGTCCTCAAAACAGGTAAGAGTTGGTCATATGAGGGGAATGAATAGACTTTACATAGAGAAAGTATAGAAACCATGCAAACAAACAACAAAAGCCTCCAGTACTTTACCCTATTTGCTTACAACACATTGTCCCCTAATAGCAGCCCTATCACCAGCACCACTGGATGACTGCCAGTCTCCCAAGAATCTGCTTTACCATATTCAGGACTGGAGAAGAGACTGCACCCTCTTTGCTGAAGGTGTGCCACACACCTCACCTTTCCAATAGACCATAGGCACAGAGCTCTTCACTATCTTCTTGGCTTCCAGGCCTTGTCTCCTCTCTTTCAATGCAGAAGAGAAGACTACAGAGACAAAAGGCCCAAGCTCCTTTCTGAGGTTCACATTGGGAAGACAAGACGCGCTGGTCATAAAACAAAGCACGAGATTTCCCAACTTGGCATAAGGAAGACATCTGACCATCAAAAATTGGAACAGTCAAGTATTGGTTGCCTAGAGACATGGATGAATCTTTATCTCATAGGATTTTCCTAGACCTAACTTCAGACAGAGCCTTGCAAAACCTCACCTGAATTTAGTTTTGACACTGCTTTGAGGGAGAGGCTGGATCAGATGACCTCTTGAGGTCCCTTCAAACTTGAATTAATCTAATCTTACTCTTCCAAATCAGTAGGGCTTTACTGTTCATGTGGACATTGTCACACTTCTGTGAACGCATTCTGACATTTGAATGGGATCATTCAATTGTGCTGAATTCAGGTCCTGGCACCCTACATGCAGCTTCACAGAATTACAGACAACTAGGGTGGAAAAAAAACTGAGAATGTCAGAATGTATTCACCCACTCTAGTTTTCTGTCCAAAATACTATCAATTAATCCAAAATCTTCCTAGCAGTTACCAATCTGAACTGTTTTGAAGAGTTTCCTGTATGGACAATTTCACATGTCTGTAGACAAAGCACAGGTTTATTTCCCTCCCTAGTCTGGTAATTCCACAATATCCATCCTTACAATGGAAAAATATTTTCTCCTCTCTTTCACTTTTCTTACTGAAATTTAAATCTACTACATTTTATCGACTTCACCTCGAGCATGAAGAACTTTTATTCCCTTCCACTCTGTACCTGACTCTTGGTATTTTAGGACATGTCCCTTATAAATCTTCCCTCCTCATATCTCACATGGAACTGGTCCTGTTTTCTAGACAAAGAGCCTTTTCCCTCCTCTTTTCAATTCCTCTTAGTCAGTCCACATTTTTGCTGAGCAGCGGGACCCAAAACCTACCACTAGACATTAGCAGTACTGAACAAAAAATGGATTTCATCATGCCTTAGTAAAGACTCCAGTTTCTTCTTCTGCTACAATATAACACTGATGTTCCATGCTTATGAATAATGCATACATTACTTGAACATTTGCCTTGAAGAGCAGCAGCAGAGTGCATCAGCCTTTTGTTTTCAATCAAGTGTCTTCCAAGATGTAGGTCAACAACATTCTATGCAAGTTCCCTCTTCCCAAAGAGGCATTTCCACACTCAGCCGTCATGAGTTTGAAATCAACAGAAGCATGGGCCAGCTGGCGTGGACCAGCCCTGTTCTTGGGGCTGCAAGCACAGAACAAAGCACTTTCATTTGAAGCTCTCAGCTGTACAATGTTTCTTGGAGGTCCTTTCCAATCTTGACAAGCCTATGATTCCTCTTCAGGGCTTACCAGGACTACACTTGTTGACATTTAGAGAACAATGAAGTGTCCATCTGTTCCTACAAGCTTTGCTAACAACAATAATGAAACAGATCTACAGCTACATTTTAAAATGCAGAGGCAAAACAGTGGGCTGACCAGCCAATGTAGATCACTTTGAAGACTGCATGAAAAAGACAAAGAAAGAAAGAGAGCAAACAGGAAAAAAACAAAAAACAACAACATGCACAAAACAAGAAACTATAAATTAAACAAACAAAGATTAAAAAAACCCACAGATACACCCTCCAACAGCAAATTCAATTCAAGCCCAATTCAAACAAAACCCTTTTGGGAGTACAAAAAAGAAAACAGAACATTTAATTATACTAACATCTAACTGCCAAATAGTATAGTTGCAAATACCAATGCACTCCTATCTCTCATCTCATTTTTAGAGCGTACTGAACACCAATCTACTTTTGCTGAACTCAGAGTTTTGCTTGTAAAGATCAGAATGGCAATTTTATTGTTCCTGAGTGATGGGCTGACTGATCAGATTAGACAGAAGCATAAGCTGCACTCTAAGTGATATAGATTGAACAGGTGGCCTTCCCTCTGATCTACAGCCTCTTCAAACACAAGTAGAATCCTCCTCATTTCAATCACCTCTAGAAAATATGCATTCAGATACTTAGTCATCCTTAACCCAACATAAAAATATTTTTCTGGTCTTTAATGCATTTCAAACAGCTTGCTCATAAACACATCAGCCTTTTACAAATGTACCAGTAATTCACATGCATGATATAATTTTAACTAAAAAAAGAAAATGCAGATGTTTAGATGGTATCAACATCTATAGTCTGCAAAGTAATACGTATAGATAATAATTTCAAGGAAAAATTCAAAGGCTTCACATTACAGAGTCTAAAAATTATTTCACATGTACTACTTAAAATTAATGATTAGACTTCAAAAAGAATGCATCTGAGACTAGGGAGTGAAATAAACCTTACCTGGACAACTTATGCAGAGTGACAACTAAAACAATGTACAGTTTGCTTAGCAGGTAAAAAAAAAAAAAAGGTAGTCAGCAACTTCCTCCAGATCAAAGTGTCTGGTACAGGCATAATTTTTTTTACTCTTCACAGAAATGAATGAAGAGGAGAGGGAGAAACAAAGCCATATATATAATTTTTAATCGTAAGACTTTTCATAGAAGGTAGTGACTAACTCAGGTGTTTTAGCAGAGTTGGTTTTCTCATGATATTACATCATGTATTATTTATATCATGTCTACTTTAAAGCTACATCTTTGGCCTGAGGATCTTATGACATAATTCTAAGACAACAATAAAGTGCCAGGGGAGCATGGGGAAGGAAAGCAGGAAAATAATATTTTAAAAAAGACAAAAGCTTACTACCTACACTTTTAACTCTCATATTCTCATACAGGTGGAGATGGGTACACAGGGATAGTGTCCGATGACAGATTCAAGCACAAACTAAGACAGAGGCACTCTGCAGCTGGTAAATCAATACCACTGAGAGAGTGATTAGCAACTCTAAGTCTTGGGATAATGAGCTACTCAAAATGACACAAAAGGTCTCTGGACTCATTTCCCAATTGGTCCCATGCTTAAGGGAAAAAATGTCCAACAAAATGAATGCTAAGGATTACTGACTTTGAAAAACAAAGTTAATTAGGTATTTTGAATAAAATATACACACACACATCTTAAGTCAGTCTACCTTTCTTTCACTTTATTCCAAGAAGTCTCACACACAGTGTGGTACCAAATACTTAAAGGAACCCAGATACTCCACTTTCTACATTTTATGCAATATTAGAGGTTTTAAGAGAAATTTCCTAGCAAATCTGCTAGTGACCTCAAAATTATACAAGACTGTATTTCATCATTTGCAATATATTTCTAGAGGATAAACTCTTCTTTTGTACTTTAGCCTATTACTGATGATTTGCATAACTTCTTAAACAATGTTGCTAGCAAGTCCTGTATTTAATATAGTTTCTTGACTGACATTACTGCTTCACAGCTATGCAGCTTTCCAGCTTAATATGTCACCTTAAATTTGTCTTAGCAGTATTAAGCAAAGGATAACTAACATAACTAGAAATGGAAGGAAAAAACAGTTCATTGAAAAAATACACAGCTTAAAGACAATAACCAAGAGGTCGGGGAATTGACTCAAAATGTGGAATATCTTTTTTCAAGGCCCCAGATGAGATTAAACCCAGTAAACATAGAAGCCTGTTTAATCAAATTCTTCCATTATGAAAAGAGAACACAGCAGAAAAGATAAAGTGTCAGACTTTGAGATGTCTCATAAAAGGGAAACATTTTCTGTCTAGTCCTATTATCGATAACATTCCATGTTTCAGCTCTGGTAGTTGAACTGGTAATGCTATAGCATGCTACAGTCCTTTATCTCTTACTCACCTTGAAAATACTGCTTTACTCATGCTTTTATAGGATCATTATGCTGAACATAAAGGAAAGGGATAATAAGTATCCTTCAAAGCTACAATATCCAAAAGGAAGCATTTCAAGAAACTTGGAGTATTTGAGAGCTAATATGGCAAGATTACATTAAATCTATTATGTCCTATAAAGAGACAGTTATTTGCTAACCAACTGAACCATGCAGAGTTCCTATAGCAGCATAAATGCAAGGGCCAACAGTGAGATACTAAATTACCTAGACAGCAAATGCTTTAGTCCATTTTTAAATTCAACAATGGAAGTGTACTATTCTATTTGAATGCATATAAATTGCTGTGTATAGTAGAACAATCAAAACCTTTTACTAAGGTCTTGCTGTTCTCAGCTTTCTGTGCTGAAGCTCCAGAGCAAACAGGCTCAAGAGGTAAGTCATCCATTTTTGTTAGGCAGACTTAAAGAAAGATGCTTAAAGGGTGCACTGCCCCAACCAGCACTTGCCAGCTGATTTAAAGAAAAAAAAACCAAACATTTCTTTACACAGAAAAATAATTATTCCAGCGGTGGTCAACTCTACCAAATCTGTTGAGGATACTACTAGAATAAAGGAACAGATGGTACTCACTCCTCACTATTTCCATCCAGATTCTATTCAGGAAATATTTTATGCTAATCAATCATAAGCTCTGAATCAGTGGGTTCTCGCATTTTAGAATACATTTTGAATGTTGTGTTTCTCTTTGACTCAAACTCACTGTGACACCAACCTTATCTTTTCAATATTTTCCATTTGTATCTTGATACTGTAATAAACATATCAAACAAGACCATTTTTAAAAAATAAGGCAGCATTTCTCCCCTTACACTGGAGCAGATATATTTCACTAGGAAAAGGTAGAAATTAACACAAAACTTAAAAAACAAAAACAACAAAAAAAAAACCCACAAGGACGAATAGGAAGAAAATGAACAAAGATTTAAAACTATTCAAGAGAAGAGAAAGAGAGCACAATAAGGCACAGCTCACATAGTTACTCTTGCTAGACTTGTTCAGATCTGGTTTGATTTCTAATTAGACCTTCTTGTTCATCAGTTCAAATGACATTTCTTGAAAGCATTTTACATGGAAATCATATTAGCATAACAAAAAATTCTGTAGCCACCACAGATATGCAGATATGCTGCATTTTCCTTAAAATAAAAAAAAGCACCTAAAGTTGCTTGATTTAACCAGCAGTAGTCAGGCAACAGAACATGAAAGCAAGAATTCCAATAGCCATCTCTGAGTGGGCAGCAAGGGCAATCTATAAAAGGCTTAAAGCAAATCAAGGGAAAGCAGGGAAAGCAGAGGGAGGGAGCAGGACTCTCTTGATCCCATACACAAGGGTCATTTAACTACTACAGAAGAATTTAAAGATGTCACACAGTAAACCTGAAAATGTGAAGCCCTGAGTTAAGTAACAAAGGAATGTCTAGGCCAACAGATCACAAGTAGTAAAGGAAACACCATTAAATGGAAATCAGTGACTAACTCAATGGTTTTTCAAAGCAAACTCCCAAGTCTTCTACAAACTTTGGGAAGTGACAAGTTAAAAATATAGCTCATCCAAAAGCATGAGCAGACTGCCGAGGTACACCACTTACTGCTTCTTCTTCTTCCTAAATCCAAGATACCCATCTTTTGGCAAGGAATACATGGCATTAAGGGAAAGGTCCAAGTAGGATTTCTTTCCCCTCCATCCAAGAATGAGTCTGTGTTTACAACATGAGTGGTGAAAAGGGAAGTTTATTTCCTAGAAAGCAAGACTGCAGATTTTAGCCTGCCCCAAGCAATATCAGTAACGGATGATCAAGTCATATTATGAAACCAGAATTAATTCAGCAGCAGATGGTGCCGTGTCTTTTTTTCAGCTAAAATGCAAAACATACCAACAGGGTAAAGTTTCAGAGAAGGACAAGGGGATGTTTGTTTAAGTCAGAGAGCAAAGAAAAACATCAAAAGTAACAAAAAGATATGCAACAGGAGTTTTCCAAAACAAGACTTCTTTTGTAGCTTTCCATTAACAGACTCTATGCAGAAGAGTTATTTCCCAACACCTTGCTATTTAATGGTGTTGATAATTTCTCTTTTATTAGGAGGGGCATTCTTGTGTACTTACAGATTGCTGAGCTTCATTAACACAGTTACATATTTTCAAAAAAAAAAAAACAAAACCAACTTTTACACCTGATTACAGATGAGTAACAACTACTGTGTATTAAAATAAAAAGTTTGGTTTATTTTAAGGAATTGATGAATAGTACTGTAGTCTATTCCTGTTGCTTATCTAGTTACAGAATGATTTATGAGAATGCTTAGCACTGTATGGGAAGCATGAAATTAGTATCTCCAGAGCTTATAATATATATCACAGCATACATGTCCATTCCTCTGGCATCTGAGAATCTATTCATGGTGGGAAGTTTAAACACATCTATAACTGTTTGCAAAACAGCAGCCCAAGAAAGAAAAATCAATCAATCAGTCAATGCCGTCAAAGTGCTTCAAAATACACCTGTCTAAAAAAGAAAGGTTCCTTTCACTCAGTTCCTTCTTTCCTAGTGTATCTAACAGTAGCTGGATCTAGCACAGAGGAAAACAATCTCACTATAAAAGCTTAAAAAGAAAATGCTCAAAAAGAAGAATGCAAAAATGTGAAAAGGTAGAGAGGGAGGCATGACCACAAACAGCAGATTCCATATAAGGAAAAAAAAAGCCAAATCCACACAGAAACTAGTGAAGTAGGAAAAAAACCCTACGTAAGACAACCAACTGATCACACAGTTCAAGAACTAGGGGTATGAAAAGAATTCCATACCAAAGCTTTGCAATGGGAAGCTAAAGTTGCAATGGATGAATATATCCCATTTGCCTAATCAAAAGTCAACACTGTACCCTAACACTATGCTACACTAAGCTTTAGTTGTGAAAATCTCTCATCTCCACTAAACTGAATTAGTAATCAATGTGTTTTTCCAGTATACTTAATCTCCCTTTTGGAAAATCAGAAACAGGAGCCGTGTGGTTTTAATTCATCAGCTGTACTTATTACTTCTACTGTTACTAAAAATGTTTACCAGTAGATCCATTACATTTTGCACACAGTTTCCATACTTGGCAAACATCAACATCTCACTTTTGTGAAGCAGTGTCACAACATATTGCGGACACCCAGAGTAGGTATGAAAAGGAAATTTTTTAGACATCTCAAGGCACAACTGAGCGCCCAGATTCCAGAGCCTCTCTACACACACGAGGAGGAGAGCAGCAATACTCCTGTTCTTCACTTGAGGGATGAAACAAAGCAGATGTCAAACCCAGCAGATGAAACAGTACCAGTGAGGCACTTTTGCCAAAGCAGGGAAGAAGGCAGATAGACACAGACATACCTAGGATGATGAAAAGTGGAAACTTTCACTACTTTGTTCTTTACAGATATTAAACATGCCTGATTATAAAACACCATCCCCTGAAGCTTCTTTGTGTTCTGCCCATTAACACAGTTTCAGTTGGGCTCCATCTTTCATGAGAACACACCCAATGCCAAAGCTCTTCAGCTTCACCAACTCATACTTCATGCTCTTTTAGAGTCTACTCCACCTGAGGTGTCACCCAAGCATGTCAGAGCGACGATCTTCTCTTTACTGGTCAGCTTGCAAAGCAATTCCTCTTAACATTGTACTTATTTCTTCTTCTTATTTCTTCTTTGTTAGCATCTCTAACAAATCAACACTGAAGCTTTTCATCTATACATCCAGGGCCTCCACTGACTCAGAGTGGATCAAGGCCACCTTTCACAGTTGAAAGGCTAGAAGCCAGGCATCTCCTTCAATGTTCTATGTTGTTATTTGGATCCTGTTATGGAGAAGACATAACAGACACCCTTCCATGCTTTATCAGGTACAGTCCTCCATACAAGACTTCTAGTGAGACCTATCTAAACATTATTGTTCTCCAAAAGTTCCTTTGTTTGACATGAATCCAAAAATGCAAAGGACTGAAATGCAACTGTCTTCTTAGATCACCACTGCTAGAATATCCTAAGGGCATAGTCCCAAGCCACATGGAGCAAGGACAGGCACTAACTGTTGGAGCCATTTCAATTCCTACAACCCAGATCAGGTCTGGTTGGTAAAAGGGTAAAAGTAACTGCACACTTCTGAGTGCAGTGACCCCATCCAGCCCCTTCCACGGGTCATACAACAGCTCTAAAGTGCAGTAACAGCCCTAGACCACTGGCTGTTGAGGATCTATAGCTTAGGTTAGAACTTCATCTACCCAACATGCCAAAAGCCTACACACTGCATTTTGCCGGTGGACATCACTAAACTGGCAAGAGACAAGAACTAGAAACTATAATCTACATCCTTTTGTGAACTTGAAACAGTTGCCTATGGGGTTGGTAACATTTCATAGCCTTCTTGTCAAAAGTGCTGAAAAGACACTTAAAAAAAGCAAGACAGAAATTCTAGACTTACAAAAATGATAGTTTTTCACATTTAAAAGAAAGTTCTCTAATCAGATGACTGTTTCCTACCATGGGGGCTCTCTGACTTTATCTGAAAACAGACACTACACACAGTCACACAGAAAGCAAGACTCTTTGCCAAAGTTGCACACCATCTACAAGTCTTTCTGTGGTGGGTGATTAGAGAAAAATGTCTTCTTATTTGGGGAATTTAACATTAGTTACTGGATTATCTGCCAGACTACTTTCAGCTTTCATGCTTCACTAAACCGGAGCTCATCAGTCACAAACCCATTATTACACTGAAGAAAATGGGGAGCAATTAGCATACAAGATGATAGCTTAAAGCTGGTGCTAATTGGAAAGAGTGAAGTATTTTTTATTCCTGTTGGATACAATTAGGTGAGACAACCAGGTTCTGGAAAAACAATTTGCTAAACAATTTCAGTGATGTCTACTCTGTAACCTATGTTTAAGCAAATTCATGCCTTTGCAGTATATCTTGCTAGCACAGGGGTTGCAAACTAAAAGTTGGTCCAGCTGTAGAGCGAGCCATTTTCAGAAACATACATACAAAACACAACAACTAATTCATCACAACTGCGGAGATCATCACTGAACCAAGCTCAAGTTGCCAAAAAGAGCTGAAGAACAAAACCAACAAGGAAACAGAATGTAATACTCATAATGCACGGTACAGCATGGCACCAATACACACTGAGATGCAAAATCAGTTGAATTATAGGACTGCACAAAATACACAATCAGAAATGAAAGAAAACCATCTACAAAGAGCTACTGGTGAAAAAACAATTGTTGTGCATGCTTTTGTTCATGAATGCTAAACAGAGAGGGGAAGATCTTGTACATGAATAGTTAATTTGCCAAAAGAAAGAAAGCAGACAGGAGGAAAAATGCACAAAACGTTAGTTAGACAATTATACTGCAGAAGTATACCTTACAACATTAGGGATTTGTTGTCAAGAAGTACAGCTGTATGACTTTAATTTACTTCTACAAATTCTTTACCATATATTACTCCTAATCTATACATCACACACCTACAATTATAAATGTATTTCTACCAGTAGGTTTTTTTTATTTAATTCCAAGCTGCAACAAACCTCTGTATTTGTAAATGAACTTCTACATCACTATTTCTTTTGGCTCAGAAAATATTTAATATTTTCTTCAAATGAGAGAGCAGTCTGTAAACCTGTAACACACCCTATTTTTAGGATCACACCTATGTCATATTTTCCTTCTAAAAAAATACAGCCTCATTATGCTTCAGAATAGAACCTCCCTGAACATTATGTGAAAAACGCTTCAACAGATAGCACCCACAAAAGCATCCCTCCCAACAGAAAATGCTGCTGCAATCAGACTTTAATGAACAACTGCAGCATACACCCCGTGTTATCATGCAGAGGTGGTGCTTCTCTGTTTACTGAAAATGTTATTGCACCGTTCCCCCTACACCATGTACCAGCAATACCATGCAGCAACATCGCTTATTTCTACATCCTTCCGAAAAAAACAAAACAAACCTAAGAAATCATCCTCTTCGTCTTCCTGAACAACCCTTGAATTCTCTAATTCAAGATTAGAGATTGTCCAAGGACCCACTGAGACAAACAGACCTTCCCCTAAGGTCTGATTTCTTATGATGTAATAATCCAAGTATGGCAGCATAAAGAAACTTCTTTAAAGTAAAGAAATAAATCAACAGACAGAGTCACAATTAAACCCCAAATACTGACGTACATATACATAAACAGATATAGATATGTGCACACATACATGTATTTCTCCTCATGCTTCAATCATGTAAAGACATTTTGAAAACTGAGGCATCCACGGGCTAAATTGGAAGCTCTTCAAACAATAAAATAGCATTTTCACAAAAAAAACGGAGAAGAGCCAAGAGCTCACCGATGAACAGCAGATTTTTATCTCCGATTAAAGAGCAATTTGAATGAACTGATGTTTTTAAATTATTTAAGCTCCCCTCCCATCATGATTTCTACATACACCTAATTCCTACGTGCTGTGAGCAGCCTTACGGGAATCCATCCCTCTGGTATGCGAGGTTAGATACAACCTCCGCGAGATAAAAGCCTTTATCCTTCTAAAAATATCAGCGTGCCAGGATCTACTCTCGTAGAGCTCCGTGATGCAAACGGCACCGCCACAGTCCAGGAGCTGCTCTGCTTCCATGAGTAAGCACTAGCAGCACCGGGCTATAATTAGTTGGGGTATCTTTAGGGTCACTGCTCAAAATCAGAGAAAAATTACTAAGACCTCAGAATGGTGGGGTTCCCCCCTCTCCTTTGGCTACTTCCTACTGCTGTGAGGAAAAAGAGGCTCGGAAGGCGCCGAGGGGAGGCGAACCCCTGTCTGCAGGGAAGATGTGCCTGGCGCTGTCCCCGGGGCGGGAGGAACACAGCGGGAACACGGCCCGCACCCGGCCCGCAGGAGCCGCCGCTTACCTGACCGCCACCCGCACCGAGCTCTCGTCCGGGCCGGCCGACATGGTGCGGCGAGCGAGGGACGGCCGCAGCCTCGCCGGGAGCTCTGCCGGGCCGCGGAGGAGGCAGGGGCACTGCTGCGGCTCCCCCTCACCTCCTCCGCCTGCTCCGCCACCTCCTCTCTCCAGCCATTTTAGGCGACTGAATGAATAGGTAGAAGCCGCGGCAGTGCAGGGCGTTTCGCACCGCTCCGCCTTCTCCTCCTCCCGCCCGCCCCTCTCCTGCCCGGCCCGGCCCGGCCCGACCCTTCCAGCGGCTGGGCGGGGAGCGCTGTCAGTCAGTCAGTCAGCCACGGGCAGGCCGAGCCACGGCGCCGGTCAGCGGCCCCCCGCCCCCCTGTGGCCGGCGCCTCCGCCCGCTGCAGCCGCAGTGCGTCAGCGGCCCCGCCCCGGGCAGCCGCCAGCACGGGCAGATGGTGCGGGCTCTATGCTCTCCACACACACAGAGCCACGGACAGATAGACAGACAATGCCTCCTCTCCACATACTCTCTATTCACACACACACCCCCTGATGGGCCGTCTCTCCACGCACACCTGTTCGCTGTGTGGACACACGCTCCTTGCGTTTGCCTTTGTCCAGGCACACGCCCGGTGCTTGCCCCTGTGCACACACAGCTCTCCTCACGCTGCTCGCCCCCGAAGGCCCACCACACTGGCCCTGCCCGCTCATTGCGCTGGTCGCCGTGGGCGCGCACGGCACTCGAGGCCTGTCCCCCCGCTCACACGGGCATACGCGCGGTGCTGACACGCTGGGCTCCACACGCACAGCTCATCCCCACACACTTCTCCGCTCACGCTGTCAACACGCACAAGGGCTCTGCACGCAGCTTCCAAGGCCTCCCTCCTGCGAAAGAGGGGCTTATCCCGCTATCTGGGCTGGGCCGTTTGCCCTTGCACATATTTTCCTTTGCCAGGCAGGAATAGATGTCCTTATTCCTCTTCTGGCCCTGTGTGGTTCTCCCGACCCTGGTACTCGCGGGAGCACGCAGTTCTCCCACCTTTCTGGAAGTACTGGCAGGTTTGTTTGCCGAAGCTGCTCCAGCCAGGCATCTCTGTTCTCACTTCGCTAATGAAATGCCTGGCTTTGAGCTGGAAACTGAGTGGGCGGATGACAATAATTTTTGATGCAAATAGTATCCCTGCCAGGAAAGGAGCCTGATTATTTTGCCCAAAACAATTCACATTCCTGAGGAAGATTTTCCATCAGAATAGGCCCGGGTTTGAATATGTAATGATATGCTAAAAACCTTGCAGTTCTAGTTGTTTTGCTTCTGATAGTGAAGGTTGATCACACCCAGGCCCCAGACTCTGTCAAAGATGGGCAGGTGAGGTCTCCTGCAGGATGGGGCCTCTAGCCATAGCCCTGAATCTTTCAAATTCTCTTCTTCTCAGCAGGAATCCACTGTTATTGCTGCTCTGCATGTTTCTCATAGTTATTTTCTCTAACTTTTCTATTTTTCTATACTTACTTAAAAATTGGATTGTTTCTAGAAAATGGCCCACCTGTAAGCTGCTATACAAAATGGTGGTCTCCTTTCTTCTGAATTACACAGCACCAGCATTAAAATCCCCAACAGCATTGGAAAATACGGGGAACTTAAGCTACATACCATATTGCTGAGGTAAACTGAGATAGTATTTATCCAAAAGGCAGAAAAATGGAGACACAAATAGTTCAGTATGAAATCATTGAGGGAGTCTGGTACAGGCAGAACAAAGACTACATTTCCCTGAGCTTCTCAGCTCATTATTCTGTATTTGATGCCATAGGCCAGATGCCTTGTTTCTCCTTTTGCCATGATATTTTATAGGATGGGCAAGATAGCAGATAAAGAAAAATCTCCTGCAGGTGAATTGTGTTGGCATTCATAACCAAACAGCCTCAAAATGAAAGTGATAGGAGTTTCACAGTTCAGGGCATTTCCATCTAGAGGGGACTGAACACTCGTGACTGTGTCATGCATCTGTGAGTATTGAGCTCTTTAAAAATACCTGCAGCCCACCCATAGTGAGTAAAATCCTATGGCATAGTTAAGTCCTGACAATTTATGTGCACCAGGTTTACAAAGCCAAATCTTATCCAAAAGTATCCAATGCATTTTTTTTTCAGGTGGCACAGTTACAAGATTAATGTAATTAGCATTCTCAAGCCAAATTTATACCTTGGCAGTATCTTTCACACAGCATCTTTTGCTGGATGGGCCACAGTCCAGCAAAGCTCATCCACATCACATTGCCTGTAAAATCCTGCTAAGTCAGTGTCTCCAGTTAACCATGTGAGCTGTGCTGAAAACCCAGCAGGGAGTAGCAGCTGCAGGATGCTCAGACTCAGAATCACATTCTAGACCTTTCCAGGGCCATTTATTTTCTGGCTGTTGTGTGGCTATTAGACATTTGCTTCAGCTTGACTTCATCCAGGCCTCTCTCTTCCATACTGAAAAAGAAGTTAGCAGATCAAAAAGTCTGGCAGAAGTTCTCCTGAGCTTAATGTCATGTATATAAATGAGCTGGTGTATCCACAGATCTCAGACCTTAATGACAAAGATTTTTTTTATCCACATTGGTATTAAACAATTTTGATGCTATAGTAAAATTATTCTAAGTTATGGTTATTTCAGTCCTACAGTATTACCCACATATTTTTTATCTTAGATATTTCACTCCAATGCCAGACTCTTCTGAAACTGATACAGCAAATGACATTTAGCTTCTTACCATGTTTCATGTAAATTGCCTGATTTTTGTCCATTCAGATGTAAAGTAGGAAAAAGACATAGGTCCTGTTTCTATGCAGGATTTTTCTCTGTGTTCCCCATTTCCAGAAAGCATACAACCCTTCTGTCAAAATAAAATAAGCTTTTATTTTGTTTTTTCCCAACTTGTCCAATGTAAACAAGCAAAGTGCTATACTGTTAACTTGGCTGCACCAGGAAAGTTAAATCAGATATGCTTTTCATTTCTTATAATGTGAATGACCTGTGCCCTCCAGCATCCTATTCATCTCCTTGAAGGATTAACTTGAATAATTAAGGGCACAATATTTCCCTTTTTTTCATTGTCTAAGTACGTAGCTAAATTGCCAATGTCTTGTTTATCTTTATATAAAGCTGTATAAGGTAGATGGTAGTGTTTGTCAGACTGTCCAATGTTGGACAGATTTGTCCAATCTCACAGCTAATGAACGAGGCTTTCCTAAAGGTCCCCTCTCCTCATGGCTGCAACACCACAGGTACCAAACACCTCTGGTCACTCCCTGATCAGCTGCAGACAAAAGAGGGACAAACTGCAGGGCTGGGGAGCATGGAGGTGTTGTAGACAGGTAAAAGATGTTATAAAAAAAGGTCCTATGAAATCAGGCCTTGCTCTTCTGAACTACCAAGCTGCACTTCTTCTGAGAGCAACTTGCAAGTTGCCATGCAAAACAATCTTAGGTATGAAAAGTTCATTAATGCAACAACCTGTTCTTGGGGAGAAGAACAAGTGCACCTGTATAAACATTAGATATGTCCCCTGAGAACCCACAATGGAAAAATGTAAACACCTGAATCTTAGCACATACACACAAATCACCTTCTGACCAATGGTTGAAGTAGTAAGAAAACTACTAGCCAATTGGTGATGCACATGACATCTGTGAAAACTGTATAAAATGAGTTATGTGAATAAATAATGGGCTTTTCTAGCATGAGGAAATTGAGTCTGGGCTGAATTATTACAACAGGGAGAGAGTTTACGGCTCTGGTTCCCTGCTCAGTGCTTAGAGGACTGCTGGGTGCACCCTTCATCCCTCCCTGGCAGCTGTCCCAGGTGACGGCTGTCACACTTTCACTGCCTCCATTCTCCTGCCATATGACTCAGCACCATGAGCTTCATTCACTGGGCAACCAAACAAAAACCTGTGTTTGGAAGGGTGAGTGCTCTGCCTGACACACACTCATACACAGAGCACACCCTGCACAGATGGTCAAGCTGCCCACAGAGCTCCTGTAAGCCTCAGAAACTGTCTAAAATCACTGAGCTGCACACAACCTGAATGGGCCAAGCAGACCCCACCTAGGAGTCAGAACCCTGTGCTTTGACCTATGTATGTTTGGAGACAAGTTATGTCAGCTGTGCCTATGCTGTACCAGTTGGTTTTGAAATTATCTAATCGGTAATAAACTACTTAAAATGGAAGAGACCCCACTTCAAAATTTTTAACTGATAATTTACCAGTGCTAAATAAGCCGGCTTAATAAGCCAATTTTGTTAGTTGCTTATTTCTTTGATCTGTTGAACATTTCATTTAATTTGAAGAAGAGATTGTGTTGAGCGATGGAGGTGACTTGGTTTTATTGAGACAGGCAATAATATATAAATCACTGATTTCTGATTAATCTGTGTCAAATAGATTAAATGCACCATGACTGGTAGAAGGCTTGAAGAAAAATCCTTGTTTTGTCAAGTGAAATCATTAGGTTTTGTCAACTCAAGCACCTGCCCACCATTATGGAAGGCAGAAATATTCAAGTGAAATATTCAGGTATTATAAAAGAACAATATTGAAGGACATTACATCTCATCATCTGCATGGTTCATGCTGTTTTATCAAATTCACACAAAAATAATCAGCTAGTATATCATCGTATTGGTTCCTATTGTTTTCTTGAATGTATATACTAAATAAACCAAATAAACTCTTCTTTGCCACATAGAAGCCACAATTTATTCAGTGATTTTTGACACCACGAATCCTAAATATTAGGCAAATAGAATATAATGTATACATTATAATGAGCAAAATTTATATCATATTCATTCATACCATAGTTTGAAAAATGGGGATATTTTGGCTCATATAAGTATCCACAGATTTTCTCTATAGCTTTTTGCTCGTCCATGTCTATCTATGAACTGTGTGACCAAATAAATCCTTGTATTTCCAGTATCTTGTGATACAGGAAAGGTAACTGGACTCCTATGCAACTGGGTTTCATGAGCTGTTGCTGATGGAATTTATGTCAGCAACTTTCACGCATCAGCAATAATCACTCCATTTTCTCTCATAAATACAAAACTCTTCAGCATTAATGTATATAGTGCTTTCAGCTTTCTACTTGGCAAAGTGAAACTTCTGTTTGTATTTTCTGATTGTTGCCTTGGGCTCACACGAACCTTTGGCTTTTTCATAGTCATCTTTTGAAAGATCTTCACTACAAACAAAACTAAACTTCTAAAAACTGTTACATCTTGATTTCTGAGAACTTTCTGAAAGTAGTTTTTTCTTCTCTGACTGGCTTCTCATTTTAAACTGCAGGTCTTGGAAAGCAGTCAAGCCTATAAAAGACATTTAGAATACCTTCCATTTTCTTCCCATCACTCACTAAGACTTTTGGTTAAATAACCGTGAGTAAAGAAAAGTTTTAAGCCACTCTTCACTGGCAGGCTAAAATACACAACAGAGGAGTCTTTGCTTCCAATGATTGTGGAGAAGAAAGCAAGCTGCTGAAGGAAATTATCACTTGGCTCATGACAGGATGGGGGGAAGTAATCTCAAAGTTGAGAAGGAAAAAAGAAGTGCAAGGTGATGTTTATGTAATCAGAATAACACCAGATAAGAAAAGGAAACAGACTGGTTTAGTACAGATGTCTGTGAAGAGAGGAGGGTAGAGAAACCAGAAAGGACAGGGTGGAGAAGGAAGAGGGATTTCTGGAATCAAAGCCAAGCAATGGCTCTGCAGGGTTATTTCTGGAGCTGATCAGCATAAGAGGAAAAGCAGCATGAGGCACCTCTGAAGTGAGAAGGAAGGAGGTTGGTGTTTTCCATCTACCTTCCAGAAAATGAATGAACTGTACAGGACAAAATATAATGAAAAAAGAATATATTATAAAAGGATCATATCTGGAGCTGAGCAGAGGATTCAGTGGGAATAGAACCACTACACTTGACGAAGAAACAAGGAATTTCATTGTGTACTAATGCTTTTTACTCATAAAAATTTTACTGTGTTAACTATATTGTTGTTAAAGTAGTATCATTTCCTGTGTTCCTGGCAGGACAGCATGGTTGTGTTATATAACAAAAATGTGCTTTTGCCCATACACTTATTTATCTTTCTCCTGGGCCTAAGGAATGCTGTAATTTGACTACTATAGCTGCTGTCTATACTAAGATCGTTATATCAGGGTCATATATATTTTGATATAAACATGCATATTGTATTATGTCCCATGTAACACAAATACACATTACATACCCACTGAACCAGTACTGCTAGACTAGAAGAAAATACATGAAAAAAGTCAGGACTAAAACTTATCTCTGGGGAAAACCTCCACTATGTGATACTAAACAGATTCATGATTCAAATCAGTTGATATCACTAAGAATGAATATGCCTTTTTTGTCACTGTGTTTTGAGGATTTGTTGGTTAACTGAAAGTTGAGATCACCTGTTTTGCAGTAAAATCATGCAAGTCCACCCTGGCAACTGGAAGTCCCTTCAGGTATTAAAGGAAGAATGAAAATAATGGCGATGAGAGGAAAAAAGACCAGAAAGTAGTCTTTACAATAATGCAATTTAGTTCAATCATTTATGATAACACTATTAAAATCTATCACAGTATGAAGAATAAAATAAGTCTTAGCAGGACAAGACCTTACTGGGTCTTTGGGTTGTTTAATATCTCCCAAGGTTAGCCAGGTCCTGTTGTTCTTTGTAGGGGACTTAATCCTATGGGTCAGAATCTTGTGCATTGAAACCCGGCCCTTGGGCCTGATTCACTAATGCTTTGAAATAAACCCAACGTGATCAGGATAGCTGAGTGTTATGCTGTCTTCATGTTATTGCAAAAGACTACAGAGTAGTAACAGTGTAGCAGCCAGCTACTTTACAGGTCTTAACCAAAGCCTGTACAGCTCTTTCCCTTTTTCAAACAGAGAAATTAAGGCAACAAGGACATGTGAATCACAGATGCCTGTAGAAGAGATGGTTGTCAAAAACAATATTAGGTCTGACTTCTGTGCCTATGCAAACAGTATTAGACCACACCTTAACGAGATGAATTATTAATACAAAAGCTGCACGGGAAATTAATTTCTGCTGCCTCTCACCAAAACCAACTGTTCAGACTTGAATGTGTCACAATTGCACAATATAAATTTTGTCTTAAGGATAGAGTTACCCAACATGATGGATTTTTCATTATGTCCTTCCTATTAGTATCCTCATCCTTCCTGTTCTTTCCATTTCCCTCTTCACCACCATATTTTCAATACTTGGTTCAGCCTTCTGGAAGGTACTGAATGACAGGCGTCCTGTATTTGTATGGTGAGCACAACAGTTGCAGAGCAGACTCCTCTGGGGAGCATCCTCTGGGCAGCCTTGCCAATCTGCCCAGAGGATGCTTATCTGGATAAGATAGGAAAAAAAAATTACATATTTAAATGACACGCATCAAACCCTAGCACATTCCAGATGAAATCAATGTTAAGTTACCCATCTCTGGTAAAATATCCAGATCAAAGTAGTTCCAGTGAGGCTGGGAAATTTTCTGCTCCTCTACAGAACCTGCTGATGACTACTAGCAGAGGCTACTTGCTGGCCAGTTCTATTATTACACATGTATAAGATGTGTAAACATCTTATCCTCCTGTAGTGTGTTCCCAGACTCTCTCCCACTTCTCTATTCACTACCCATGCCTAAGACCTGATGGTGAGTTCTTCAGCTTAGAACTTGTACCATTTTTTACAAAATCCCATTTCCTAATTGGCATCCTTAGGCATTACCACAAGAAAACCAATAAATAGTAATAACAAAAAAAGAAGGATGGAAGGTGGGTGAAGACATGACTAATTACCTAAACAATACTTGGACCGCAAGCCACAGGCAACATAGGAGCTTGGAGAAGAGCAAGTGGGTGTAGAGTTACCTGAACAACAGAGGGTTGGGCAGGTAAAGAGTAGCTATTGCAAGACAAAACTGAGAGTCTTTATTTTGATAGCATCATGGAATTTATAAATTAAGGGATGACAGCTGTAGATTAAGCATGGCACAAGTTGCTTTACTCTCTCTGTGTGCAGCCTGGCTTGGCACTGTCACACAGATTTATGATAAAAAAAAGGTTACTTGAAGTGGTGGTATAACAAGCTGGGAGATGTGAGAAGCAGAAGTTCCCAAACAAGGTTTGCAGAATGACCACGTGCTGTACCATGGCAGCTGCAGCACCAAGCCTCATCTCCCCTTCCCGTGAAAAAGGATGTGCTTCCATCTCAGGGCTGGGCTTACACTTAGGTAGAGAAGAGGGATGCACTTATCCAGGTAGTAGCAATGGTTAAACAATAACTCTTCACCTTCCCCTGGAAAAATGAAAGAAACTCAGCCTTGTTTGCCTTAATATTTATTTTAATTCATTTTCATACCACTCACTGTGTGTATATCACTTGGAAACACTTAGGCCAAAAGATGATACAACAGTGACAGACTGAATTTTATTTAAATTCATATTTATGGACTGGGAGCATAGATATACTTGCTCCTGAAATGAAAGAACACTTCTTTGTGCAGTGAGTAATGAACTTCCGGAATTCATTGCCACAGGAGGTTGGGAAAGCAGGCTATTAGCAGGCATAAAAAGGGATTAGACAAGATTTGTGAACAATGCTTCTATTAACAGATAATAAAAGGAACAGGCAGCTCCAACATCTGTGAGCTTAGGAGACTGGACCAGAGGAAGAGGCCAGGTACACATGCTTTCCCTGAAAAGCATCTCCTATGTTTTCAGGCTTTGCTATCTGGTTCTGCCTGCTCCATCTCTGTTAATGTTGTGCTGGGAGTGTGGGGCACTTTCCAGGCTCTGCTGGGGCCCTCAAAACCTATGTCTCAGCCAGGGCAGATGGCCAGCACCCCTGCAGCTACCCCAGCGCCATCACGGGCATTGGGCAGTAATAGCACCTGCAGAGCATTAAGCACAAAGTGGTGCTGCTCTCAAAGAGGACCAGAAACCAGCATGGTGGAGTTGAAAAGGAGTTATAAAGAACAAAAAGGAACTGGCTTTAATATACTATTTACTGAGGATCAAGAAAATATAGATGGAGGGAGACAGAAGATTCTGTCAATACAGTATGAGTTTGATAATTGTTTGAGATAGCACCAACAGGCTCACCCTCCAAAAAATGAATAAAAGTAGGTATTCCTTTATTTCAGGGTAGCCGCTAAAAGGAAGAGTAAACATCCAACTAGATATAACTCTTCAGTTGTCTCTTTTTCCAGCTGAAGGCTCTAAATAAATTTGATTCTGGTCATACCATTTCTGAGTACTTCTTCTGCCCTTTTCTGTATTCTTCCAATTCTGTTATGTCCTACCTGAAATCAGGAGACTGGACTGGAACTATACTGCATGTTAGGCAGTACCATGGATTCTTACCCTAGCACAAGCATGTTCTCTGTTTTTCCCATTTCGTTTGCAAGTCCTGAGGCTGTGTTTGTCTGCTTGACCAGCACTGAGCTGGCATTTGTTATTCACTATCTAATATCTTCTTCCTGTATGGTAATAGTGAAATCTTTCTTTGTTTTGTTTTCCCTGTATTATGAAAGACCATTTTCTCCTCTGTCTTTGTGCTCTGAATTCAATTTACCACTTTTTATCACTGAGTCATTCTGTATTAGGAGATTCTTCTAGATATTTTTATAACAATTAAAGTTATTATCTCATTGTCTGGCTTTTCATGGATAATGTAGATCTTAGCAAATATTCTTCTGAGGCTCAGATAATCAAAGCATTGACAAAATTAAGGCTGTTTGTAGAAAAATATGAGGAATGAGGAAGACCTGTAATATGTGTGTAATGTGATAGACTAGTACAAGGGAAAAGACTTAAATTAGAGACTCTGTGTGTGTGTGTGTGTGTGTGTGTGTGTGTGTGTGTGTGTGTGTGAGTGTGTGAGTGTGTGTATCCCTGGTTACATAATAGCCACAGAGCACATAACTAAAGAACAGAAATATCTGGAGGGAATGAACAAAGTGACTTACAGAGGAGCAGACTGTGAGAATACAGAAGGGAACATAGAGGATCTCAGGAATGAAGTTCATCACAGTGATCTATGTACAAATCCAAGAAAATCTCTTTAGGAAAGTAAGACACTGAATACCACTGGCAAGAAAGGACAAGGAGCAACAGCAGTGTCCATTCAGAAATGTACTGTGACCTTATTTGTGTCTCTGGGCCCATGGACAATGACTTATCAACACAAGAAAGAATTCTTGTTTGCTTTATGCTTTTTGTTCCTCATTTTCTGTTCTTTTTAGTGAAGTCCTACTGTAACAAATGTGGCAGTGTAATGAAAAAAAATTCTCTCACAACCACTGAATAGTAATATAGTTAGAGAAAAGAGCACCACCTAGTGCTAAGTGCTGTTTCTTGATGCTGAGGTGTCTCCATACACTCTTATCTTCTGGGTGTCTTGATTTTAGGGTTTTCCCGCCGTTTACCCGTCCAGAGAGGATTTAATCCTTACCATCAAGGAGTATCCAGGCTCCTGATAAGAGTAGCTGGTTCATCAAGAGCTCAACATCTCTCAGAGTTTTGTGCACTCTAAGGTAATGCCCGAGGCACCTAGTTAACATAATTGTGGTTATTTGTCTGATTCATTCGAGCTGGATTCTACTACCCTTACTCACTCGATGGAGTTTTGTGCTCCACAGATAAATCTCTCTGCTTTCACTCTAGTGAAAATTAATCAACCTTATGGGACAGGCTTAAGATACCAGAAGACCAATGCTTGCACTTATAAAGACAAGGATTCATTGCATTTACAGTCTGATCATACATGCACATAAAATTTTCAAGCTTTTCTTGGATATGTGAAAGTTGTACTTTTTGTTTGTTTGTTTGCCTGTTGTGTTTTTCCTGTTTGATTTGGGGTTGTTTGTTTGTTTGTTTGTTTTTGCTTAAAATATTCAGGCGATCTTCAGAAAAACATGAAAGAAAAACATGTTTTACATGAGAGTTGCCTTCATTATCATGATGATAAATTATATTCAACCTTAATTATTTTTTAAGCATTTATAGTTAAAATGTATTATTGTTTGTTTTCTTCTGATTATAAATCCACATTATGTTAGTGTTCTTATTTTTGGTCTTCAAAGCCTTCCACTTTATATCACAGCACTGAGTTTTCTGTCATAATGTAATTAAAATTTCAAAAGAAGACAAGAAGCAGGTAAATCAACTTAGAATGATTCTGCATCAGCTATCATTATGTATTATTTAAATAGCTCCAGACTTGAAGATACATGTAGCATTGGTTATGTGAGTTAATTTACATATGGGTGTCTATAGTAAAATGCCATTTAAATGTCTTACTCCATTAACATTTGTGATCTTTGGTGACACCTATGGCCAGATTTAATTTCTCTAATAATGGAGTTATTTCTTCTTCCCTTGAAATTATTCAGCATTCACCACCATTTTAAAAGGAAGATGATGAAACTCAGCTATTCAAATTCCTTCCACATCCTCTGATTTGCAAAACATAGTTTAACCCATAGAACTTTTTATTTCTGTCCTTTATAGTCCTACATTTTTATCCTATCAGGCAAACTTCACCAAGTGTAGTTTTCACCTGAAAAGAAATGCTCTGTGACACTTGGAGCTCTTTCTGCCCTATTGTGTCTATAGTCTCACTGTTGCAAATATTGCTACCCATTAATGATCATTTCTTATTTTAGTTTCTAAAATATCAGGTGATTGGTTTGGATGTTTTTCTTTATAGGCATGTTTTGTTGTTTTGTGGGGTTTTGTTAGTTTATAGGATCTTGGTTTATTCTTACATATTTTTGTCCTCTACCAAGGAGGAATTTGTCTGCATGAGTATGTGTGTGTGTGTATATATATATACACATATATATACATATATATAAAATACTTTGGAAAGGGCTGGCATTTTGAACCTTTTCTGTAGCAACAACGGTGGGGAGCATGGAAGAGTCTGTGGGGAGTATCTCATTGCATGTGGGTATAATTCTGTCACCACACTCAGCAGTAGAACTGAACATCTATTCATAGCTACACTACTGGCACAGTAATTAACTAATTAGCAGGGACTAATTGTTAAAAATATGGTATTGCAACTACAGTGAATCAAATAGCCTGTGCATTTCTAACTGTGAGAGTTATGAGTTCATCTTTTTCTCCTCAGGAAGCAAACAAACTCCTGAGAAATGAAACCAAACGCAGCAGTTGAAAGCAAAATTATACTTTGCTATGAGTAAACCAGGAGCAATAAGAGGCTGGCAACTGATAAAGTTCAGGTTTACGGCTCCATGCAAGGAGAGTGTGTAGCCCTTCATTAATGACACCCAGTAGCAGTTAAGATCCCTGCTGTCACCTGCTGCTCTGCCCTCCCCAGTCTGGCACCTTGGCTTTTGGTTTTAGAGGAAGCAGAGGTCACCAATCCTACCCTTCAAACTGAGTGGTGCTGGACTCTCTTTACAGCAGTACAAGGAGAGGGCAAGCCCTGCTCCACTGTGCTGGGCAGCTGTTCAAGCCTCCTCCCGTTTGTTCCACAGGGTCTAGGGAAGGAAAAAAGTATACCTGTGTTAATGCCAACTTGGGAGAGTTAGTTATTCCCTAGGGACTTCTTTCTTTTCCCACACAGCATGCCCACTGTCAGGAAAGTTTGGCAAAGGTGAGGCTAGTTGCAAGCGAGAAGCCAGAGTCCCACTCTGCTGTGATGATAGCTTTTGCAGGAGCAAACAAATGGCATCTTTAAAACTTGTTATAGACCAAGGATTTTTTTTTCCCAGACTGTCTATTTGTTCCCAGTTCTGGTTTTGTTCTGTGTTTTCAGCGAGCATGTAATTACCATGAATTATATAGCAGATCAGGGTGTGTATAAGGCACACCTTGAGCAAGCAGGTTCTCATTGGCTTGAGCAATGGCTTGAGAGGTGTTGTTTCCCAAGCACAGCTTGCAAACCCATGGTCTGGGAGGTCTCTGCTGAAAACTGTTTTGTTTTAAAAGTTTAAAAAGTGACATATTGTACCTCCTGCAACAACAGGACATTCTGTAGCTCTTGGATTAACTAACCATAGCCTCTCCTTAAAGCAAACTGGAACCATTAAAGATCTCAGACTGAAATTATATTAAAGCCAATACAGACACTGACTGTCAATCATTTTTAGCAGATGTCTAATAAATCCTTCTTTTTATGTTTGGGCAGGATAAAGTAACAATCTTGCAGATTTCATCATCATATTTCAATTTAGTCCTAAGATTATTCATAGAATGGTTTGGTTTTGAAGGGATCTTATAGATCATGTTATTCTAACCCTCCTGCCATGGGCAAGGACACCTTCCACTAGATCAGGTTTCTCAGGGCCCCATCCAGCCTGGCCTTGAACATTGTCAGGGCACCAAGATCTGTTGCTCTGAATTCTTTCTTTTTTCCTTTTTTAAAAATGAGGGTTATGTTTCCCCTTTTTTAGTCAGTGGTAACTTCACTGGACCACCACCACCACTGGACCACCACATCTTCTCAAATATTATGTATATTGGTTTACCCACTTCCTCTGCCTCAAGACCCACAGATGGATCTCATTAGGTTTCATGGACTTGTGCACCTTCAGGTTCCTTAGATGGTCTGAAACCTGACCTTCTCCAACAGTGGGCAGTTCTTCATTCTCCTGCTGACCTCCTCTTTGCATCATTCCTGAGTTTGGAGGAAGTGACCTTTTAATATTAACCACCTTTCTCAGGCTTCTCTTCCCTTCTCTCCAGGACTTTCTCCCGTGGCACTCTATCAAGCAGATCCCTGATTAGGCCAAGATCTGCTCTGCTGAAGTCCAGGGTATTGAGCTGGCTGTGCACCCTAATCACCACCCTGAGGATCTCAAACTCCACCACTTCATGGTCACTGCAGCCCAGGCTGCCCTGGAGATTCACATTCCCCACCAGATCCTACTTGTAGGTGAGGACATGGTCCAGCATAGAACCTCTTCTTGTTGGCTCCCCTATCTCTTGGAGGAGTTACCATCAATGCATTCCAGGGATCTCCTGGATTGCTTATGCTCTGTTGTGTTGTCCTTCCTACAGATATTGGGGTGGATGAAGCCCCCCAGGAACACCAGGACATCTGAATGTGAGAACAGCCACAGAGGACCTCATGTGCTTCCTGGCCTGGCAGCTGTGGCAGAGCCCCCTAAAAGAGAGACCTCTCTCTGCCCTCCTGTTAATCCTGACCCCCAGGCTCTTGGCTGGCTCCTCTTCCCCCCAGACTTTGCTCCATGCACTCCAGCTGTCACTGGCATAGAGGGTGACACCTCCCCTCATCTCTCCTGCCTGTCCGTCCTAAAGAGCCATGTCCTTCCATTCCAACATTCCTGTCACAGCAGCCATCCCAGGACACAAGGTCCCAGCTCTGCAGCTCCTGTTTATCCCCTGTGCTGTGGGCACTTGCACAGGGGCAGAGAAGGGTCCCCAGTAAAACCAACTCTCTGGCTGGAGTGTCTGGAATTCCTTTGTGCTGCCCTTCAGGTGCTCTCCTGCTGATCTGTGATTCCATTTCAGTGTCTGGGTGTCTCTTGCTTTCCCTGGCATCAAATTGGTAGGACTGAAAAGGATTGAGGTTTCCTTCCCCTGGTATCTTTAAAGCTCTCTTCACCAGCTGAGCAAGCCTTTGACCAAAGATCCTCTTCCCTTTCTCTGACAGATGGGCCCCATCAGTAGTCCAGGTTTCTCAGAGTGGGACCTTTGGTCTAAGTAGCCAGTCCCTGGCTATGGCCCCAGTTCTGTAACCATTTGTTGAGTCACCAGGTTTGACTGGCGCTTTCAAACCCCTTCCCTTTGACCAGGAGAATGGATGAAAAAATAATTTGTTACAGGTAACTTCCATATTCCTCACTGACAAAGTAAAATGCAATAAACCCAACTGCTACCTGAGTGGTGGTTAGCTCAGGTGCTAGATGGGGGCAGGACACAAAGTCCCCAGAGTATTACAGAGTATTTCAACACTAGTCCCTTTCACAGAGTTAAGGTTTTTAGACTGAGGACCCAAAGACACTCTTTGTGCTCTGAATTTCTCTATTTACCTGGTAAAATAGTGACCACATTTTGCTGCTTGACAAACTGTGGGACAAAGTTCTAACTCACTTCCTTCTTGCTCAAGCATGAAGTGCACAATGTCATGCAGGCCTGTGACATGTGTACATGACATCCTTGTCACAAGATACCCTCAGACCAAAACCCGTAGTGATACTCAGAAGAGACAGAAGTTTTCCTGTGTCCTTGGTGAGGTGCTCCTTGGCTGTACAGCAGATGAGTGGTGCCGATAGCCTGTACTTTGCCATGTGATTACCAGTGATAATCATCAATAAATAACCCCTTTACATGCCAAAGTCCAAGCCACATTGTGAATTGGGGTTGTAGTAAGCTACCCCTATGGGCAAATTTTTATATAATTGTCCACTGTGGGTACATGCTCACACAGCTTCCAAACTGTCTTTCAGATTAAGCTAAACCACTCAGACATGTGGCAGCTCATTCACCTGGCAAACTCTCTCGGGACCCACAGAAAGTTGTTTGGAATTTGAGTTAAAACCAAAGGAACTGATGTAATGCTGCTTTTGAGAGACAATTCCTGCCTCCCCTTGGCTAAGCAGTGATGTGTGCAGCCATGTCATTAGAAAGACAGAATTTGTATTAAAGCCTTTGTGCTGCCTTTTTCCTCTAAACCCTAAGTTAAGAGGCAGCAAGAATAATCAATGAGTTGTGCTTAAGGCCCATAAGCCCAGAAACCTTCTACATAATAACTCAATATTCATCATTGTCTAATTTGCCATTCAGTCTTTAGGGTGACTGAATGTGTTCCTCTAGAATGCTCAATAAAACATTAATTATACAGACTTTCCTGTATATTTTCTAACTGAACTACTACTTACAGTATTTCTTTTTAACCTGTGGGTCATATTCTTTGAAATTAATCTGAACTTTACCCTGTTACTGTCATCAGCCATCAGCCACCTGCTGATCTATCTTCTATTACCCAACAAGTTTTTTGTGTAGAAAACACTATGATTTATATACTATCATGCAACCCTCTATTTAGTTATACATAAAATCTTGTGAAATCTTTTCTGGGAAGACTGAAATTTTCCTGACCTGACTCAGTTGAAAAGTATACACATAAAATAAAAAATAAAAAAATGTTTTGTTAATGTTTTGTTTTGTTATATGGCATAAAGACAAAGTTATTTTTAAAATTTTGTAGTTGGGCTATATCTTGTCATGTTATCTTGTCGTTAAGAGTTTCAAAGATGTGATGTTTTCATAAAGGCCAAACTCCTGCACACTCATAGTTATGCAAGAGTAAAATCTTTCCAGATTAATAGGAAAGTATCCAGCACTCATATTGACAAAGAAAAAATGAAAACTCAGATTAGCCACATATTGAAGGCTTGTAAGACAGAAATATTAAGATAACAACAATCCAGTATTTGTTTTTTTCATAAAAATATCACTATTTTTAAGAAAAATTGCTCAAGGTGTGACATTAGTAAGCATGAAACCTTGCTCTATTTTTCTTCATTAAACTATCAGAAGTGTTTGAACTCTGCATTGGAAACAGATTGTGCAAGCCATCCCCAGCACGTAGAACCTAGTTTTGAAGCATGAAGAAACAGGTTTGGAATCACCAGGGAAATGGTCCTGAAATAACTCTAGGTAAGAACAGGTGGGGAAACATTTCATCATGTTCTGTAACTCACAGGTCCAGCTGTTTGTGGCACGTGCAGCAGCACTCGTAAGAAAACTTATTTTCCACAGTCGTTTACACAATCCATGTGGCATGCCATGAGAGTCATATCAAGGCAGCATCTACTGGAAGCAGAGGAAGAACTATGCAGAAAAGGCAAAAGCACCATAATATTTTGCCCACATATTTCCCAGGCTGCAGCAAGCAGCAGGTTAGAAACATTCCAATCTTGCCATCTTGTACAGGACACAAGTGATAATCACCAGGAAACACACCTAAAGATATGCATGGGTGTAAGTCTGTGCTGGCAACATTGATGGTGCTGCATCTGCACAAGACACATCAACAGCTCACATAAATCTTGATTATAGTGAAAATAAAGAGTAATTTCACATCCATGTGGGCTGATTGGCAATCCACCAAGAGCCCTCATGCACTGCTTTCTGTTCCACCCACACAACAGTCACCAGTTCAGCTGTTCTCTTACTCTGGAGTCCCCTCCGCTGGGTGATGAGGAGCTGGCTGCTGTAGGTACTCATGTCAGCACATGCCACACACAAAGCACTAGGTGGCCTTTGCAGTCTCTCCCTGTGCCCCACACACTCATCATGTTTATCACTGGACCCAGTGGGTGGCCTGGGATGAGTGTCTTCCAGCATGATAGGAGGATGCTGGACGTGCTGGTGCTCAGAAGAGAAACCATAGCATGCCAGAAAGGCATCACCATGGTCATGGCTGGATGTGGCTAGAGGTTCCCAAAGGCATCCTGGTGTCCCATAAGGACCAGAGGTTTAAAGAAGTTCTACAAATGAGTTTAAAAAGAAGCATTAAAATTTTCTTAGACCCATACAATACTGGCTGAAGGGGTTGAAGGGAGCCTGGCTCTAATGATTCTCTAAAGGTGGGCAGCAACTCCCCTGGCTGTGGGCAGGCTCTTTTGGAATGGGAATGAGGGCTCTCTGCCGTGGCAAGAGTGGTTTTCCAGCTTCTCCACCTAACCCTGTCAGATGGTGAGGGATGGCTCCTTGGCTGGCAGTCCCACCCCACTGCTCTGGCTGGGGAGTGGCTCCTTCATCTCATTCTTGGTTGACTTCATGGCAGCCCTTGCACAATCCCTGGAACTACTGCCAGGCATCTCTGTTATGTGAACACCCTCAGAGCTCCTATGTACTCAGTTTGAAACAGACTTCAAAGATATGCTGCTTCTAGTCTTCAAAAGAAAGTTCTACTGCCCCTAGAGGGGAAGCATTCCCTGGCTTCCCTCTTCCCCAGCTTTCCCTTTCCTCCACCACACTGCTGGTTTTTGGCTGCACTGAAGTGCAGCTGCCCTTTCAGCCTCTGAGCCTTTAACCTCACCCCATCAGCATAAGAAAGGACTCATGTTTCCTCCTTCCCCTAGCTGAGGGCCTGGCAGAGCAGCAGGGTGCATTGCAAGGTGTCCTTGTCCAGGAGCCCTGCAGGACACCCCAGGGATTGCTGCTGGTCTCAGTCCCACTCCTTCACTGGGGCCAGAAGGACAAGGTGTTTGGAGAAACCAGGCTGGCAGCTCTGCTTCCAAAACAGTACAAATGCTTGAGCTGGAACAGACCAGAGGAACTAAAACCTGTTTTCTCAACAAAGCCAATTCTCACCCTTTTTATCACAAATCTTTTAAGACCTGGATTTCACCCTGCCCTGAGAATTCCAGTTCTGGGGAGGCAAGTAAAGGAGAAATATACACAGATTTTTTTAAAATAAAATAAATAAAAAGGAACATATTTTTAATTTCACAACCACAGAATAAAGCCTGAGAATATGAACCACAGGCAAGGCCAAATGCACAGCAGTGCCATGGGTGTGTGGGCTGGATAGGTACTGCCTGTGCTGTGTGGCAGCTCCCTGTTCTGGATCTTCAGCAGCACCTCCTCTTGAGAAAGACATACCAGGGTGTAAATAGTTGTGCTCAAAACTCAGTGAATAAACAGAAGCACAAGCAGAAAAAACTAAAATTTCAAAATTTCCATGTCCAAAATACATGGCCTCCCCTTATTTCACCTTGGAAGGACAGTGTCAGGAGCATGTCCCTCTGTCTCTTGTCTTCAAACTCTGCGGTCTGTTAGGAGACAGACAGCGTCAGTGATCTCTGCAGTGGAAACCTGTCTGAAAGGGAGCTCTGACAGTCTCAGATCTGCTCTCTCTGGAAGCTTTTTGGGCTAACCTCTTCAAAGAGCAGGAGGGACACACCATCTGCCTGCTGGATCAGAGGAAGAGTGTATGAGATTTAATTAAGATGATTTTGCCCTCCAGTCAGGCTGTTTAAAAAATTCATTTTAGTTCTCCTACCTCTTCCATAAAACTCATAAGCTAGAGGAAGCAATGCACCCTGAAATATTGATTCTTCCTCTCAGATGGCAGTGACCTATATTCATGGCTCAGCTGATGCCCAGGACTGTTGCTGTCCCACCACTGTGCAGACTGGAGGAATGATCAAGGTGCTGGTTTGGATTAGAGGCAGAGCTTGACATTAATCCTTTACTTTCTTTTAAATGCACTATGATTCATTATCTCAGGCAGGATCCCATATCAGGTGCATTAGGAAAGCTTTGTGAGAGACAAGCTGAGGCTGTTTGATCAAAGCTATGCCCTAGGCAGCATGAGAGTTCTTCCCAGCCTACTACAGCTGGTTTCTGTAAAGGCTGACAGCACTGGTTTGAGTGCTGAATCGACTGGAAGGAAACTTAGATGTGTTTAATTTTTTTCCCAATTTTTTTCCTCTCAGCTTATCAGTCATGTCAGTCCTACTAAACAAGGAATAACTAAAGGCCAAATTCAATTAATCTTTGATTTGCACCTGCAAAGCTTACATCATCCTCACTGCAGGTTTCCTAAGTGTGGCAGATGAGTATTCAGTTAGGAAAATGTCAGCCTGGAAGAGGTAAAGTCATGAAACTCTTGGGAAATGCCATGGTTACTGAGTCTTGCCCACAGCAGGGCTGCTCCAATTTAGTAATGTAGTGTGCAAACTGGGGAAATTAATTTGGGAAGGAATTTAGGATTTGTGAATAATTTTGCCTTCAAATCTCACCAATCAAATATTGGTCACTATGCAGTGTATTGCATAGTCAGTCACTTCCAAGAGCAACTAAGCACCTTCAAATTATATTAATATGAAATAAAACTGTTAAATGCCTTCACAATGTTAGGGGCCATGAATACAGTCACGATTTTATATGTTATACCTGAAAGTAATGACAATTTCTTAGCCCACTAATGGCAAAAGGAGTTGCACATGTCATCATTGGAACTCACTCACTATCAATAATCTTTACAGGAAATTACTGTAAAGGAAGCAAGCCTGGATTGGGAGCAAACCTTGGCAATGCTATGCTGATAGGAGTCTGCCAACTCAGCAGTAATGTGAGTTCTTTCAAGTTCCTCTCTAATAATCTAATCAGTGTCATTAAGGAAACCTTTTCAGAACAGCTGAGTGACTGCTGACTGGCGACTCTAAGCTTTATGGTTCAAACATTTGCTTTGTTTAGTCTCCCTCACATGCTCTGTGTTTCACCAGCAACAAATTTGAGCAGCTCCACTGCTTAACATGGTGTTCAACTCAGCATCACTTTTTGCTCCAGCCAGACGCCCACAAGACTGGAGTTCTAGCAGCACTTTCCAAACATCATTCCTAAGGCTTAGCATTACATGTGGAACAGGAAACTTAAGCCTCTAAGACAAAAGAGACCATATACAAAAGCTTGTATATATGTGCCTGAATCTGGTGCTCAGTCAGCTGCAGGACCATCTGATTGAGTTAAAGAAGCGAGACAGAAGATTAAGAACTCTCTCAGGTCTGGAGTATTCCTGAATGCTCATGGAGTGCATTTCTGGTGAAACTCTCAGCCTGAGAGCTCTTCAAGGCATGCAGCAGAGTTCTTACCTGAGCTACTGTGAGTGAGGACTCATCTTCAAGGGCAACAAAGCAAATAGTGTCTGCTCACACACGCCTCATTCTTCAGGAGACCGGGTAGCCATGCCTCTTCTGCCTCTACCCACAAGAAATCAAAAAAGCCCTTGAAAAGATAGTGACAGTCAGATAGGATTAAAGCACAAGCCCAGGTCGATTATACCAGTCTAAGACCTGTTTGGGCAGGCAGGTGCAGACAGCAGAGGTCTGCTGGCCATGCTCTGGGCTGGTGTGGCAGGAGTCTGCTCTGATCTGGAGGCAGTCCAGCACTGCATTTCATGCAGCCCAGCATCATGCTCTGCCTGGCACTGGGTAATGCAGGGCAGCTCCTGAGGGAAGAAGTGAGTGCCTTTCAGAGTGGGCAATGCTGACTAAATGTGCTTTCATGGGTGCTGGGGCAGGGCAGCTCAGGTCTGTCTGTACTTGCTTCCAACAAATGCAGGAAAAGAGCTGGAGAGACTCGTCCTTCGTGGCTCCAGGTCCTTCAGTCCTTTCCTCCCAAGCTCACAGCAGCTCCTCTGTGCAGCAGAGCTCAGAAGGGTGGTGTGATGCCCATGAAAGCACAGGGTGCTGCAGTCCTCTTGACTCCAGCAGCACAAGAGTTCCCACTTTCCTGCTGGCCAGGAGGGACTGGTTTGGCACCACTTAACACAAGCCATAGATGCCATCAAACAACACCCTGTGCCAAACAGACACTTTCTGCTGGAGTACCCCAGCACCCATCAGAAGTAAAACCTGTCCTGGCTTCATTAGAGTCTGAATTTGTCTATTTCCAGCTTCTCCATCTCATTTATGTCTCTTGCAGCAGCATAAGGCTCTGAATTAGCAAAGTACACACATCTTAAAGCACAGCTTTAAACAAACTGACCCAAAACGCTTTGAATATGACCTTACACTCACAGCAGACTAGGCAGGTATTTAGTGATACAGCCCTAAACTATGTCCTAAGTAAGAACATGATTTGGGCCCATCTAGTTTGTCTTTAAGATGTCCCTGAGAACTCCAAACTCCCCTGAAAATTTGGACAGGCAAAATAGGAGTGAAAGCCAAGAGAGTGAGAAGATTTTTTAGGAAATAATCCTTTTTTGGGGGTGAAGAGGGTGGAAAGATTAGGGCCCATGCCGGTGCACTGAATTCTGATTTCCCAAAGGCACTCAGAGGGGCAGAGGAGCACCTTGATGGTGGCCCAGCTCTCACCAGTACAGCTCCATCCTTGCCCACTGTCAGACAGAGGAGAAGGTCTCAGGAAACTGACAGATCAGATCAATTAAGGGAATATCTATCAGGCTCAGTTTTTAGAAACAGATACTTTTAAAAACCTTTAAAACTGATGTTGCCACTGCTTGGGGTTTTTTGTTTGTTTCCCCCAGGTGTTAATTAAATCCTCTGCCAGACAGAAGCAGTTTTCAGCCCATGACTTTAAAGAGGAATTGAACCTCCCTTCAGGAGTCCCTGGGAAGAAGTCCTTACAAAGGAAGTGCAGTTGTTCTCCCAGGCCGGATTACTTTGCCTCCACTTTCATCTTGGCATGAAATACATTAATCACTCTTTTTTCACTCACAATAATTTAAGAAAAGTCTAATAAACAGAATCCTCATCCTCTGATGCTCAGGAATGAGCCACATGACACATACATAAGGGAACATTAGCGATTAGACAGGAGCTGAATTCTCTGTAACATGATTACAGTATAAAAATAGGCCAGCAAGAGACTGCAACAGCACTTCCTTGTATGCTCATTTTGCACTAGCAAGGATATGGGGATTTTCAGAATTTTGCTTCTGTGGCAGCCATTTCATACTGCTTATAAAGGGATTTGGGTTGAATAGCAGAGGTCAGACAAAGCATGTTATTGTTTAAGAACAGATTATGGGTTACCTAGAAATACTCCTAAGGACACTATAAAGGCAATTCTGTGTTTCTGATGAAAATTGTGGGCTAGGATTAAAAGAGTATTTGTTTTTCACAAGTATGAGCTGTGTAAGTTTTGAATCAACCTGGCTTTGCAGGTATAAAGTGATGCTGAGAAGTGTTTGCTCAGTACCTGTTATGTAAGTGTACATCTAAGCAGAATACAGCTTTACCACTACCAGTTGCTGCACCTTGGTGCTTTGCATTAGTACCATGCCAGCAGCTGCATTACTCCTTAAGAATTTTCCTCCAATGTTTGGATCTATTAAAAAAGCAGATGTATTAGACTGGACCCACCACCTCACTCCCTCTCTTCCAGCACTTGCCATCAAAGGCACCAGCCCCAGGTATCTCAGTGCCTCATCCATCCCAGTGGGGACAGAGAGTGGGACAAAAGGGTGGGAAGGAAGACTTAGTGCAACCCATATCATAAAGACAGAGATCTCCAAACACATCAGCACAGCAAACACCAACTGATTAAGAAGTATCTCATAAACTTGATGCATTTATAGCACACTGTGGCTACAATTGAAGAGAAGAACATTTTAACTGAGAACAAGAATATTGGAATTACTGAATGCAATTTTTGGGTTGCTTTAAATATGAATAGATTGGCTTTGCTTCAATATTGTATTATTTAAGGTAAAAATACTTTCTAATTCCCAAAGATTCAAGTCTTTATGAAAAGCATTGTGAATCTGATATATTTGAAATGAAACTCTAAAATCCAACAAATATGAACTCTCTTTCAAAGACATTTCAATCTAAATAACTTTTATGACAATTTCTTTTTTCATGCTAAAGTTGAATAAATGAGTGGGTTTGGGTTTTTGTTTGTGTTATCTTAGAAATGCTGTGCCAGACATAGCTTGTCTTTGTATGTTTGATGACAAAAAAACTAATGTACTATTGCACAATTACTTTATTTCCAAGACAGGTGTTATTATTCTCTTTCTCTAACATCTGGCTCCTCCCATGGGCTCACCTAGACTATTTTTTCCCAGAGCTCATCCCAGCCTGGTGTCTCACTGGGAGCTGAGCCCCAGGACCCAGCTGGCTCCTCAGCCCTGCATCAGCAACCATCACAATCTTTCTCCCTTTGTTAATTACCTGTTTAAAACCAGATTGTTCAGACACATCAGACTTGTATTGAGTCAGTGCAGTATTTTTGAAAAGTCACTGCTACCCTCTCAGAGATGGTATCACATTAGGTTAAAGACACTAATTTAAAAAATACAGAGCAGGTGCAGTAGAATGAGCTATAATCAGAAATAAGCCATACAGAGACAGCATTAAGATGTTCTTCCAGATATTCCCCACCTAATAGAAAATTTCACCTGTGGGAAGTCTTTGAACACCTTCGCTCTGAATATTTCCTAAGTCCTTTTAGCTCCCATGATGCAAGTCTTGCTGTTCCCTCTCTTCTGGGAATACCTAACCCTTGGGCAGAGGCTCAGGACTTTGGCACTTCACATCAAACCCACAGTACCAGTGGTATGCTCTCCAAGAAGCAGACACCAAAGCATTTCTTGTCAAAAAAAAGTGAAACTGAAGTGCAACCTCAGCTTTCTGCTCACCTTCTCCACTACCATGAGGCATGAGCCCCAACCTGGTCCTACAGCCTGCCCAGAGACCCCCAAAAATTAATTTCTCATTGCTTATGTCCTGGACTTCACTCTCTGCCAGTGCTCTCCCTCTGAGTGGGTGCAGTGGCTGCAAGAGAGGCACAAGGGACTGGACTCCAGTCATCCATAAGAATCTGGCTCTCAAGTTATCACCATCTCCACTGGCTCCCCAACTGCATAATCCAGGTCCTGTACCACACAGTACCTCACCATCCCCTGCCACAGAGCTGGAAAGGGGCTGGACACAAGCCAGCTCTGCGTCAAGGCTGCTAAGGAGCCAACCATTGCCCTCATACTCCCTAAGAAAAAACTTGCTCCTCTGCCAGGCCATCTTGAGCTCTTGCTTGTTGATTATTTGTGGCACTGATGCTCTGTGCATAACTATATCTTACAAAAACCCTAACAACAACCTTTGGGGGTGATGCTGCTGAGGCACCCCATGCTGCACTGCTAACACAGTCCTCTGGCTTCACTGCTTGGTGTAGTCCCTTGGCAGAAAGCCCCAGCAAGGGGTGGCAGCTCTTGTCGCTTTCCTGTCATCAATCAGGTACACATGAAAGTGGATGGAAGGAAACATGAGAAACCTCACAGCAGCCTTTGACGCCAGCCTGACCTAGGAATGAAATACTTGTTTTAACTTGAAAATGCACAGCATCCACCCCAAGCTTTCCTACTCCATCACAGAAACAAGGGTTGGGAAAGGACTCCCACAGCACATGCAGGCAGGTTCTGACTGCTTTGTGAATGACTCATAAGGAATACTGTAAACTGAAAGTAAATGCAACATGTTTTATTTGAGGTTGGAATAAATTACAACTGTAAAGCATATTTTATTGCTTTATAAACTGTCTGATCTTAAAAGGCATTAATATCAAACAAAACAAAGACACATTTGATTAACAGTTCAATTCTCCTAAGCTTCACGAACAGCTCAGTAGGGGGATTTCTTTATATGATTGGCTCAGAAATTTGACTTTGACATGCATTATCACCATTCATAAGTTTGAGTGGACTGCAGATGTGTTCATTTTCTTTAAGATACAATTTTCTCTAAAATATCCCATTTAATACCCAGTCCTTCATTCCCTACTCATATACACATCCCACTGCTTTTGAAAAATTCCTTTGAAACATATACGGGATTTTCTGTCTCTGCAGAAGGAGGACTTCCAAGTCCAAACCAGAAATTAGTCTGACCCCAAAACCAAGTGAAAAACAAACTCCTCCTGGTTAAGAGTGAAATCCCATGCACAAAAATGTGTCCTTTCATTCTGAAGATTCTTGCAAAAACACTTTGCATTATCTGAACACACTGATGTGGAGAATTCATATTTTTGTTGTACAGATACTACCTGCCTGAGGCAGGTATGAATTTTGCTCATCACCTGTACTCCTCTAGGTGCAAACAGCAAGCAATCCAGTCTGCCCTAAGCCCGGGGGGTGAAAGGGTGCTCCCAGGGCTGGGTGTGCTCAGCACAGGACAGTACCCACCCTGAATGCACAGACACCGCGATGGGGTTTGGCTAGCTCCAGATAGGTATGACAGGTAGGAAGGAGGCCAAAAAGTCACTTCCTCAGCCTCCTGGGGAACCATAGCTCCTGAACACCAAAAAAGGGAATGAATATTCATGACCAGCTCTCATTGCACCACAAAAAGG
Source organism: Toxostoma redivivum (assembly GCA_013397375.1). Classification (NCBI taxonomy): domain Eukaryota; kingdom Metazoa; phylum Chordata; class Aves; order Passeriformes; family Mimidae; genus Toxostoma; species Toxostoma redivivum. The sequence continues at coordinate 353,186 of VXBI01004730.1, forward strand.
CTTCTGCCAAGGTATCCTGTCCCATTTGGACCTCTTGCACTACCAGGGCCATGTGCTCCCCATGCCCTGTCTCTAGAACAGTGTCTCCCTGAGCCACTCCTGATCAGGGAGCATGCACCTTTGCTAGATTGGGCCCAAAGCAGCACAAAATGAGCTGGACTATGCCCTGTAAAACTCTCCCAAAACAGAAATGGAGACTCCAGTCTCAACTAGCCCTTCGAACAACACAGAAAGTTTGCAGAAAATACCTCCAGGGCAGCTTCTCTTCCTGCCACAAAACTAACTTGAAAAATAACGAGCCGCTAGTACAGAAATTCCTTCTAAAACCAGTTCAGTATCACCCAGAAAGCTCCTGTTTAAAGAAGCGTTTCTTCTCATAGCAGCCTCTAATGCTCCTGCCATGCCTACAGGAACACAAATAGCTGAGTGAGATGCTAGAGTATTTTACACTATACAGCTGAATGGGAATGGTTCCAAGAAATTTATGTCAAACTTCAAAGAAAATACTGTAAGATTGATCCTGGTGTGATTTCAGTTTTCATCAATATTTCATCAGTAACATATATAAATCTTATATGTTTTATGCATAATCTCATTAAGAAAAACAGCAAACAAACTTTCTTCTACTAAACATGGTTTTCTCAATAGAGATTTGTTTTGTGCCATAAGGAATATCCAGCTTTGATCTCTGTAAGGCATACAGCAGATTTCAGGTGCTGCACTTGCCCATAATGGCTCCCAGCAAGTCAAAGGACAGGGGCAGAGCTTTGGTGGGATATCTGGAGCTGTGCCAAGCTGTGCCAATTCTTCAGCACTTTTGAGTATCCCACTCATTCAGGGAGTGGACAACCCTGGTTTAGTTCCCAGACACATGTTAAATGGAGAGGTGGGGAACAGTAATGCCCCTTCCTCCACCTCAGGTCCTGGCCTCGGAAAGGCTTGTGGAAAGGTGGCTTTGTGGCAGCCTTGTGCTAGCAGGATGCACTGCAGCTGGGACAAGGGTATGCCCCGATTCATCTCATCTTAGAGGAACATCAATCAGAAACCTGCAAGCTTTTACACTCATCAGTCATCTTGGTTATGCTCACTGAGAACAGATTCTTGGCTGACTTCTGTTTTTCCTTAGCAGTTATAAATTTTGCTTTGAAGATGAGAAGGGGGAAAGCTCACCTTCAGGGAGAGGGACAAGCACAGACATTTGCAAATTAAAATGCATATGCATGTCAGCCACCCCAGAAGTGACCTCCATCTGTGCTTTATGATACAACATCTTATTATCTTGAACCTTAATTTTTCAGCCCTTTCAAAGGTTCCTAGGAACATTCCTTTCTATATCAGTGAGATGTCTCAGGGGGCTCTACAGAAAAAACTAATGAAAGGAACCAACTGTTGTCACCAGGATAAGTTACAGGGTAACATTCAAGCCACAGACTCTGGAGGAAGCAGACTTGCTCCACTTTCAGGTGCAAATGCCACACCAAGCAGCAAGCTGAGCACACTGAGAAGGAATATGAGCTGATGGTTACTACACTGGACTGGGATTTGGAAGATGGAGTTAATTCACCTTCCTCTTGTTCTTGAAGCAATCAGAAAAAAGAAACGGTTTATATTAACTTCAGGGTGCTCAAACATTTCCAGCTCAGCAAATGCCCCTAAAATATTTCTCCTCTCCAAACAGCTCTTAGCAGTTTATGCACTGCATCTCTCAGACTAAGAACACCAGACAGAAATCTTCTAAGGAATCACATTTCTGGGGAAAAAAAAGAACCAACTTCAGGATTGCTACATCTTGGCCAAGGCTCATTTACGCATCTGCAAAGCCTCTTATCCCTCTGGATCTTCACTCCTGAGCTGCCCATTCGCCATGCACTTGCCGTCAGAGAGAACAGGAGCTCTTAAATACATTCACGTTGTTATTTCTAATTCTCCGGCTTTTGCATTCAGCAAGGCACTCAGGCCAGCACTGTCTCGGACAGTTCTGTTAAAGCATCTTCTGAATGACTGGGGACCTGAACTGAAAAGCTGATGGGACAATCAGTGAGTGCATCTGAAAGCAAGGCTGTGAACCAGTGCATTTGCTCAGAGGGAGGACAATGTTCAGCCACTCCACTAAAATATGGCAGGTATACTCATTAGTGGTTACCAAATGCTCTAATTTTTCACAGACCTTTTTAAGTGCTGAGCATTTCATTTGGCAGGACAGCCACGTCTGAGAATTCAGCATATTGTTAGAAACTGCCATTTCCTTCTCCTGCAGACCTTCCCATCACAAAGTGTCTCATGGAACAAACAAGTGTCTATACTGTGATTATGCCAATGGAGAAACTGGGTCAGACATGGATGCCAGCTGGATCAGACCCATAGAGCAGATGAATGATTTAGTCAAGCGAAAACTAAATCACTTGATTAGCCAGGCCCAGTGCTCCATCCGCACCACCAGAGGTTACCGAGTAGGGGACTTAAATAATCCCCCGAAGGAACTGATGTATCATGAAGGGCAAAGAGCCTCTGAAGCTATGTATAATGGCATAAAGTACAAGTATATTACATGCTCAGCTCTGTCCCTGCTTCTCTGTCATGAGGGCAGTGGGTTGCTCAGCCAGCTGTCTTCTGGTCAGCCTATTACATTATTTCCTATGGAAATGCAGGTAAAGGCATGTATACTATTCAGTAGTAGAACAGAGGTCTTGTTTTACATGGGCTGAGAGAATGTTTCTTATACCCAAATGAGATTTTTCATGCATCTGCATACTCACCCAGATACTGCCCCTGCTGTGCTCCATGCCTGAGTGTCATGCCCAGTTGCTCTGCGTAGCAGGCATGTCATACGCACACAGTGACCTGGTACAAGAGCACATTCTGCAGGCCAAGTCTCAGGCAAAAATTCCCCTATAAAACCTAAGTGTTTTGGTCGTTTCTTGCAGTGAATTGGGCTTTCACTAGGAATTAACATAAGCTGTAATGACTAATCTTAAACTTTGTGCACTTGCTTATTTTCTTTTCACAGTTCAACCCCTTTCCTCCTTAATACTAAAACACTAAAGTCTTACATAGCATTCAGAGCATTATTTTCTGTTGGCTGTGTTTTGCTATGCTCTAAGCCTCTGTCACAATGCATGCAAAGGATAATGGCTGAATTTGTAATGCTCTTAACTAAAAAAATACTTTTAAAAACATAAACCATAAATTATTTATTCTTCTTTGTCCATTGTTTTAAGCACTGAATCTTCTCCCAGGATTTTACACAGTTCATTCAGTCTCTGCTGCATTTTAGGAATTCCTGCAAGTTGGGATTCCAGTCTCTGTTTTTCCTCGCTCAATGATAAACGGATAGCAGTGTCCAACTGCTCGAAACGCCAGCCACCTTGTCCGTCAAACTGCAGCAAGTGAGTGTGGTACTTCCTGCAGCAGAAATTAAAACATTAGTAATGGCTCAGGAAACAGATGGTTGGTTTTGCATGCAAATTTAGACGTATGTGTCTCTTTTCAAAGGTGCCTCTCAGGAGCTTGAGTTGTCCAGTTCTGGATCATTGGGTAAGACTTTTTTTCAATGACTTGTCATTCCAGGACACACTTTCCCAGGACACATCCCAGAACACCCAAATAAGGGATTTGGGTATTTGAAAGCCTGTCACCAGGACTGCCCCAGGCCGATAGTGAAATTCTGTGGGTGCCAGCTGGAAGCAACAGCACTGGTATGGGCTCCCAGCTGTGGCAGTCATTGCCTCTGCAGCCCACATGGCCAGGCTCTGAGCTCCTCACCTGCAGGGACGCTGGCAGCAGTGGGCAGCAGGACCATGGAAGGTCCAGTCATCACCTGCTGTCCCTGGTCAAGGTGGCGGTCCCCTCTTACTGCCTCCATCTTAGAAACACTGTGGCTACAGTTGCCTTCACTACAACTCCATCAGATCCTTTTCCCCAGGAGCTAGAACAGCAGCATCAGACAAGGTTCATTTCTCCCTCAGGAATTCTAGTTCCAGTTTATTTTACTTACCTCTCTTTCAGATAGATGTCTTACCTCCTGAGCAGCAAATACAGCGAGGCAGGCATGATGCCCCTGATCCTACCAATAAAACTCAAGTTTGTTCAATTACACCTGAGTTTGTTCCCTGTGTCTTATAAGGTGGGCTAAAGGTAAACTTACTCCTAAAACATGGTTCAGTTCGCAAGAGACCAAAATAAAAAAGTCTGTGTAGGAGTCATAGATCTTTCAGTGAGCATCAGGGTGTGTGCATTGAAAATATTCAAAGGTGTACATGTGGAGTTTGTCAAGACCTAACAAAACATTTATCAAGAGGTGCCAGAGGAAGAGCAGAGAGCTCTCAGAGCTGCTGGTATGACTGTGGAATTTATCACTATAAATTATAGAAGGTAAAATGCATCATAAAACACTGATTATAAATCCCATCCAAGGAATGTGACAGCTTTAATAAACTCAATGGCTTATGACATGAGACTGAAAAAAGACTCATCTCCAGTCTAACATTCACCACTTCTTGCATATTATCCTTTGTGATACCAAATGCTTAACACATCCTTCTACTTCTCCCCCACCAAACTCCCAAAAATCAAGAAGCTAAATGCTGCAGATAGAGGACACAACTATTAAAAAGGCAGACATAGTATTCCTATGGAAGAACAAAGTATAATTTAAACACTTGCCATGTTTCCCATCTTTTCCCTGCAGTGGTAAACTTCCCTCATGTATCTTGTCACCCCTACAGAATAACCTGGTGATACCTGTCGTGGCTGTGCTATAGACTAATTAATTACCTCTTAGACATCTGCATATTAATAACTGAAATGCGTTAAAAAATAAGAAGGATGAATAAATACGTTTTAAAGAATGAAGAAAAATCCACGCTAAATTAATTTACATCACTACTGTTGTAGACAACTTATCTTAGAAACTGCAGTAGATATTGACTAAACTGTCCCAGTACAAAGAATAAAGACCAATCCACTGCTTGTGAGAGCTAAAAGCAAGGACCATGATAAAGCCCTGAATATACTTACCAAAGAGAAGGTCTGTGTGTTATGGAAAGCAGGGATATCCCAGCAGCTTTTGCAGCTTGGAATATCTTTCCTTCAACATCAATGCTTACAGCACTCGTACATTCATCCAGCAATGCATATTTCGGCCTTTTAAAAGCAGATAAAGAACATTACTCTTCTAGGTTTTTGATAGTATTCCCATGTACAAAGTTTAATTGAAAGAACAACAGGAAGTAGAGAGCTATTTTTGCCAGACAGCTGCCTCTTATTTACAGCTGGAAGCTGGCTAGAAACAACATGAAGTTTCTATGCATTATTCAGGTGAAAAGACAACTTCCAGGAAAAAATGGGCTTTATTTTCTGGCCCATTTGAGTACACAGTGATCTAACTTCTATTAGGTCCTGGTCTGACCTAGTATTGTTTTGTACTCTCATCAAGTAATGCAGTAGCTAAAGCCAACTCAAAGCTTCCTATCCACTGCTATGTAAGGACTGGGCTGCCTTTGTGTGCTTGCAGTCTTCAAAAGGTTAAGGAGCTTGGCTTTCAAACTCCCAGAGCTTCTTGCAACAGTCCATCACACTTTGGCAGCATTTGTGGGAGGGAAGATGTTTGTGCCCAAGATGTTAAAGAAGGAAGTATCTGAAAAAGATAATGTTATGTTGCCAAAAGCAAAGCTTAAAAAGCATTATCCAAACCAAAGGCAAAGCTTTTATGAATAAACAACAAGATTTATGCAGATCCTATGCTAGACAGTGTTGCATACTGCATGCAGATTATAGTCTACCACTGCTCAAACTGTAAAAGGAAATCTGCAAAGCTCTTTCTCATTTTCAAATGCTTCTTAAAGAATGAACCATAATACTTACTTGTGGTAAAACATCCGGGCCATGCCCATCCTTTGTTTTTCTCCTCCTGATAGGACATCTTTCCAATCCATGATTGCATCCCACCCTTTTAAAAAAAATGCAAACAAAATGAGTCAGGGCAATGTAAGTTTATGAAGGAAATGAAGCTTCACTTGCAACACCTCTGCAATCTGTAACCAAAATCATAAAGAGCATTTCAGCTGCAGAAGAGACAGCTCACACTACTGAATCACATCTTCTGGAATACTTAAATGCCTATCCACCGGCAATCAACTGGAAAAATGTCCCTTATATCATGACGATTTTGAAAGAGGAATTTAGACTTTTTGGTCATATAGATATTGTCAAAAAACTTTACTTACCATCTCTTTGAAAAAGAACTCTTTGACCTGTATATAACTAGTAATTTTATTCTGTCATATTTGTTTCATGGAACAATTCTCTATTTTTTTTCTTGAAAGGTATGAGTAAATTTAAAAGCAAAGTAAAATCAATTAAGTGTAAAAAATAAAGACCAGTGTCAGACTGCACTCATTACTGTGGGCCAAGAAAACTGTCAGCAAACCCAACAGAAATACAACTGCAGACATAGGGATATATCTTTGCCCTAAACCAGGACAAATAGGGTATTCTTATTTAATATTCTGCATGCATTCTCTAACTGATTTATTTCTTTATCACTTTCAGGTACATGCAAGAGGAGTGTGAGGCATTTTATCTGTGATCTTACAGCAGACTGGAGTTCTGTGAGTACTTGGGCATGATTAATTCCTCCTACTGAAAAAAATAAAGTAACAAATTACCTTACTGAAAATAAGTTTTCAATTGAACAATCCAGATGGATAGAGAAGCAAAACAGACAAGTTTTCAAAAAGAAGAGTGTAGATGTAGCAAAAACTCTGACAAGACATTTTTCTCAACAGATCATCTATTCATGAGACAAGCAGCTGAAGCAGGGCTGAGAGGAAGAGAACATTTTTTCAGATCAGACGCAGAAATACTGTAACTAAAAAGTAAATACCACAACCAAACCCACTTTTCTGCCAGTGCCAAACTTAAAATAAATATTTGCCAGAAAAGATTATAAATGAGATAAAGCAAGGAAGGTGGGCTGTGTTATTTCTGATACTTGAACAAATGTGAGACAATGGGGCTTGTGAGGGTGCAGGAGGCTTGGTACAGCTCTGCCTGTGTTTGGTGCTATACCAGAGCTTGGCAGGACTGAACAAAACATCAAAGAAACAGCTGATGAGGGACTGTGTAACCAAAACCAGTAATTGATAATGACAGGGACTAAATTTCAAGATCTTGCTCTACATAAAATTAGAAAATATACTGCAATGATTTTTAAATAAATTTTTATAAAGTTAGATTTTAAAAACAGGCACATGCAAGAAAGACATTACCTTTAGTGATCCTATAGTCTTTCCCTTTTCTCCTTCCATTCTTGTTTAAGGATGCCAGTGGGTACCCTCCCAGGAGCACATACAGTGCTTTCTATCAGCAGGCTCCCAACAAAGATGGAGTTGTGTAGTGATTAACTGAATCACCATTTGGATATACTCTGGTAAAGGGAACAGATACACACTGCTCTTGCTGAGCAGTCCCAGTGCTGGGACCTCACACAGAGAGCTGGAGTGCTGTTCCACCAACACCTTGAGCTTCCAAAAAGCTGTTCCACCCTGAGCTTCCAAAAAGCACTATAAAACACCTGGACCACTCCCTTTGGCAAAGGATTCTAGCAAGGGATGGGAACTGTTCTTCAAAAAAGCCATAGAAACAACTATGCTTCTGAAGACAACATTCAAGCTGCTGCTTATGTTCTGTTATTTTTAAGCTGAGAATACAGATGAGCTTCAGGACCTGGATCTGAGCTAGGGTGTGGGAGGGTGTGCATGTGTGCACATGTGCCTGGGGAAGCAATGCCTGTGTTCATACAGTTTTCTCCTGATCAGCTGGTTTAAAAAGGCTTATTAAAAGACAAAAAAAGACTGAAGTTCAAAAAGCAGCATCCTCTTGCCAGCAAAATAATTCTATTATTTACTCTAAAGGTATAAGATTTAATCTCCATTTACCAGGATACAAGGGTCATCTCTGTGGTTACTTTAACTTACATTCTAACTGAATATGACATGTGCATCTTGTCTCTCCCTCCCCAGCACCCTCCCTGAACTCTCCTATTTTCCACTTGGAATGCCTCTAACAACAGATAAGGAAGTGTGCAATTTTATATTATCCCTTTAAAAAACTCTTTTCTAATGTCTAAATAATTTCATCGGAACACTTAGGCATTGCAACTCACACTAAACTGACTCCCTCTCTGTCTGTGAACGATAGTGCACTTACTTGTCTCCTGTTTCTTCCTGCTGACGTGGCACAGGTCAGTGAAGGTACTTAAGTGTTCTGGAAATATCAGCCAAGTCAGTGCCTTAGGTCACCCATAACTACATCCACTTCAGAAATGAAGATATGAAATGGCTCGCCCATGAATGCAGCACAAATCTCTCAGTAAGTGTAAGCACAATCCTGGCTTTCAGAGTCCAAATTCCTTGCCACCTTCTTGTTATGGCTTTTGCAGCCAGTAAGACAAAGAGCATGTTTCATGTGTTGGGGCACAGTAACAGCAGCAGAAATACATACAGCTGTCAGCAAAAACTAGTGATAGCTTCAGGATAGCAGCACTTCATTTACTTGCAGGACTTCTTCTACAATTCCTTTAATCTCCCTTTTCTGAAGGAAAATGCAAGCTGTATCTGACAAAACCCAAATGGGTTACTCCTGGGATCCACAGGCCTCTGTATCCTTCATCCTTGTGAATCCTTGCATTTTCATGCAAGACTGAGCATTCAGCTGCCATGAAAAGATAAGCTTACAAGTTTCTTTTTCAGATCTACATTCCAATGCACCTTATCAGAGAGGGGCTGAAGGACAGAAGAAAGGCTAGCACAGCAGACTGCAGCCAGAGTGTCCACCTGTGCTGAGTTTTTGGGCATGGAAGCCTCTTTCACAGTGTATGTAAAGAGAGCCCAGTGCTATGCAGGATGAATATGCAAAGGACAACCCGGATCTGAGCAAGGAACAAAGAGACCATCGATTGCTGAGCCCCAGCTCAGCATGACACTGCAGGGATTTGTGTCTCTGGATTTCAGAGGCACTGGAAAAGTTGGCAGAGCTCTCCAGAGTTCCTGCTGGTACCAGTAACAAAAGCAAATCCAGGGTTAAAGTGATCAGATGAAATAATCTCAGAGAGAGGAAATGGGTTTGTCCATCTGTTTATACGTGGCCTAGCACAAAGGCTCCCTGGACAACACCCAAAGATATGACAAATGCTCAAAATAATGAGGAACAATTATAATCTGGAGTGCTGAGAAACCATAAACAGGTTGAACTTGCCCAATAATGTCAGCAGCCCCAATGGGACAGGCCCAGTCACGCGTGGAGGCAGCTCCACGGCCTCATGGCTCCTCTTGTGTGACAAGCTCTTGGCAGCCTAGGGCTGCATCTCCACTGACACCTGCTAAATATACACAGATTTTCAAAGCAGGAACTACTTTATGTATATGTACTGCATATCTCCATGCTTTTAGCCCCCATTTCTGGACATGCTTTTTCACCACACACACTGAGTACAACCTCCATTTTGTATGAAATTATGGTTTCTGGTAGAGTTAACAACTTTGCAGATGTTGATGGGGGCACCTTACAGATAATTAAAAGGTAAGTAACAAAACAGCATTCATCTAATATCCAGGTGGTAAGAAGAATATTATTGTGGACCTCAGTGGAAAGGGAGCTCTGCCCCTAGCAGCAAGGGGAGCTACTGCCAAGAGCCACTGCACTGTGTTCTTCAAGGGCTTGGGCTCAGGAACATCCAGAACAGCGGTGCTGGGGAGGGGGATCGTTATTTTGGTGGATTTTATGTATTCTGTTGATACCAACTGAAAAATGCTTCATGAGGGTAATACGAAAGCAAAATGCCAAACTATTTATTGGGCTATTTATTTTACTTACTTCTAACTAGGTTAAACTTTAATGCTAGAAAAAGAGAGGAACTTCTGTCATTGGCAGCAGCAGAAACAACATCAGACATAATACTTGGAATGCCGTGATCCTTGCACTGTTGCAATGTGGAAGTAATTCAGCTAAAAACAATAACGTCATGCCAGAACAAATAATTTGAGTCAAAGTTGTGCACGTCTGGCTTCATCTGGCTTTTTCATAACTGCCCACAAGGAGCAGAACACAAAACTGCAAAGCATCAGATTATACGCACATTACATTCATCATCAATTAAAGCACAAGAGGTTTATATGAGATTTTTCATTATTTCAGAAAGAAAAAGATCCATTTTTAATAGAAATATTTTTAGTTTAAAAATATGATTTTAAGCAAGATAATAAAATAAAAACTGGAATTAAAAATATTAGTCTAAACATAAAATGTCAACTGTTTACTTTCAGCAAGTACTTCTCTGTTTTGTTGGTTCAAAAAACCCCAGAGTCTTTGTCCCAGACCAGGGCAGCTTTAAAAAATATCTAAGCATATGAAATCCATGTACTCTGTCAAATCATATGTCATGGATTTCCTCCCTGCTCCTACCTTGGCACTTGTCTCCTGTAAATGTCCAAGAAAAAAAGGGAACAAGTAAGTATATTATGGTCCTAAGAACTTCCTGGTATGAGGTAATCTCTCTCCCTGTTTTTCAGCTTTGCCCACTTCTGTCACTTTAGATCACAAAGCACCTAAGACACATTTTTTCCCAACATTTGTTTGTGCAACTTTGGCACAGTGTGCCCTTATCCTGAACTTCGATATAGCACAAGTGAACATTAACAGTGTCCTCTAGACTTTGTAATAGATTGTATTAGTTGTACATGTGCAGTCAGACAGGCAGAAGAGCAAGAACAGGGTCAGCAATAAATACTTTCCTTGGCATGGAAAGCAGCATGAGACTGATCCAAACCTGGGGTTTCAGTGACTGTAGCCAAGGCATCTTGGACATGAGGCACAGTGACTGCCCAGCATCAGCAGTGACAGGCTCCAGCTGCAGGGTCAGAAACCACAACCATGTGCACTCAGAGACTGTTGGGGGGTAGCTTTGGCCACCAAGGATCATGCGCTGTGCAGTCCAACCACAAATACCAGCACAAAGTGAATGAACTCACTCCACAGTGACTTCTTGCCACTGACAATTTAACTGCTCCTCCTTTTCCAGCTGCCAATTCCAGCATTCTTGCTTGCTCTTCTGCAATCTGGGCACCTCACTTAGTGAAGTGAGTGACTCAGGAATACTAACAGGAATAGTAGTAGTGTCAGTGCAGGAAGGAGAGGCCTTCTCTGCAATTGTTGCAGTCACTCAGCTTAGCTCTGCCTACTTTTTCTTGTGTTATAGTATCAGATTTGAATAATAACGTGAATCAGAATGATGGCAGATTCTTATTTTCTATTGCAACAGTCATTATTACTTTCTTAACAAAGAAGCTTTAACCCAGGTGGAGAAGTATCTTTAGGTCCACAATTGCTGTTTTAAATGATTACTACTTTCCACTCTAAAATGTGCAGAAAAGACTCTGAAGTATCCACACATACTTTAAAAAAAAAGACAGCTTCTGCCTCTTTAACAGAACAACAGGCTGCCTCCAGGAAGGGGAATTTAGACATTGTCTTCGGATTCCCAGTGGTTGAAGCACTACTCTGTGTTGTCAGAATGATCCTGAGACTCACTGAGCACACACAAAGCAAAGTACCTGATCAAAACCAGCACTGACAGCTGGCAAAGAAAGGCAGGGTACATTCAGCATACCCCTTAAAGGGGCCTGAAGATCCTTTTTCTTCTCTCTAAATGTTATCAACTTTGTCCTATGTCTGTTTTAAAAGCGTAATAATGGGGAGGAAATTGAAATTAGGGATTAGCATCTGATAGGAACAAAAGGATAAAAATTATTGCAGTGTTTGGGGAAAAGAAGACATTAAATGCTCCAGTTCCTTAGATACAAAAGAAGCTTTTAGCATCTTGACATTTATAGTGCCAGTATATATATATACATTGTCCCCAACTCTGAGAACGAACAACACTGAGAACACACAGCAACTTAAACAGCAAGCAGTAGATGGCAACATTCCACTACCAGCCAGTGTTGCTTGGTTATTTTTATCTTGCTTACTCAGGTGGGGTGGTCTCAGACACTTCTTCTCATGACACATAGTTCTGCTGATCTCACAAACTAGGGAGGTGAAAGCAGATCTGACTCTCTCTTCATTCACATGCTTTCAAGTTATGTAGTCAGTGACATTACAATGTTTTAAGACAGGTTACAGATTTTATGAAAATCAAGGACGGTAAATGATCCCACAATACCAGGAAAAAGACTGGCCATCACAAGATAGTGAGGATGTTCAGCTTGGGCATGCATTTACTGAGGAAGGGAGGAGCATTCAGCTCTTCTCCCTCTGTTAGCATCAGAAGCAACAACCATGTGTCTGTGAAGCTCCCACAACCATAAAGGTCTGAATCAATTTTGCCAGTTCAGTTAGTGAAGTTCAGTCACACTAAGACACACATGCAAGGAATAGATTTTGTGAAGTTTTTAACAAAAATATGCAATTTACCTCCTTCTCTTTGAACTATGTGGTACAGATGAACCATATGCAGAATAGACTCCAGATCTTGATCTTGGTAGCCTTTCTCATGCATGTCTTCCACTGAGTCCGGATAGATGACTTGATCTCGTAGTGTTCCAATGGACATGTAGGGCCTGAGGAACAATACAGGGAAACTGGCAATCTGAGGATGGCTTCAAGTGAGCACATCTTGCTGATGCTCTATGAACACATTATAAGGCTTTAAACACTATGTTGCTAATACTGGATTTATGCAGTGGGTGCATTGTGGGTGAACATTTTTCCAAACTTACCTTAGGGACAATGTATTGTTTCCCTAACAGTTGATTAAATGGTAACAAGGGTAGTGTTAGCATGGAAGCACAATGACGGGCAGAATAAATATCCACTTCACAGCCCATTTTGAATGCTTTCACTTGGAAACAGCAGACCTATCCTGTATTCAAGGTTTCGTACTCTTAAGAGGTTTAAAAACTGATTTAAACATACACGTTAAAATCAAGTCATAACAAAAACATTGCAGCTTGAACTGGTAAAGAATTCCATGGTGCAGCAGGAGACACACAAGACAGTTCTGCAAACCTTCCTTGCACGGAAAACATTCTTTCTCTACTGTTCTGGAGTGCAGAATTTGGACTGGGCATAACTTAGCTGGCTCTAGAAGCCAGTGCATCACCTCTGAATTGCAAAGTAGCACACATTAAAGGGGTTGGTCATCTTAAATTTCCCAACACCATCCTCCCTTTGCCAAGTACAAGGCTGTGCTCTATGTGAAGCAGCTTCTTAGTCACCATATTTCCAGACCAGGTAATACCATCTGTCTTACTAAAATACACTGTCTCCAATTTGAAGCCAGAGTTCCCAGTCATGGTTGGGGAATGGATATGGCAAATTGCCACAATATCATGAGCTGTGCCCAGCCTTTGGTACAGCCCAGGACCCAAAAATCCTCCAAGTCTCAAAGCAAAGAAAACTGAAAGAATAGTTTCACAGCTCTCTAGAGATCAGGCCATTCTGGTTAAGACAGCAAAGGCAGCCTAAAACACACCTACTTGACCATTTCCTTTGCTGGTCTAAGGATTTCTTGTGAAGGACAAATATCCATTCTGTCTCACAAACACTGCTGATAGCTCTAGGAAACTGGAAACACCACAGGAACAGTCTGTGGGATTTTGAGTTTGGAAGGAAAGTCAGAGCCAAAGAACAGTCAGGCTCCAGACTCTGTCCTGCTTTCTGTGCCAAGTGTTCCACAACTCCTTCTGTGTTCATCTGCTAAAACAATACTAGTCTTATTAAAGCTGTAGTGCCAGGGGATGATGATAGAGAGGAGCAGTCAAAACTGGGCCAGTAATGAGGAAGCTTCCAGGCAGCTTGCTCTTGCCACCAGGAACTGCTTCCAAAAACTTCACAGTGTGTTAAAAAGCAGTCAGTTTCCTTCCCTAAAAAGCTCTGGACCTGCATGGTGGGAAGGTCTCAGTCATGCAGAGGCTTTGCCTGGCAGAGATGTGTAATACCTCAGTAGATTTCTTCCCTTCCCTTGGAGGTGCCTGCAGAAGGGTGGATTTATCCATTGTTATTCTGAGTTCCTAAAATACACCATAGAGTAATGTGAAGGAACTCACAGTGCAAATGAAGAATTACAGAACTAAAGCTGCCATATCAACTAAAATTCACATGCAAGCTGGCATCAGCTGCATTGGTTTTAGTGCTGCAAACATCCACAGTGAACTGTCTGTACCCACCTGTGGTTAAACTACTTTCACCACCAACTGGGTGAGGATGGGAAGGGCAGGGGATCTGAACTCTTTGCAAATGTTTGGTTATCTCTGTGTTGTGACAAGCACCCAGATGGAGCAAAACCAGAAACACAAGTCAAATACAAGCACTGCTTGCTCCTCTTTGCTCATTGTTCTGCTCTCTGCTTATTGTGGCAATAGTACTGCTCTGGGCTGCTGCATCACTAAGTGCAGTGAACCACTTACATTAATTGTGATATTGCAAAATCTCAACTCTAAACATTAAGTAACTTAATGAAGTAATGAGCTATTACATATCCACAATGCTCTCCATCTAAAATCCCAAAGGGCTTGACTTCTTGCATGTGTAGAAATCACTTCACTTGCTCCAGACTGCTGCCACCTCTGGGACAGAAGAGCAACTCCACCAGGGCTTAGAAAGGTTTAAATCAGTGGGTAAGACTGTGTAATTTAGCTAAAGCTGCAGGTAGGGCAAGAAGGACAGAGTTACGTATCATATAATTTGTCTGGAGTTTAATACCTTACTCTTGTGAAGTACGATCCTGTAATGATGCAGCTCTGAGATTTAACCTACGGCAAAACAGGGAAAGAAATGCTCAAACACCCTGTGCCAGGACACTTGGTGCCATGCTGTTTACTGAGTCACCAGCACTGCTTCCTGACACAGCTGGATTTTCCCTCTGGCCTCCCAGCTAAACACACTGGTACTACTAAGCATGCCTCTCCCCACTTAGTTTGTAAAAATTACAGAAAAGCCCAGCTGGCAGTGGAGTAACAAACCCCATCAACTACTAACTAGCAGAAAATAAGAATGGCTTACAAGGAAACTACTGTTAAGAGGCAGGAATCATGTGTCCAAAGAGAGAGTTACTGGAAAGAGCCTAATTATATACTGTAACAGTCAGAGTCCTCAACTGGAGGAGGGAGACTTTAGTACCAGTCTTTTTTTTCACCAATGCTCTCTAAGATAAAATTCAGTAACTACCCTAACCTTTCAGTAGCATTGTAAAATCATTTAAAGGGGGTTCTAATCTTATTTAGGTGCCTTCCCTCAGGAGAGATAAATGGGTTTAACATTTAGCTCTCAGTTTGGCACCTAAGCTGCAGTAAGTGGCAGAAGATCAGACACACATTTATATGTAGAGATTCCTATAGGTTAACTCTAGGTGGCTCCCTATACCTACTACATAAGATATTTTGGACCATTTTCCAAAAACTCGAAATCTCTGCCTGACCATCTAGGGGATCCCCCCGTATTTGAATTTTCTATCACCTTGCTTGCCAAGATCATAATTTTATGAGCTGCTATACTTTGACTGGAATCACCTCAGCAAAACTCCAGCTATTGCAATGCTCCAGTTTTCACCAACAGCAAATCTTGATCATCAGTGATCAACAAGAAAGAACAGCCTCCACTAATTAAAGTAACTGAATTCTTAGTAATTTTTCAATGACATTAATAAAATAAACAGGAAAAAAAGATGGCACCACTACTACAAATTTGAGAAAATGTCTTGAATGAATGTGAATTAAGTTCTTTTTAAGTAGTGTTGTATCCACTGCTCTCAAACAGAAGGTGCTATGACCAAATAGTTAAACAATAAATAATATTTATCAAAATTTTAAAAAACCATAACAAGCTGTTTCTTTATCACACTGTGTCTAGTTCAAGGGATTTTAGGGCCAACTAAAGTTTCAGTAACTGTTCTAAATAAATAAATAAATGAGCTGTCTTTAAACTATCCTACACTGAACTTTGCTCTCCGCTCATACAGAACTGGCCACAAACATCTTCTGAACATTTCAGGTAGATCAGTTACCTAGTGGAAAATCCTACCAGAGCACTAAAGACCATAATGCCAAGGAATATAGTTAACAAGAATGAAATGCACAGTATGAAAGGCTGAATTCTCAATGCATAGAATAATTAGAATCTGGTATCAAAAGGTGAAAAAAATCACATTAATCACTCTGTGAGTTTTTTGGTTTGGTTTTTTGTTTTGTTTTGTTTTTGCCAAAAAGCTGTGCACATTTCTACAAGAAAATAATCTAGGAGCAAATAACAACCTGAAAGGTAAAAGAAGCCTTTAAAGTGCTATTCATACTCAGTTTTCATCTCACCTCATGATTTTTCACTGTTACCAAAATCATAGACAGAATATTACTAGAACTGGTCAGATGGCAAAAAAATGTTTAAGGTGAGCAATTGACACAATTATTCTGTTCAGTCTGTTTGTATCTTGTGATAGGCAGAGAACACACAGAAACACACATATAATTAAAATCATACCCCAAACAATTTCTACAGAATTTTAGCAGCTAATGCATTCTGAAATAATTATACCACCTGCAATGAATCAATCAAATGAAGAGAAAATACTTTCCTTTTCTTAAACTACCTCTGGCAGTACTGTTGATAAAAGGATTATCTGGATGGATGATCATGAAGATCAATGAACTCAAGAAAGAACAATGAGCTGTTCTGGACAAGATTCTAGCCTAGTCAGTCCCACCAGGCATACTCCAGCCTAAGAGGTGTTTCTGAGTTTTACCACAGCAGGGTAACACAATGAGCAAGGCAGTTTCCCTCTTCTAGAATGATCCCAAATTATTCACAGTTTTGTAGATGAGGAGTGACACCTTATTTCACAGGGAAGAGGAAGTGTAGACAGCAAAGTCTCTAGAACAAAGGCTGATTTTGCTCTGGATTTCTACAGTACTTAGTTGTCCATGGCGTAACTTTTTCCATGCACTGTGATATGAATACACAAGTAGTCACAGAGCAGTAGTGTGTCTGCAGTGAAACACCTGCCAACAAGTGAGAAGCCACACACTGCACTGACTTCCTTCTCTTATCTGCTGTGTAAGACTGCATTACACTGGACAGAACATGACAGACAGAATAAAGAAACACCATGTATTTGGATACATGGAACATTATTATAGACATTTTATAAGCATTATTGGTATGTGACCCGGCTCTTCAAGGGAGCTGCAGTAATAAGCAGAAACTGAGATTGATAGGGTACAATTAATGCAAGATGTTAGGCAAATAACCAAGCCTGGAAAAGTCCTCCCTCTTGGGAAAGCCACACTCCCATCTAAGCTAGATAGATAGCTGCACACATGATGAACTGAAGAAAAAAATCCCACCTGCCACATTCTCCCATGAGACCATGACATAATGGCTAAAAAACAATGAAATGAAAACCCAGTGTTGTGGGGACTACTCTGCATTGTCAGTAGAAGAGACTCATCTCACCTAGAAGTTACTCATGTAAGTTTGAGTTAGTTACCCCTGGCCCTCTTTGTAGTCAATGGTGTCCTCTAGTGAACTGGTCCTAGGACACAGGCCAAGCAGCTGCAGTAACCCCAGCTGCAAGACTGCTGTGCATTATGGAGCTGGTGATCTGTGGAACAGCTGCCTTGAGTGACCACAGGCCTGTGCTACACTTTGCGGCACTGTGTTGGGTTGTGCTGCACACGGAGCTTGGCCTTCAGGCCTGTGCTGCACTGCACTTATCTCCTGGGTGCAGGATAAACTTTGGCAGCTTCACAGAGGAGCCTGCAAGCAGCTCCCACTTGGCACCAGCAATTGGACCACCGGCTTGTCCTTGTCTTTATCTTGAAGTGACACAGCATGTTCTCATGGTAACATCCTTTGGTCTGATAGTAGAAGTGATAAATGGCTTTGTTTACTCCTAAGAAAATTCTACCAGAGTGCTCAAGACCATAGTGCCAAGGAACCTAGGCACAGACGGGCCCAAGCATAGCATATGCTGTGACTATAGGTCGGTCTGATGCTGCACAATGCTGGGCTCCTGGCACCACATGGGATTCAAGTACCACAGAACTCGTGAAGGGACTGGAGCAGCTCTCCTGTGAGGAAAGAGACCTGGGGGTGTTTAGCCTGGAAAAGTCTCAAGGGAATCTTATCAACTTATATAAATACCTGAAGGGAGGGTGCAAAGAGGACAGAGCTGGGCTCTTCTCACTGGTGTCAAGTGACAGGATCAGAGCTAATGAGCACAAACTGAAACAGGGGATGCCATATGAGCATCTGGAAACAATTTTTTACTGTGAGGGTGATCAAGCACTGAAGCAAGTTTCCCAGAGAGGCTAGGGAATCTCCATCCCTGGAGATATTCAAAAGCCATCTAGATGTGGTCTTGCGCAAACAGATTTAGCCTGCAGGCAGTCAAACACAGAACTAGAACCTAAGAAATATGTCAGAGTGAGCAGACCATGGAGAAGCTGGGAGAAGGCTGAATGACCATGGAGCTGGGACACAGTTCTGGAATTTTGGAGTCCAGCACACAGGGGCAGGCAAATGGCAAAGCCTAAAGGGCATGTAAAGGGCATGGGAATAACTACCACCTTCTCCTCAAAAAGGAGGTGTTGGCTATGTCTACCACCTGGATTTTTAAAAGCATAAGGCACCATAATGGAGTTTCTGATTGAAAACTATAGTAGGAAAGAGGATAAAGGACTTATTCCCAGGGAAGTTGATACCAGTTGTTATTAGAGCTTTCAGCTGTCCTTCCCTTACAAAAGCCAGTGTCCTTTTAGTCATTTCATATCAAGCTTTTTATGTCAGGCAGATTTCGTAGTTGATGCTTCCCAGTGCTTCCCACTGTTATGTAACCAAATTGTTTCTCATTACTTGATATGCATAAGGCATTTGAAGCGTGCTTTATGATGCTCCTAGGTAAAATATTATTGAAATAGCAAACAGTTGCCATTCTGTTCATCTGTCAAAGATCCTTTGTTGCACAGTTGCAGGGCAGGTGAATTAAGCTGGACATAACTGCTCAAGCTGGATGGAGTAATGGGAGCTTAGTGCAGAAACTAGGTCATGTAAATGCAAGCACCAGATTGCTCCCTAACATGCAACTTTGTCTGTACCACTGCTAAGCTACACAGAGTTCTCAATTAACTTCTAGGTGAATTTTTTCCCCTGGTACTGCTATCAAAACTAAATTTTAAAGGCAGAAGAAGTTGTGGATAACCCATTTCTCTAAATGTTCAAAGCCAGGCTGGACAGGCCTTTGCACAACCTGGTCTAGTGGAAGGTGTCCCTGCTCATGGCAGTGGGTTGGAACTGGATGGTCTTAAAGGCCCCTTTTAATCCAAGGCATGCTATGATGCTATGAGCTGCTTGTATCAGCAAAATGAACCTAACACAGATTAAATAGATTGTCATTGTTTTGCAGGATAGATCCTATAACACCAGCCATGTATTCAGTTCTTACAATCTATTAATGGCTTTGTAATTTATAAAATGTTTGTCAAGCTTAACCTGACTATGTACTTTAAAAAAGCCCAAAGCTTATTTTTCCTAGGTTTTAAATGAAGTTTCATAAACAGTCTGGCACATACACAGATGACTGGAGAAAAAGTTGAATATGTGTCAATACCTCTCAATTCCTCACCCACATTTGGTCCTCTTGGTATTTCCCATAGCCACAGCTTGCTCCAGACATGCTCCAGTCTGAAGGCACTGAGGGACCAAAACCCCAGAGAATGATGAAGTCCTTCACAAACATCAGTTTAGCAGCAGCCCTTAAATGTTGGACTTATGTAAATACATTTTAAACTTAAGGTAAACCCCAATGCAGCAAGTTGACTATATACTTCAATCTGGAATTTATGCAACATTTTCCTTAATAACAGCAAATACCTGTAAACTGTGCTTTAATCAGTTGAGTCATGTATCTGGCTAGTAGAGAAGACACCTGGGATGGCTTGAGGTGGAGCAGTGGCTAATCCACAAAACCATTTCACACCTCTGACTATCAGTGTTGGTGAATTTTTTACACAGTCCTACCAAGAGGTACTGCCACTAACTGTGAGCAGTCAGCACATAGACCTAATAATAAACATTCAAACTTTACAGCTCTGAGTGAGCCTTCAGTGGAAATGGAGAGGCTTCACAGAACTCCTGGCAGGCAAAGCCTCAGTCAACCTACAGGGCAGCAATGCAAGAACTTTTCTGGTCTAGATGAGACAAGATGGAACTTTCATCAGTCAGGAAGGATAAGTGCAAGCATTTCTATAGGAATGCCAAAAAAGATGAAATGAAGAAGCTGTGCCCTGGCCAAGGGGAAAGCCTGACAGCCCTCTTAGATGCCAGGCCACAATTTCTAACAAACAGCAGAACTGAGGTAAGTTGTCTGGAACTGATTAATCCCAAAAGAGGAAAAATAAGATACAAATAGCAGGCAATCTTTAAAGCACATCTATATCAAAATAGTATGCAAACTATTGCACACAGTAGGAAGTGTGTTATGTTGTGCTTTTTGTTAATGCTTATCTACCAAAGACCTTCTTCTCATCTGTCAGATAAGTGGTGAACTTTGGAAATAAACACATTGAAAAGGAGCATCATGAACTTGATAACAGCAAGTCCAACAGATAGATCCAGTGTTCCAGGGAGCAGGTAGAGCAGGACATGAAGTGACGGCAAAGTATCGAAGGAACAAGTCGATGTGGTGATGCACTGTCAGCAAAATACAGTGACAATCGCTGGTGCAGTGTTGGCATGTGCAGAGTACAGCTTAACTCCACCTGACTCAACTAAAAAGATCATAGTTAAAGACAGAGCAATATTAGCTGACAACAAATTAGGATGTGCAAAATACAACACAGGACAGAGACATTTGAGTCAATCTAAAAGAGATGAGGCAACAGAACTTGCATAGGGTATTTGCACAGCACTTCATCCAGGCTACTTCTCCAGTAGACCACACACTAACAAGGAAGTAGTCTGATACAGAAGAACCATATAGATACATACTCCATTTGCACAAACTTCCATATGTCATATAGGGCATCTGAGAGTGAAACACAGCAATTTTACAAGGTTAAATTGTTTACTAATCAAGAACTGTTTCAGGATGAGAGTGACCACTACTAACTACTTCATGCTTGAGTTGCACTATAATCTTCAAATTTTCATGGGCTTATAATGTAAAATTTACTTTTATTTTATCACTTTATTATTTATATCACTTAGAACTGAAACATTCTTGCTTCATTCATCCACTTGATGAATATTCTTGGACTACCTGAGGCAAATGGCATCAGACATTTGGATTACTCAGTAGAGCTAAGGAGAGGAAAAGTATCTCTGTGGCTGATGTAATTTTGTTTTGTATCCAAGGATATTTTTAGAAAACAGAAGTAAAAATGCCAGACAGGAAAGGATTTGTAAATGAACCTCAAATAAAATACCAGAAATAGAGCAGATGTATGTAAAACCAAACAGCTTAGGACGGCCAGATAAACCTTTAAACTGTTCTATTCCATACTGTCCTAACATTAGTAAGAAGGCAGCAAGATAAAGGCGTAGAAATTTTAAATTACAAAGAACAAACAACATTTAGTACTAGTTAATCTTTGGTTGCCTCCCTTTTAGCATTTGATAACCCTGGTGTTGAAAGAAAGAAATGTTAGAGATCTACTTGAATGAGCAATAGCAAGAGAGAGAACACAGAATCGGGCCATTGCTGTGACTGCTGAGAAAGCAGGTAAGTCTTCCACTAGAATGGCACACAGAATAATAAAGAAACTATGCATGCTACTGGAGAAACACACCTCTCACAAAAATACTCAAATTACAGTAAAAGAACAAACAGTGACAATGGATGAGGAAAAAGAAGTACAATGTATTACCCCAGGCTCTATGGGAATCAGGCCTTAAGAAAGACAGAGAAAATGCTGATGGACATTTTAGGTATGTGCTGTGCTAGGGAGACTTGAAAGTCATGATCAAAGGTTATGGAACTAACAGAGACTGCATAAGACATTCCTTCATGCAAATAAGACAATATGACACAGCAAGCAGAAAATTATTAACAATTTATATCAATAACCCAGTGGTAATTAGAGCTTTACGGCAACTTACAGTGCAGAGATATTGAGGAATATTCCTGTGCTGTTGTCAAGGTAACCTGCAAGTATGTAGGTGTGCAATTCTGCTGGCATTTATATCAAACTAAGGAAACGAGAGCCAACACGTGCAGAATCTGTTTCCTTACAACTGAAAAAGCTGAGACTTTTAGTTGCAGAGCAAGAAAAGCTGGAGTAAATGCTAGGAGGAATTGCATGCCAGAGCTCTCTAAGACCATGAAGATGGAGTCTCCTCCCAAGCATAAGACCAACAGAGTAGAACCAGGGTGCACTCTAGAGAAATAGGCTACTTTCAGATGGGTTGTGAAAGGCTAATTCCTGAAGTGCTTAAGATACATCTCATGTCATTCTCTAGGTGGTTGTAATCAGGTGGGGGCTGGTCTCTTTCTCCAGGCATCAACTGACAGAACCAGAGGACACAGTCTGAAGTTGCACCAAGGGAAATATAGGTTGGATATTAGGAAAAAGGTGTTTTATTAAAAGAGTGATTGAGTAGTGGAATGGTCTGCCTAGGGATGTGGTGCAGTCACCATCCCTAGATGTGTTTAAAAAAAGACTGGATGTGGCAGTTGGTGAGGGGTTAGGGCATTGGTTGGAACTGATGATCCTAAAGGTCTCTTCCAACCTAGTGATTCTGTGTGTGTGTGGTGTTTCTTCAGCAACAGTACTCATGTTACCCACTACATATTTTTGTTAATTATTTATTATTTAAAATTATATTTCTGGATTTTGATTTGAACCATGATTCCTTACCAACTAGAGTGCCACAAGTGTTTATTTTTTCATTCATGCTACTTTCTTGGCTAGTTGATTCAAAGAAGAATCAAAGAGGTGGTTAACACAAATGAATTTTACTTTGCAAAAGAGGGACAGAAAGAATTAGAAGGGGCAAGAACATACACTCTGCCAGTTACTGAGTCTCCAATGAGATCTGACAACTCTGTTGATATGTGACCAGTTTCTAGCACTGAAGCAACAAGCTGTTTCAGGCACCAAATGATCCTGGACTGCTTAAAGGCTCTTCAAGCCTCCATCTCTGCTGCCTGCCCCTCTTCTGCACACTCTCTTCTTGGACAGGCCTGTCAGGGACAGGGGCAGAGCCCCGGAAATTCCTGGGCTTTTCTCACACTGCCCCCAAAAGGGCAGATGGTCTCATCAGCATCCACCAGAACTTTGACTGATTACAGATAAATTCTGCAAGGCCTAGTCCTACAAAAGGGGAGAAACAAAAGCCCTCACAACGATTCACAGCAAAAGATTAAAAAAGCAGTATAATTATGATAAATAATCTAAAATACCAAAAAGACCATTTATGTGTGCAGATGAGGTTTCCCACACTTGACTCAAAATGGACTGATGCAGAATTAAACTCAGTCATAGGAATGCAGATGCTTCAATGGTAACTGTGCCCACTAATGTAAAGCCATCTGCTGTGTCCTAGACCAGAGATATAACGTATATACATAAACACAGAAATGTCATCCTAATTGCTGCTCTGATGGACATCCACCAATTCAAGAGCTTTCTGCTGTACCACAGTTTCACCTACCCACCAAACAAAACAGTGAGGTAAGCTGATGCTAGGTTGATCCCATCCTATCACCTCCCAGACCCTATCAGTCTGAAACATTTCCTGGAACTTTTTCCAGATTGACAGGAACAATTTTGCCTAAAGTTATGATGAAATACAAACATGATGAAATGTAAGCAGGACACTCTATTCTTCAGTCTAGAATTCATAGAATTATCCCTAACAAAAATAAACAAACAGAAGGTAATCTTGATAAAGCAGCAATTTGCACAGGGTTAATAAGCAAAATGGTTGCACCAGCAGGACTTTTTACAAAACAGACCTCTTTAATCTGGGCATTTCAGGACAGTTTAAAAACCAGTACAAAAATTCTAAATGTATACTAGAGCCAGGGACAGACAAAAAAAAAAAAACTCAAGTGAATGTGTGATTTATTTAGGCCACAAATAAAAGAACTGTTAAAGCACTCACTGGTGGATTACAGGCAAAAAAAAAGAAAAGCCTGAACCATGTAAGGCAATCCACACAAAAGCCCTAAAACTCCAGCAGATCTGTTGCAAATCTTGTTCCCAATGTACAAACTTCAATGTAAAACTGGATACCCTTCAAGTAATTCTTAGTATCTCAGATATTCATCGAAGACTCTGTATGCCCAAAGAACAAATAGTGGCAAAAAAGCAACTTGAGGCCCTTAAGGACAGCTGAACAAACTGCTGTCTTTCATCAACCCCTTCAGCCACATTTACCCAGAAATCCCTACAAGATTCAGTATCAGTCCCTGTCCAAATATGAGACACTTATGAGTGACAGGCCACATTTCTGAGTGTACAAAACACACTCTGACACAGCTGAATTGTCTCCAGAGTAGACTTCAGAATCTTCAGCCACAGTCAAGCTGTAGCACCTTTGCAGAAGAGCCCTCTTTTTTACTCAGTGTTGCTCCATTTACCCAGACACTGCTCTGTCCCTTGGGAAGCGAAGCACAGGGCTCACAAAGAGCCACAGAGCTGAGCTAAGGCAGTGTCTCTTGGATGCTGCAAGGACATCACAGCAGGACCCTTTGTGTTGGGGATCCTACTAGAATGGACTGCATATGCCAATCCCTACATGGCTTTGGTCACAGAGGGCTGCAGAAGCATTGGGTGAATTCTGACTAAAACCTTTTGGAATATTTTATAGAAGAATAGAATGGACAAACTCTTACAGCACTGCAAAGTTAGGGGAAGCAGCTAACAAAGAACCATGTTTATGGAAATGAAAACCCAGAAGATGTGATGCAATCCCCTCAACCAGCGCCTTGGCAAATCTGCCTGAATGCAAGGTCAGTCCGTTTGCTTTCACAGAATAAAGGGAACATAAGTAAAGCGAAAGGGCTGTAAGCAAGCCAGCCACAGATGTTGATCTGAGTAGGGGCTGGGATCAGACAGAGGAAGGAAGTGACTGAAACTCAAGATTTTCCTCAAGAAAAAAATTGGATTAGTTTTTGTTCTGAGTAAACCAGTTTTAAGAATGTTCCACACAATGGGTATTCTGAAATGTTTTGAAAAACATTTAATAAAGCATTTTGCTCCAAACTCCTTATTAAAAGTCTTGAGTGAATCAGAAAAATTACAATGGCTAGCAATAAATTATACTGATATTTGAAAAAATCATAGAGCAGTGTTCTTTGCTACCATCATCTGCAGCAAGGAAAATCTACTGATCAGTTCAGTAGACTCCACTCATCTTAATATCTTGTACTTTTTAAACAAGGCTACAAACTGTTATAATGAATACTTCTTTTGCCCATGGGAAGAAATGAACTAACAGGAAGCAAAGATTCAGTGTTTGACTTTGCTTTTGCAAAACAACATAGTTAGAGGTCTCTAAGGAGATACTCTAGAACCAATTGCATAAGACTATGTACTGAGAGTCCAACGGCATGCCAGAGTACAAAGAAAGCACAACAAAGCCAAGCTTCCATTAGTGAAATGAGCACATATTATTAAAAAGGCAATCTGCAGTTACTGTTGGATTGGATTGTGGTCTTGCAGTGTGAAAGTTTTGGTTACTTTGACACTTAAGAATCAAACCACTCTCACTTGCTTTGATCCTTGGTTTTAAAAGAAATCAGATTTGAGATATACCAGGCCTGTTTCAAACTTCTTTCAGACTCCAGTCCATTCCCGTGATCCCAATTATCCAGGACTTCAGCCATCTGAGGAACACAGGCTCCAACACAAATATATGTGAGCCCTTTCCAAAGACTAATGGTGTTGCATCACCAATGAGAAAAGATCTCTTTTTATAAACACACTTCACACACCTAAGGTTGTGCTTAGCACCTTTCTTGGATGTACACATCACAGATTAGAAATATGAGAAGAAGGCTCAAAATTCATTTAACCAGATAAGAGGCATCACCTTCAGCAAGACACATACCTTTGTGGTATATAAAACATGTGTTGTGGAGGGGGCTTGTAGAGAACTCCTCCATACACAGGCCACAAACCACTTAAAATTCTGAAGAGTGAGCTCTTTCCACAGCCATTGGGTCCAGTGATTAAAAGATTCATCCCCTCCTCGACCTGCAAAGGGGATGAAAATCCAAAGATGTTACTACACAATGTATGTGGCACAAGAGAGGCTAAGACCCTTAAAAGGGGTTACATAAGCATTTACATGAAGTTATCAACCAATTTCATTGATAAGCTGCATGTATTCATGCAACTATTCTGAAAAGAGTGGCATTAGATAAAATGTGTGGGCTGAGATAATAAAAATAATTTCTATTTTATCTGAGTATCTCTATAAACTAATATTTACAGCAGTAAATAGTAGTAATATAGTAATATTTTATTATATTCACGTAATGTAAGATGTAACGTGATTATATTACAGCGTCAATACATCATAGTCAGAATAATACAGATTAGGTCCAACGGTGTTAACAGTGTTTAAAGCAGTATTGTGTCTACCTGTGATATTAACTGCAAGCATGGGAGGCCAATCAAGTGATTTGGGAAATTTATTTCATGTTGCCATTTCCCACTTAATTACCTATGTTAATTTGGCTGTGATGCCAAATGATTTTTTTTACTCATTTGACTGTTATCCTGTGTATATATGAATGTATATTTATGCATAATCCCAACATCACTATCTATGTTTTACAGAAATACACTGACTTCTATATTTTCTTTGCTTCTGTTTCTTGAGACAAATTAATAAATAGAAATATCTCCTTCATCATAAGGTTGTAATTTTACAATTCTGAAATTCCTACACTGAAGTTGTTACAAGTTTTGCCATAGCTAGGACCCTTTCCTCCTAGTTCCTAATTCAGAGGAAAAGGAACATCCTGCTTTAGATAAATTAAAAGATCTGCTGGAATTGCTGGAATTAATTAAATAATTAAATTTATTTCTGATAACTTCAACTCTTTTTAAAAAGAACATCTGCACTGGAACATCAGATCATGATACATATGGGAGTAAATCAGTAAAGGTCACTCATTAAAATTGTGAGCAGGTACCAAGAGGTGTCTGGAATAGGTTTTTAAAAACAATACAAGTTTCTACTGAGTAAATGCTCCCCAACTGGACTTGTGAACTATGCCATCAAAGCTATTAGTTAGCACTGCTCTTTGTGGTGATCAAGAAAAACTATGGGTTTGATTTTTTCACTGTTGCTGTGGCCTCAGACTTTTAAAGGAGTCTTTGTGAGTAAAGCATCTAATTTGGCTGAAATTAACAACAGATGGATGCATAGTCCCATAGACACCTTTGAAAATCTCAGGTCAGTTTTTCACTTGGCAACAGAAATCCTCCCTTTTCTTTCTCTGAGCAGGACAAACTACATATGTCTGCTTCTATTGAGCTACTATGCCTACCTTTCTGGACTTCCCCTTTTATCCATATGCTCCTCCAAGTACTTAACATAAGGTATATGAATTCTGTGCTGTTTATGTTAATGTGATGGCAACAATCAGAAGATTCTTGCATATCATCTTACTTTGAAGTTTAGTCTGGAAACCACCACATCGCCATTCGGAGTAATTATAGGAACATTTTCACAAATAATTCCTTGATCAACATCAATTACTTTCCCTAGAAAAGAAAAATAAATTAAGAGTTTGTAAAGCCCTCCATTAAGCAATCACTTATGACAGCTTCTGTGCACAACTGAGTATATTTTCAAGTAAGGAATGGTGTTTGAAACAGCTCTTGTATGTGCTCCAGGTTCCCCTAGTGGAAAATCTGGATAATAAATCTTAGCTAGTCCAAAATACACTGTCAACAGTAGCCAAGAATGTGCAATGAAACCTAAATTTGACCCTAAACACAATGAATCATAAATATATTATGTACTATAAAGATGTGCTTGTTCAAATTCTACTTGTATTTTCTGTATTCTGTTTTAAATAGCTGTTTAATACTAAGCAGTAAAAAGGTTCATGGACAGCCTTAGCCACAGGCAAACCAGTTAATCTTTTTTTGAGGATTTAATTAGGAATCACTACCAGCTCTGAAAGTCGGAGCATCTTTCAGTCTCCTCCAGCAACGAGAGCAAAGCAGAAAACATTTAATGGCTTGCTTCCACCTCTTTTTGATGCCACAGACACTGTAAACATGTCTTGCAAGTATTTGCAGAGACTCATATAACATTTCAGTCAGGTAGATACACTTGGCATTTGGATTTCTGACAAATTAAATATACAATCTCTATTGGCTATCTAGACACTGTGTAATTACTGTGTAATACAAGGACTTTGATATTAACTGTCCTGGAAACAGTAAAAGGATGAAACTAACTTCTCTGTCACCTGTTAATGGTCTTGTCTAACAGAACCCAACCAGATGGATTCCTAGAAAAATACTATAAATTACCTTTTTAGACAAGATGCAAGGGAAAGACATTTCTCTTTGTATTAGAAAGCTATTTATTTATAACTTAAACTAATCTGAACAAAAAAAATATAACAAAGGCCAAGTTAGTTAGTTAATTTTAAAAGGTTTGATAGCATTTCCTTCATTAAGTTTAGTCTTACATTTTTCATTTAGAGGCTCTTTGTTCAATTGCTTCCAACTTTGCCGAACTGTAACAACCTGGGCAGAAATTTTTATGCCAAGTATCAGTCCAAGCATTCTTCTTTCATAAAATAAATTTTACTTAAAACAGCATGAGATTATGGGGAAAAAATTGTTTTTCTGTTAAAAAGAAATTACTTTGAAACAGTGGAGACATTGTAGTTAAAATAAATCTATGATAAATTATAGTCAGCTAGTAAGAATTAAGTAAACCTAATTCTCATTTCCTAATCCTAACTTTAGTATGTTTTTAAAGTATATTTATGCGTAATCAGAAATACAATTTGACAGTTTTTTTACAAGATGTACAAAATTTTGTTTAGTTTTTAAAATTCTGAATTATTAAATATGCTATAAGGCAATATTATTATCTGTAAAATATTTTTATAATTTTCATTATTTTCACACTTACTGACAACAGTAAATGCAAGGCACAAAACAGACTTTGCTTAGTTAGAAAGACTTATACTGGATAATTCAAAAGGAAAAAAGTATTATGTGTTCAAAGAGTGATTGGGAAGCTGAATATTAAGGTTTTTCTTCTCCAACAATGCAGACACATACAGGTATGTGAGTGCAAGTACTTTTACCCACACACAATCCACTCTTCAGGGATTTCTGAAGTATCATGACTGAAAGCAAGGAGGAAAACCAGTATTACAATAGCACTTGTCATAAAAAATGTGGAGCCTGTGGCCTAGATTCATCTGGCCTAAATTCTTCTTAAATCCCCATGCACAATGCTTGGTCTTGGCTAGCTGCCTCTGAGAGCAACAACTACACAAGAGCAAATGCTAGTCACCATGGCTTAGGAGGAATTCAGACTGGACAAAAAGTGACTGTAGTGGAATGAAATCTTGGGAAAAGGTTGCAGAGGAAAGAGGAGTGGGGTTTAGATATAGTAGACCTCAAGGGAACATGAAGAGCACACTTGCATATCTGAACTGTATTTGGTTTTGTTTTAAACACAGTTATCTAAAAAGAGCTCCCAAATTATTTCGTTGCTCCAGGAACTACAAACCTTTTCTCGTGTACATGACAAAATGCAACAATTATAAAATGCCATTTCTTTTAACATCAGCCAAGTATTACCAAGATCTACAAGATTAAGACATCAGCTATTTCCAGACCTATCCATCACACTTTATTATGATGAACCTTGTCAGAGGACCTTTGAGAAATATGAACTGAAGGGCAGCACTGTTGAAATCACTGCAAGGAGTTATTTCACAAAGAGCCCTCTGGGGCCTATAACTCTACTGAGGCTTAACCTCTCAAAAGCTAAAGGAAGAGAATGAGGCTTTTCAACATCACAAAGAGCAGCAGCAGAAATGGTATGACGGGAAAATGAGGAAAAACCCATTGCAAAAGCTGCCTTTGAGCACCTCAGAGAAGATGGATGCAAGAGCCAGAGAGAGGTGGCACATAATGGAGCACAGTAAGAAATGGATGTACACAAAAAATGCTCAAGGGAGGGTGGGAACAGAAAGACAGTGGCACCAGAAAGACACAGGATGGGGATCAGGAAGGAAAAAAGTATATACTGATCAGATCATTTGGAAGGTGAGAAGGTTAAAGTTGCCGTTTTCAATTGAAGATTGCCACTAAATTATGAAAAAATGAGCACAGGCTGACTTTAAATCATGGAAAATATAGTATTTTTGGGAAAAACTACTGAACCAATCTGTCTTTTCCTTCCTACCTCAAACAAAATAATGTGATGGTTGAAGATGAAAATATTACAGTCTCCACTTTCCGAAGAAAATTAATGGTCTGAGGAAAACAGACTAACATCACCATCACATATAATAGTATGGTTGAAATGCCTTTTCATTGAAAGTTTTTAAAGGAAACATTTGAGCCATGTGTATTAGAAAAGCACACCATAAAGACACAGTCATAAGGTAGCAGGGGGTTAAAATGAAAGGCAACATGGTCTCTGGGGCATTAAGGCTGAGAGGCTGATTACTCACAGAAGAAAATCCTGTTCATCTGTCCCACTGCTCCATGCCTCCCCCACCTCTCCTGGGAAATTCATACAAATATGAATTAATTACCTTTGATTTCTAAGGGCCCATCAATGTGTAACTCTGCTTTATCTTCACTCCTGCTGTTGTTTACAGACCCTTGAATAACAGCAGTTCTTTTGTAGATGCCTCTCTTCACCTCGTCAAAGACTGAAAACATGTTGTAGACACGGGCGGTGTAGCCTGCTAGCTCAGTGACCTGAGAAACAACAAACATCTCATTTCAGTTCTCCTTCACAAATCCTAAAAATTAAATATTTGGCCAAAGATCAACATGAGCAACAATGTTGATCAGCATCTATTGATTTTCATTCCTTGAAATTCTAACCATATGAGTGTTAACCTACAAACCAGCAGAAAGGACAGTTTGAGTTAAGCCCATGTAAGCTAAGCTAACTCCAATAAATTAAGAGGTTGTAGAGACTTCTCATTTCTGTAGTCTTCAATGAACAGAGAACAGCTACTAACACATCTGAAAACAAAGAGGCTGGTACACAAGAAAAAACCAAAATCTCTGCATTTTCCAGCAAAAATAGAAGTTCACAGAAGTGAGAAAAAATGGCATCTGTAATTACTTATATCTAGTTGCTCATAATCCTGAAACCTGCTGTGGGAGAAGTGCGTCTTTCTGTGTAAAAGAGGCAGCACCAGGGCATCCTAACCTAAAATACAGTACAAACCAGAAATGAGTCTTCTATCAACTGCATGCTAAATCTGACACCTTAGAATAAAACTGGGCATTTTTAAGATGGTGAGGTCTCTTTAAAGGCTTTCTTCATTTTTCGTTTTGGTTCATTTGTCACAATTTTCACCTGGTGAAGACAGAAACAGCAGATCTCTGGACTTTGTAACTTTGTATTCATGGGCTATTTAAGAGCTTCCAAAGAACTGCCTCCATCTGCTGGTAGTAAAGAATTAAGCCAAGGCCTTTTATTTTAAATGTACTATTAGATGGTTTTAAAAGGATACATTTTTATACAAAATGCATCGAGGACAAGAATAGCAACAAAATTAGATCAAGATTATAAAATCCTTGCTTGCTGTGTTAAATAGGTACACTCCATGACTGAGTTCACCCACTATGGTGTACAAAATTCCAAGATTATTTGAAATAACTGGAAATAATTCCATAATTCTTCTGTAAGTTTTATTATTTGTG
Organism: Toxostoma redivivum; assembly: GCA_013397375.1. Taxonomy (NCBI): domain Eukaryota; kingdom Metazoa; phylum Chordata; class Aves; order Passeriformes; family Mimidae; genus Toxostoma; species Toxostoma redivivum. The sequence goes on from VXBI01004730.1 coordinate 385,123, forward strand.
CCAGACTCAGAAGTGAGTGCTAGTTCTGGCCACATGGCCATCACTTCACTGGAGGATGATGGAGAGAATCCTGCATGTGATAAATGAAAACTGTACCAGTGTCCCAGGAGAGCCACAATGTGTAGTAAGCTTCTATACCATGACTGTAGAAACTCACTTTGTTCAAACACTAAATAACTAAATACTACCACCTAAACTACTGACTGCAAAGAAAAGCTGAGCCCATCTCATCTGCACAGTGAATTACACTGACTTGAAGGAGGCTGCCTTTGTGGAGGAGATTGGCAAGAACTGGAATTGCACTACCACTTGACTTTGGTTGAAGTACACTGTTCTCTGGAAACTGCCTGAATCACAAAAAGGGAATGACAATGTGGCTGAAGTACCACAGTGTCTCTTGAAGAGAAGCATAAATGTAAAATTAAGATGGAAATTCATAGAACTGCTCTTTGGCCTCATGCTGTCTGGATTAGTATCTTACCATCTTATAGACAAAGTAAGTTTGTTCAGTTCTTCCTCTACTGTTTTGTGGGTACTTTTTTACAAAAAAAAAAAACAAATCACAGTTTTTTTAAGTCCTCACGTACATTATATAAATGACTTAAATGCTGAAAATAAAACAGTTATTACACCAGTGTATAACAGGTTATCTGGCAGTATCTTGAGAGCAGAGCTCAAAGCAAGAGAACAGCTAAAAGAGAATACATCAAAATCACTTTAGAAGGACTTTTTGAAAACAGCACAGACTCTGGCTTTGTCAAAGTCTGTATTTGAAGGTGCCAAACTACCCCTTCTCTGACAATTTACAAAGCTGTAGCTGTTATGGCTGGATTCCAAATAACAGAATCCATAGTCTTTGATTAGCTGCCTAGCTATTGCATCCCTCCTCGCACTGCACTGGGAAAAGGGGTTCCCACCAAAGGGACAAGCAAACACCAATTAAGATATGAAGAACAAACATTCAGAAGGAAATGCTGAGATTAACAGCACTGCCTCACTTTTCAGTGAGGCTTAACAGCTGGCATTTAAAGAAATCCATAAGAGACAAGAGACAACAGATCAAAGCCCAGTTCTACTGGAATTTGGGTAAGGACCTGAAACAATATCTCTGATCTTCTAGATGAGTGAACTTTTTCCTGCTAAAATTTCTCTATTTTGAAAAATTACTTACAATTTAACAGGTTCACAAGATACTGAAAACAGCCTTACAGTTTAAGAAATAAGTATTCAAATTCTCCTTGTTTTTCATACAGAAACAGGTTGCCCCATCTCTGGAAACATTCAAGGTCAGGTTGGATGGGACTCTGAGCAATCTAATAATAGTTGATGATGTTCCTGCCCATGGTGGAGGGGTTGGACTAGAAGACCTTTAAAGACTCCTACAATTAAACTATTATATGATTTTATGACACTTCAAATAGAAGAATCCTAGTACACTGAAGGCAGACAGCCTGAATTCAGGTCTGTGCCCCAAACACAGAAGGAATTTGAACCTTTATCACTGATATTCCAGGAACTTCTGTTGCTCTCTGATGACACCTGAACACAAGTATTAAAAATTACATCTGCACATTGCATCATGCAAGCAACTGTGCACTTTAGACTCTGTCTACTTAACCCTAAAGATCAAACTAGCAGTTCAAAGATCTCCATGGATTTAGTTGCAATAGAACTTGCCTTTAAAAACTGCATTACATTTTAAAATATTTTATATTAAATGCAAATAGTTTTTTATTTTTTTCCTCCTCTGTTTCATGCATGCAAGATGTACAGTACCTCTTTGTATGAAGACATAATCCTTTCAATAGCATCTGCTCCAGAGATCAGCAAGTTTCGTGATGTAGTAAAAGCTTCTGTTCTTTCACTAACCATTGCCTGTTTCTGGCCATCTTCCAGCTCTAAATAAAAAAAAAATTGTTAAAATATTCTGCTGAAAATTATTTCTACAAACTAAATTATAATTGCAATGTGAGATATTATAGACCAGTCCTTTTTTTAAGAAAAAGTTAATTCTATGAAGACAACCTTTCAAAAAGAACTGGTGAACATAACTACCATAGCTTGGTCAAAAAGAGTAAGTAGGAGCCTTCTTGTTAGGCAAAACATCCTATTATTTTCCCTATTTATCTCCATAGATAATTTTCCTTTTAATACATCATCATACAACATAAATTTTTCAAAATATGAAAAAAATGAAACCTAAGCAATGATCTGAAACAGACTTTTAACATATTTTTTAACATTTTTGAAATTATTAATTTTAATCCTTACTTATTTACTGACTTCGTGTAGAAGGAACCCTTCACATTTGTGTAAATCTAGCAACACAACTCTATTTCTGCAAGAAAGCAATATACTCTTTTGGTATCAAAGGCATGGTTTCAGTAGGATAATGCTCCTTCACAATGAAGTTTCTCTCTTCATCTGACCTCAGAACAAAGTTGTTAGGCTTCATTTATGACACTGCATCCTGTTAACAAGAATACTCTAGCTCCAAAGAAAGGACTTGTCTCATTAAGAATGTCAGCAGCATTAGCCAAGGAGAAAACAACAGCAAAATTTATAGAAGATACATGAGAAGTAAGTATATTTAATATATCTACATATACCATCTTGCTAGCATGGGTCCCATAGATTCAACTTGCAAGGTTTGTTTCCTGAAGGAAACAAGATTTAAAAATAAGTGGCTGACTATTTCGAGACTAAATGTTATTTCAGTGTCTATAATTGCAACTACAAATCACTGGTGTAGTAAACCACTCCTAAAGATTTTCCACATAAGAAATTTACAATGAAAGATCTAAAGGGTTTTCTGCATCACATAATTTTATATGTGTATATATATATATCTATATATGTATCTCTATATAAATCTTTTGCAGAATGGGATCTGGATATTTTTTCTTCTCAAGTTTGTAAAGGTTTTTTAAAGTTTCTTTTTTAAACTAAGTTGATGCTAGGAATCAGGCTAGGCAGGGTAATAGGTGGATGCACTGTGACAACTCCTGTACTAGCAATCCGTGTTTCACAGTGCTCATGATCAAGAAAATCTAGGAGTAATTCCTTGCAAGTGTAATGCAACCATAAATTTCATGGGCTAAGTCAAACAATGCAAGAGTAGAGCAAACAGCATTTTCTTACTCTCACTTCCCTGACAGATCAGATTCTAGAAATCTGGTGTCTGAGAATCTAAAGGCAGTACCAAAGCCAGATGCATCTTTCTGTTTTCACTAGTTAAATCTAAATGTTATTCTGTTTTCATTTACACATCCATAAAGGTATTCCTACATAACTGGATCACTAAAGACACTGTATTACAGTGAAATACACTGGAACAACAATTTTATATATAATTATATCTTAATTAATATATAGATTAATTATATATTATTTTATTATTATTATTACAGTGAAATATACTGAAATAATTATTTAATATGTTAATTACACTGAATTAATTATTTCACTGTATTACACTGAAATACAGTCAAATGAGACTTTCAAAAATTGCTACATCATAACTGTTCATATATATATATGTTCATGTATATATATATGTGTGTGTGTATATGTATATACCTACAGACAGTATATACATCTATGTTATTTTTCCTGATTTTAATTATGATCTTTTTCCTTCAGTTCTACATCAATGCACCATCAACTAGTTGTATATGCAATCTTGCTAAGACACAATGAGAGTCATGCTTTCATAAAAAATTCAGAAAAGCTCTTGCAAAGGAGAGATTACAAAATTCTTACTTACGTGGCTCTCACTTTAAAAAGTTATTTCCCCTCCAAGAAGAATACATTTAGTAAATAGGGAGAATTCAGTTAATTCATTAGTAAAAGAAGATTTGAAATTTGTGTACTTCTGACACAACCAATTTTTGTTGATCTTGTTGGGATTACAGCACATGCAGCCTATGCTATGTACAACCACAATTAAATCATCTAGGAATCAGGTATGGTTTAACTACACTGATGCAGCATTTCTCCCTAATGTAAATGCAGTATTTACTGATGGCTTCTTCCAGCACCCAGGCCAGCTCATCTAGCAAGAGTTTAAGGATCACTACAAGCCATTGCATCAGACAATTTAGGGGTATTTTAAAAATGAAATTATATAGAATTTATGAGCATTTCACAGCCCAAAAACACAAGCTCTTCTATTATACACCCACTGATACAGTTTTTCTTTAACATTTTGTCCAAAATGTTTTTCATATGGCTGGCCTCCTGTGTTTGAAATTGTCACATTTTAACAGACAAACTGTCTCTGTTTCATACAGACACTAACTTTTCCTTTTTCCTCTTAATTTATTTAATTGTTAGTCACATTTATTTTATAAACAAAAATAAATGTTCACTGTGTCTAGAGAAATCGAAGTCTTGCTTCAAAAAATAGTTACTCTCCATAAACTGAGACACAACATTTGGAATGTGAATGGTTTAATAGAAAAAGAATGAGCAATATTATCAAACATAAATCTTGTCTTTGTCACCTAAATTCACTGAAATATATAATAAAATTTTAAAATTCCAGTCAGAAATATCACTGTCAAAGAGCGTTCTTTTTTCTTATTACTGAAGAATTATTTTTTTACCTTTTCTTTCTCCTTCCTGAAGAAGTGTACAAAATCTATGGCTTTACACCTGTAGTCTCAAGTCAGGCCATGGTACCAGTTTTGTACATATCCCTGACTCTTTTGATTCATCCTAAAGCAATAAATTGACTACCTCTTCCTTCAGATGTGAACAAACTTGTGTCTGATCTGCTGAGGCAAAAACCACTGTGTTCTCAAGCAGGTCAATGGTAATTTCAGGTGTGCTTGATTCTTTGAATACTTGTAATACCTCAAACTGGTCTTGACAGTGCAGCCAGTATTATGTTTGTGAACCACCATTATGGTAAGCCCCAGGACTCAATAATAAACCTCATGTTTTAATAGTTTAGGTTGCTGGTGGCAAATATAATTCTGCTTTACAACATGAGCCACTGCCGCATCTTTGTTTTCTCTCACATTGAAATGTATTTAACAAAAGAACAAACATGAGTAACAGGAATGTTATTTAGTTTAGCATGAATACGAGTCCTTTTTTATTCATGCTCTAATACCAAGGAGATATTTACAACATGTGGTTAAATGTTCCTTTTCTTGATTGTACCCATTCCCATCCTAGCAGAAAGACTCTTATCACTTTTTCTGTTGTGCTGATAACCTTCACTGTGAGGTGAAATGCCTTTGTACAGCCTCTTCAGTTTGGAACAAGACATCCTGATATTTTTGAAGCTATTCCCAGGATGCCAGCCAGGGTGCTGATGTAGTGCTCTCCTAAGCCACGTGATGGGCAGGAGCTCAGGGAGCTGAGCACCCAGCCGTGCACCAGCACAACGTTTTAGCCAAACAGCTCAACCACGTGGGCACTGCACGAAGCCATCCTACAGCTCACACCAAGCTTGTCCACTTGGACAGTCCTGCTTTGGAATATAACTTCCAAGAAAGAAACAGAACTACTGCACAGAAAAGAATTCACTCATTCCTAATTCAAAGTACACAATTTAGAACTGATCCTTCTGAAGACTTTGTAGGATTCATTTTACAGGAATCCTAGGAAATTTGTAATATATTAAGTTCTAATTGTGCATGAGGAAGTCTGTTAAAATAAATTAATCAACAGCCGTCCTTAATACCTTTCTCCTTGCTATCTCTTGTTTTGTTTTGTATTTAATAGCATCTGCAGTAATATCACTGTTTGAGTCTCATTTCACTTCCAGGAAAGTTGTGATAATTGTCAAAAATTATACTATCCTAGCCTGGAATCTGAATTTTAGCTTTTCCCAGGGAGTTGGGAAAATCAGCGGCTTCCAACAGGTCAACAATAAGAGAAAAATTACCTATAATTACCAGTAATTACACTATGGTTTATGGATGGATAAGATAAGCACTCTAGGAAAGTTCATAGTATCATTTTGGAAAAGGAGATACTGTAAAATTAGCCTGCCATTCCAACAGTGACTAGTGAAAAAGGAGACTGCAGTGATCATTACAATCTTGTGTGATACAAGGATCCTTTAAGTCCTGACTTCATACTATTTATCACACTCTCCAAGTGGGATCACTTGCTCAGCTGACTTGGTATGCTTGCAAGTTATACAGAAGACACAGATGTTGTAAGAAAGTCTGTGAAAAATAAACCAATGTGAACAACACTCAAGGGAACTACTTTTGAGGACATAACTTTAAAGAAGAATTTAGAAATTAGGTAAAAGATGGTATTACCGCCATCTGCAAATCCTGTTGCAGTGATGATGGGCACAGCAACCATGATCATACCACAGCTACTCCAGACATACTTCATCAGGAACTGCTCTATCATGATGTACCATAAACGTTTGGACAAAATGAGATTCATTTGATCTGTCAAATCCTTGTAGCTTTTTTGCAGTTGTTTCAATTCTACCTACGATTAAAATAAAAAAAATTGTGTATACAATGAAATAAAGATGCACATGTAGTACAAGATACGTTCACATGTGTACATGAAATAATCAGGTACCCAGAATTATCACTTCTGAATCACATCTGCCATGTGGGACTTTATGCTCACTGTGCTTCAGTCTCACAGCAAAAGTGCACAGCTTTATGGAACTCAGTGGACCTGGTTCTTATTTACACCATTGTCCCTCAACAGAACATTGGCGGGTTTTCAAGCATTTTGAGATCTCTAATATATACAAGAACAATATAACAGTAACAACAGTTGATTCTAACAATCAAAATAAGATTGATTTCACATCCTTTTAATAAAGCTGCAGCTGTAGATTCACGGCAACTGAAAATTATAAAGGAAAGCATTTGGGGATCAATTATCTTCAGTGACTTAAAGTTGCAGAGTTGATTCCTGAAATGCTGCTTATTTTTGCAAGCAGCCTGGGGAAAGAGAGAATTATCCCAGGAGGTTTAACAAGTCCAAGACAGTTGCAAGTCAAAACAGTATGTATTCAGTTCAAGCCCATATAGGTGAGAATAGAGAAAACATTTAATTTAGCTGCACTTAAAACATTATTACAGGCAGCTTTTGAGAACGATTGTGTCTACAAAAATAAATCATTAACATTATATAATCATTGCTTGAACTGAAAGAATAATACTTCAGGCTGGTTTCCAGCTTTCATTTTCACCTTGCATGAAACAACTTTTTCCCAATTGTGTTTGAAAGGTATTATAGCCAAAATTCACTTCTAATAAAAATATGTAGAGTCCCTTAGTAAGGTGGCTTTAAAACAAGCTACTAGTTTATGTAACTGTGATTGCAGAAGTACTGTACTTATGCTATTTTAAGACTGGTGACTACATCTTTGCTTGGCTATGTGAAAGAGTGTCAAAGGTTCTAGTGTGCTCTGAGCCATCAGAGAGTTTCCCCCTAGACTTTCTGGTGTGCCGTGGTTGCTATTTCTGCGGAATTAAATATGGTGGTTCACACACATGGTTGGAAAAAAATAAGTCTGGAAAAGTTAATCAGAACCGAGTGGGTGGGGGAAAAACAGTAATGTAGATTAGTTTTCTAGATAAGCATAAGATCCATCTGCAAAACCAGAACATTGCCAGAGTTCAAGGGAACTGTAATCTGTTTCCCCCAGACACTGCTTGTGAGACAGCATTTCCTATGAAATGGGAAGTGCCAAGCTGTAAACAAGTTTAAATGTCAGAGGGACTCAAAGTGCTCAAGAAGGGCACCAGGGGAAGCATGGGGCCACTCCGGCAGCGTAGGAGCGACCCCAGTGCTTCCAATTTCTCTCCTTCTTACCTTGTGCCCTCGGTAAAAAGCAATCTCTTCCACGTTGGCAATGATGCGTGAATGTATGAAGCGCAAATAGCCCTTCTTGTGAGCCTCCTCAGCCACTAGTTTGCCAAACTTGGGCGAGCAGGCTTTGAGCACACGGGCCGTGGCATAGACGACGAGACCAGCCAGGACTGTGGGCCCGATGGGGTTGGCACCCCGGGACCGTGCTGTGCGGATGAGGGTGTAGGAGGTGAGCACAACATCCAGGATGGGTTTGGTGAGGTTGGAGTAGAGATGCGCCACGGACTGCGAGAACATCATGATGTCCTCGGTGAGGGACTGGTCCGGGTTGGCCAGCCGCCCGTCCATGCTGATCACTTTGTAGTAAGTTTGGTTGGCAAAGTAGGTCTCATAGGCGTGATCCACCAGGCGCGTGCGGAAGGCGAGGGCCAGTTTGCACTCCAGGTACCGTATGGTGCTGTTCACGAAAGTGGCTGGGATTGCAATCATCAGCCACTTGATTAACTTGAACACAAAGCTCCTGGGCTTTTTCTCCACAATGCTCTTCACAATTTTTCCATCGAGGGCGGCCACATAGATGGAGAGGAAGGTCCTGGATACCAGAGCAAACGAGTGGAGGCAGAGCAAGCCCAGCTCAGCACTCACCAGCTTCGGGAAGAACAGTTTGCGAAGTTCCAGCAGCTGCTTGAAGAATTCCGCGTCCACAGCCGGGGAGGCTCTGCCCCGGCTGCCGGTGCCGTGCGGGACCGCCCGGCCCCTCTCATCCTGCGCGCTGCCTCTGCCGCTCGCCCGCTTCACACGCCCGCGGATGATGGGGTAGAGGATTTTGAGCCCGTACGCCGCGGCCAGCAGGCACGCAGCCCTCTTCGCGGCGCCCGCCCTGCTCCACTGCACCCGCCGGGCTGCCGCATACAGCATGTGGGCCATCCTGCCCTCCGGGGCACCGCTACGAGCCGCTCCTAGCGCGGATGGCTCATGCCCGCTGGGAAGGCCGGTCCCGCTGGGTCTTCATCGGGGCGCTGGGCCCGGCCCGCCCCCGGCCGCTCTGCCGTGACAGATGCCGAGTGAGCGATGCCTCCCAGGGGTGATGGTGCCTTCAAAGCGCGGCGCGTTGCACAACGCAGCCCCGCGCGGCGCAGCNCGGGAGGGGGGGCGGCAGTGCCGGAGAGAGCTCGGCAGCCCGGCAGGATGGGCAGCGCATCAGCCCCGGCACTCCCCGAGGCTCCCCGGGGCGGGGGGCTGTAACGCCGGCGCAGGGGGGGCCCGGTGCGGGAGCGGCGCGGAGGAGGGCGGCGCAGCCAGGCCGGTGGCCTCGGGCAGCCCCGGGTCGGAAATCGGCCGGGCGGCCGCGGGAGGGAGCCGGGCAGCTCGGCGTCTCCAGGGCAGCGCCTGCACACTGCTCGTAATTTATTTCCTGTCCTCTCGCCGAAAGGAAACCGGTATTGTGCACTAGCAGCGTTACTGGCCCGAAATAACCCCGACCGAGTCGCACGGCCCCTGCAGTAAAACACGGCTAATTTCACACAAAGGAATCTACAGTAAAGGCGGTTGTCTTGCTGCTTTATTTTTCTATTTTCTTAATTACTTATTTCTACTGCTTCACTTGTTTGAAAAAGGTACTGAAATTGCAGGGGGAGAATACTCACATACTTACATACTCTGGTCCTTTACACTTTGAAAACATAGTACAAAGGTAATTGTGTAAGATAGTATATGATAAAGCATTAATTTAGAATGTGTATATAAATGTATGTTTTTAAAATTTGATACTAGGGGCTTTTTGCAGTGGTGAGGAGCCCCGTTTTTCCCTAAAAATGGAGAGTGAGGCCACCTGCCTCACAGTAACTCAGCAAATACTGTGTTAAATAAGTCACATTACTGTTACAAAACAACTCCCCATTGAACAGAGTGCAGTTATGATGTTTAGATAGCAACACAAGTTTCAGGATGAAGGAATGGTATAACTGATTTGAGAGTAAGTGAGGTTTGCTTTTAAAAAAAAAACCCACTTACCAAAACATCCAGGTGCCTTCTAAAAAGTAAGCCAAGACCAGCAGGACAAGAAGGAAGCAAGAAAGATCTATTCCTCATTTCTTCCCAGGAGGTTGCAAAAATTCAGCTCACAGTGGTCTGGACAGTTAGGTAGAGAGGATATGGCCAGTGAGCACATGCCAGAGATCTGGACAGAAGCCCTTCTTTTTTCCTAAATGCACAGCTCAAGATAAAGCTTGGAAAATGTCAAAATCTAACCTAGTGCAGTACATAAGAAATTCAGTTAGTAGGTAAGCCTGATTTCATTACAGATTATTTTGTCAGTAAAATAGTTTTTTCAGTGCACAAAGATACACTGGCTAAAAATTGCTTTGCTTACAGCTTGTTATTTTTTTAATCATGCTCTCCACTGGATACTTCCCTTACTGGCTTGTGTGTAACAGCATACTCTTAGATTTTGCCAAACCACAGCTATTTGCAATATTCCATTACTCCAGCATTTTGTTACCAAGGGGAAAGTTCACAGATCTCTTTCGGTTCTGTGTATCTGCTGACCTTTCACTTCACAGGATCCTGGATGACTGAAACTTCTGGTGATTTGGTGGTTAGTGCAGATGTACGCTCAACAGTCAGATCTGTGGGAACATTTAAGCGAAGCAAATCTAACCACACAGTGTTTCAGTCGATAAAAAGAATGTATTTCCTTCTTTTGAAAGGATGAAGAAAAGACTGTTGTTTTAAATACCCCCTTTCTTTGGTTCTTGCTGTCTCGAGAGTTTTGCTCTGCCACAATCCTGCTCAGTAATCCATGCACAAACTCCTCTTTGTGGAGCATGGCCTTAGGTGTTAGATTTGGGGTTTTTTTTACTGCTGAAGGCAGGAATTTTACTACGTTTAGTCATAATAACACTTCTCAATATTACTGGAAAAATAACTGCCAAAACTGCAGTAACATTGATGCAGTGTTCAGTGCTCCTCTGTCTCCACATTTTCTACTGACTTTATAATAAATTTCTGGAGATATGTGTAATCAAATAAGTTTGAGTAGCTGGCTCTGGAATTGGAGGCATGTTGATATTAGATCCAGACTATTTGGGAGTTTATTCTTTCTTAAGGAGAAAGTAGGTTTTTAGTGTCAAGTGATTGGTTTTTAGTCATATGGTTAGTTTTCATCAAATGCATTATTTGTGTGCTTATATTTTTAAAATATAGGAACCAATAGCTGAGGAGGAAGAATATATGGCAGCAGTAAGCATCAGGGTGACTAAAGTCCATGAAAGTTTGTATATGCTGGAACTAGAGTGTAATCATGACCGCTGACGCCTTTTTTTTTCTGTTTTGTGCCCACTGTCTCCCACACCAGCACTTCATCCTTGCACAACTTTGTGGTTGTGGAAAGGCTGTGGATGAAGGTAGTGGAATTGGAACATGTAGACTATTACAAAAGAGATAATCATAATCAATCATTACTCAATTATAATTTTTTCTACCATTAGTGTTTGAAAAAATTATGTGCAATTTTTTAAGCAAAGGACCATTTATCTGATGTCTTATATGATCCTAACAGAGGGTCCAATACCTGTAACATCAGTCTGCAGTAAAATAAAACTTCTTTGTAACTTATGGAGTTATCCACTGTGCCATAAGGACATATAAAATAAAAATTAAAGTGCTGAAGAATAGATATAAATTCTGTGTTTTGAATCATTGCCATTTAGGACCTTTATGATTTAGATGCTGTAGGTCATGCATACAGTACATAGTGGTTTCCATGTGGATGAGTGTATGTGAAACACCTAACATCAATCCACACAGCACTTGTTTTCAATTACTAATACTGAACTGTAAATAATATCCAAAATATGATGTACTGCAATATGGTAAGCTAGGAATATCTGGTTTTTCTTTAATTTTCAGCTGTATTTTTGCATAGTGGTGTGGGAATAGTAGGATTTCCTTTGAGTCGGATTCAACAGAGTATGAACATAGAAGCCATTATTCAAGTAAATACCTTTCTCTGAAGTACTTCCAAACTTTCTATTTACTTTAATGTCATCACTTACACAAGTACAGAAATCATTCACAGATTAGTTTGCAACATCAAGGCACACCAATGGCAAATTTGATGTTTTTATCAGAAAAGGGTGATAAGATACCCTGACCTTTGATTTCAAATGTATGTCAGCAGAAATTATCTGTTTATTTAGTGAAGCTATTGGCTATATTCATATACCTCAGTAGAATATTCAGACACTGTAAATCCTTTAGGATCTGGAGATCAAAGACAAGCAGGAGCTTCAGTTTTAATGGCATAGATGTGGAAGCTTGTTGAAGAAGTGTCAGTGTGAGATTGACCTGGTCCTACCGAGAAGTTGATTCCAACTCTTTTGGTTCTAATGAGACTGTAGGGGTACCCAGACTAGGCAGAGCTATTTTATCACAAGAGAAGAGAGGGGAAGCAGGAACATCCTATGCTATTGCTTGGCTCCTGAGTGTAAGCATCACAGGGACAGTGTAAATGGGATGCATTCATGCACCAGAAGTCCTTTTTCACTTACTCTGTCTTTAGGAAGATACACGCTTACTGCTGTAAATTTGAAGCCTGCATGACTTGTAGGTTCTAATAATTTATCCATAAGGGATTTGAGTAATCTCTCTGACAGGACAGTCAATAGCAGACTGAGCACTAACACTTCTGAGAACAATGGTACTCTAGAGAGAATACATCTCTAGAAAGAAGTATAAACAAGTTGTTTTCCCTTTACAAAGTGAGAGGGAGAGGGAAATAGGCAAGGGTAAAGGTCAACGTCAGCTGCTCCAGGCATGGTAAACTGTCAAGTGATGTTCTCAGACAAGGAGTTTCACTTTTAATATTTGGGCTTTAATACTTAAACCTTTAATATCTACATTTCTCTTTCTTGTTAAACTTATTCCATACAGATAATTCAGCTGAACCAGAATGTGTTTCTTTTATGCCTTCAGAAGTCTCAAATACATTATGTATGTTTTTCAGGTTTTGCTTTAAAGCTATAAATCTTTCTATTCTCAGATCATCTGAAGAAAATTCTAATGCTACCTTATTAAACCTTTTCTCAACTGCATTGTAAACTCTTTAAACAAGCTACATGCCATGTGCAAGAGTGCAGGTATAAGTGGTGTAGCAGGTGTCAGTTAACAATGGTGATACTGACATTGTCCACAGCAGAGTCAGTGTTCTACTCTGTAAAAGTAAAGGCAGGAATAAATCCAGAAAAACCATCTCTTTTACTCCTGCACCCACATCATGGGATTTGCTGCCATCCTTTTGTCATGCCTCAAGAATTTATTTGAGGATCTGCAGCTGGTATGACAACAAAAAGATCATCTACTGCAGTTTACTTATTAACTGTTATTTGGGAGACTTCTAAATATTAAAAATAAGCAAATAGGACAGTGCTTTACCAAGCACAGTATTCTGTCTCTAACAATAGCTCTAAGCAGACACCCAAGAGAGAAGAAAATTGCAATTTAATGTGATGCTGCAGCTTCATACTCTCCCAACCTCTGGCCATTTTTAAACTGTGAGAATTTTTTGAGACTGGGAGGTTTTTCTATTAAACATTCCTTACAATTACTCATACAATTATTTGTTCAGTCTCTCTTGAAATCCTGTAAACTCTTACATAAATAGGAACATCTGACAAGGTATTCCTCAGTTTTACTCTTTCTTATGTGAACAAACACAAAGCCTTTCTGCTTAATTTGACCCTGGTTCCCACAAGCTCCACTCTAAGTCCATCTTTGCCTGTTCCAGAAGAGACATTCAACAGCAGAGCTCACTCTTGCTCACTCTCTTCCTCTCTCCCATCACCCTGCAACTTTCCCATAGCACTTAGGAGTTTGTCAGCCTCTATTCCATATCACTGCCCAGTGCTTGAGTGCATGAAAACAAGAACTAGTATCTTCCCTCCCTTTTTCATTTTATTCAGTGGCAGGACATTCCCTTTTATTTCCCAACTTCTTTATTTTCTTAAAACCTTCAGTAACAGATGTTGTCAACAGTCTTAATTAAATCCATCAAGACAGCAGCAGTCACTCTTTTCTACATCTATTCTACGGCAACTTTCATCTGTAGAAGCTCCCCTGGCTTTTCTCATGCTGGCCTACTATATAATTTCTGCTATTTTTTTTTGTGCAGAGGTGAGCTTTCTGGATTGCCACAAAATTCTTACTTTTAAAATTGTGTCACATTTTCTGCCCTCTAGTCTCCAAGATTACTCCAAATTCAAGTGGTCCTTTCCACAGTGCTGCATTATAGAACTTGTCATTGAATACATTTAGTCCTGGTGCTTTGCTAGTCTTCATTCTGCCTTGGTAAGATCATTTTGACCCCGTCTACTGTTATTTTCACTTTGGACAGATCCTCACTGAGTTCCCCAGGATGGATTCCTGCATAAAGTTCTCCCCAGTTTCCTCATCAATGAATACTGATGCAAAAAGCCTAACTTTTCTAAAACATCCATGTCTCTTCTGAACATTTGTGGTGCTCCTTGGCCCAATTGTCCCTTTAGATTTCTAGCAAGTTTTTGCCCCTAGTTGATGTGAAGAAAAATTATTTAGTAGTTTGGTTACTTTGCCTAGTTGTTTCCCAGCTTTTTCTGGCCTGTTGTATTTTTCTCTAAGTTTGTGTTCTCCTCTGTTATCTTCTTTTTGCTATGGTTCAGACTGTCTCTTTACTTCAAGTCTGGTATCCTTCAGCTTTTTCCTAACCCCTTGTAAGGATTTAATTCTCTTAGCTCCCTCTCCTGATTTGCTTTTGACACTGTTCCTAACTGGAGTTTGGCACACCTACAGAGGATTCTTTTGTCTTTGTTAATCTTTATAGAAATACTATTTTTATAAAGTGAGGTTTTCAGTGCAAGACTCTGTAATAGATCTCGTGCGCTGTTCTCCATCAAGCCAAGGACAGCAGTTTGTCTTGAGAGTTCATTCTGTAAAACATTATTCCATCTAAATAATACCACCTAAGAATGTCATCTGCTTCATATAGCAATATCAGCCTACTGTTGTCAGTGGTACTGTTCTGGCTGGTGGTTTATCATGTGGATCCAATCCCATGTTCTTCACAGCTGGACATTGAATTTCGACCCAGGTAGATTAGGCGCTTCTCTCTGAGCTGGCCAGTTTGCTGTGTTTTGAAACTATTTAGCCTCTCTACAATCTTCTATCTCTCCACCCTTTAAAGGTGAACAGGGGAAGGGCTTTTCATCCAGTTAATTGAAAGAGATCTGTCTTTCAAGAGGAACTACTTTTAAAAGGGAAAACTTTGTTTTTAAATCGAGATTTATCTTCTGTTTTGAACTTCCTCAGACTGTTAAGATTTTGCAATATCACAGCCATCTTTTAAAAAGAACTCTTTAGGGCAAAACTATCAACCAACATGCTATAAAACACCACAAGGTCAGTGTTGCTTTATTTCTCTATAAGCTGATCTCTCAAGGAAGGGATTGGCATCGAGTATTGGCTGGAAGAAGGCCATGCAACTCTGTAAACAAAGTTTAAACACTGCATTTGCTAAAGAAGAGCTTCCACTTGGAACAGAGTCAGGCTTTTCTTAGTCATGCATTCCTAGCATTAGATAATTAGGTCAGTATTTAGAGATCTAAATAAGAGTATCCTGGTATTTAAAAGTGCCAGAAATTCTCACCCTGGGTGGAGATGGGAAAGGATTTTAGTTTCCCTGCATCTTTTATGCAGTTTTCTACAGATGGATTTAGTTACCTAATGCTAGATATCAAGATAAAAAAAAATGAAACTATGTTAAATTAACATTTGAAAAATCAGTAATGTTGTAGAATATTTAAACCTGACTGTGAGATTCACCAGTTTGGGTTTGTTTTGGGTTTTTTACTTAACATTAATCGCTTTAGTAATTCCTTCCTTTATAATGAGCGCTAGAGTAGGACACTTGCTGGAAAGGGGAAGATTAATTAAGAAACATGAGAACTATTTGCAGTTAGTTCTAAGAAATTTCTTGGAAACACATCTTTCTGTTTCTCTCTCGCTGGCTCTGGTGAGTATGATTTTTACATAAGCAGTGTCTGTCCACTCAAGGGAACATGTTTAGGGAAAGAAACATCTTCAAACCTTCAGGGTACAATAATGCTGCAGGCAGAGTTGGCACACACTTTGAATTCAAAATTTAATTGTTGAAATTAGCTGCTTCCTCTTTGGGTGTGTTGGGACATAATGTAGGGGCCTAACTTAGGTGCTTGAGTCACACATCAGAAGACCTCCCTCTCTCTAAGAGAGATTTGATTTTACAGTTCTGTAAGGACCTACTGAAAGCTGGGTGCCCAAAGTTGCACAGTCAACATTTCAACACCAGCCTCCCTGGAGAAATGCTTTCTTAGGCTGCTTTGGGCTGCTTTGATATGTATCTTTTATCTAGAGCTGACTTGATAATGAAGAAACATGTCAGAGAGGAAAATTCAGGTGCTGAAGGTTGGAAAGCTGTTCTGAAGAAGATCCTATATAATACTATCTTAACAAATAGTTATATCTATATATAGAGATATAGTTATTCTGAAGGGTGACTATAAAAGTCAGAAAAAAGGGAAATCTTTAAACTTCAGTCTGACAAATAGAGGAAGCCTTTGTTCTATACTTACTTCACTTCCCAGAGAATCAACTGAGCTCCATGAAACTCATGACCTTTTAAAAATTAATAACTGTGTCATACAACTCTTGAAAATTATGCCATCATTCAGAAATTAAAATCAATTATTTCAAACTTTTAAAATACTTACAGTCAAGGAAAAATATGCAAACCCTGGAAATATAATCATATTCATCTCAGGTCTTATTTCATTTTTTACTTTGCCCTCCTCAAAAAATATCTGATTTTTTATTTTATGACTGTTTTAAAGGTCATTAGCTTTATTTGCAAGAAATAATTTGAAGAGGAGAAGATTTATTATGTTGAAAAATAATTAATTGAAGCTGCCATGTCACTTTTTCTTTTAACTGCTAACTACCAGATAAAATAAGTCAAACAGAAAGAAAATCTCACTTTTTTCCTTTAAATCTAGACAATACTGTGAAAAAGTAAGAGTAAAGGTGATATAGAAAATATCATATATGAAAAAAAATGTAAACAGTATTTGATTATATTACACATGAAACTACATCTTAGACATAGTATTAGCAAGTTCGACATCTACACAAGATGGACTTGAAAACAAAAATTAGTATTTGAAGTGATGAAATTAAATAAATTTTCAGTCTGTCATCTGTTATATTAGCTGTAGAGACACATAGACTTAAAATACAGATATAATTTATCATGAAGATTTTAATCTAGTGTTGTTACAAGAAACAATTATGCATACTTATCAGATTCTATAAACACCCTAGCCAAATTAGAAGTATTAGAAAAACATATTGGTGAATTTTTAATTTTAGATTCTTAATATATACTCTGAACACTCTTCACATTATTGTACTAATGCTAATCAAACTTTAGTATCCTGAAAAATGTTAGGCTAAAGATAACTCAGGAAAGAAACATCACAGGAAAAGATTAATATAGAATTTTGATGATTGTTTTGTGAATGGGTGCCTTCACTTGCTGAGATGATGGAAGTGAGTTATAGGGAAGAGAGTGAGTGGAGCTGTGCTGCTGCCACAGAGTGGCTCTGCATCCCTCCTCGAGGGTTAGTCACATTTACACACAGCAGCTCATCAGGCAGGACCAAGGGCAGCAACATCTACTGGCAGAGAATGCTTATCCTGTCCTCTGTTGCTCCTAAAATACCTGAGGAAGAGCAAGATGGAGAAGAAAGTGCACTCTTGTCCTAAAAATCACAATTGTTGTAGCAGAGACAAGCTGGACCTGAAAGACAAATCAATTCACTTGGGACAACAAGACACTCATTACTCCCTTGAGAAAGGACAATGGCTTTGGCAACAGCCTGTATGGAAACACCAGGGGTAGAAGAAGGGCAGGAGCAAACAGAGCATCACCTCTTCCCCATCAGCTGCCTAGCTTGGCTTCCTGCATCCTTGCCCTTTGTCTGTCAGTCCCTGTACCACCCTTTCCTTCTTCTCTGGGGGCATGGAGAGCAGCTGCCCCGCTGCTCCCAGGGTGAAGGAGGCCCCGCAGAAGGGCCCTGTGGTGCTGCTGGGAGGCTGCAGACCATCCCTGGGGCAGCCATTGCCTCTACCCACACTGCCAGCGGCACACAGGGCAGCCCTGCCCCCCGTCCCTGCCTCCTCAGCAGCAGAAAATGAACTGGGTCGGTGGCAGTCGGTAAGTGAAGCTCTTCAAAGCCAACAGAAACAGCTCCATACTGTATCAGTGTCCCTCACAGACGGGGCACCGCCACAGTGTGTTTAACCACCCTGATGGTCTCTCACAAACCAGGCATTGCCATGTTGTGTGTGGCAGCCATGGTGTCCCCTCACAAACTGTCACACACAGCCATGGTGTGTGTTTAAGGCCTCATTTCCCCTCACAAACTGGGCATAGCGTGGTGTTTGTGACCAAACGAGCGTGTCTCTGCACAGAGCAGTGGTGCTACAGTGTGTGTGTTTGAGGCCTGGTGTGCCCTCACAGAGCAGCGGGCCGTGGTGTGTGACAGCCCCGGAGTGCCCTCCTGAGCCAGCCTGTGTGAGAAGGTGCAGGAGCCCTCCCACCCCGGGCAGGGAGTCATGTGTGAGCTCAGTGTCTCTCCACAGACAGGGGCTGCATGAGGCCTTTCTCACACCCTCACAAAAAGCAGTGGTTACCATCTGGAGAAAATGATGTACAGGTATTGCGATTCACTGAAATAGTAAAACATCACAAACTGAGTTGTAATGATAAAGTAAAAAAAAAAAAAAAGAAAGATAATGTTCTGTTCCTTTGGGTGCTGTGCCCTCTGCCAATCTACTAGAAGTGTAAACCCCAGAGATTTTTTCAGCCATTGGGAAGAAGCATTGCTGACACAGCTTTGTAATAATCCAGACTCTATGCAGAATCAAACTAAAGGAACACTCAAACTATCTGTAAGTCTTCCCAGCAAATTGGGTTTTCTGAATGTTGCCTCTCTGAAACAGGAAGAAGGGAGAGATTCAGTTGGAAAAAACTCCAAAACACCAACCCTAACTTTGTACTAAATGCCGGTCTGCCATATTGTCTGTGAGAAAACCCAGTGTGTAGTAGTATTGCACACATTTAGCAAATATACATCAACCTGCTGCTTGCTGCTGGTGGTTGTATCTGTCAGGGTTCCTCGAGTAAATCTGGGGTTTACATTTTGAGTGTCAGAAAAACATTCGTGTCAAACACATCATGGGGGTTCCTCCCCACTGCAAGGGTGAATGTTATACACATATGTTTGGAAAGTTTGCACAAACTTTAAGCAAAAGGTAATTCCAAGGGAATAGTCCATCTTTCCAGCCTCACAAAAAGTCCTAATCTTACTGACCTAAGGACTGCAGCCATGCTCACTCTGCTCACAGAACAGTGGCCTCGACTTCCAATTTTATGTACCAAGTCCTATAGGCATTTACATAAGACTATGTTTGACAGGTGAGATGAGAAGTTGGAGGTATAACTGTGTCCTATATTGCACAAACAACAGCAGCTTGTATATTGTCAATCTATTTTGCTTTCCTGTTTTACAAAAGGTCCCCAGTATTCTGGAAAGTCCCAAAAGGTAAAAGCTCCTATAGTGCTCCTTTGGTTTGTTTGCTAATACAGTTTTGTAGCTATGTTGCAGTATGACAAAGAAAATTAGGACAAAATAATATATTGACAAAGATTTCTTAAGTTTTAAGAAATTACAAATTGATGAAATGTGCATTACAAGTCAAAAGACTAAAAGCTTTTTCTGTTTTCTTTTTTTATGTTAAATGTGTTTGGTGGCCTAATAGCAAATGTGGTCCTATCCTTACTGGAGTAAACTGGGATTTTAGTCAAAATTACTTCAATAGAGATATGTTGACTTTACTACCTGAAGGTTTGATCCATTGTAACGTAACGTAACGTAACGTAACGTAACGTAACGTAACGTAACGTAACGTAACGTAACGTAACGTAACGTAACGTAACGTAACGTAACGTAACGTAACATATTAATGTATTTGTGTCCTAAAACCTCAGAACCATTGATGAGAAATTCAAGCCATGACTCAAGATTATACTTTTGCTATTAAAATAATAATTATTTGCATTTTTCAGAAGCAGAATCATATTAAAGCAAGAAAGGAGAAAACAAAAGGTAAACATTTTTAGCCATATTGGATTTCCTATTGTTATGTAAAAGCTTTAGTGGGCTCATTTAGGTAAAACTTTCAAAGCATTTGGAATGAGATTCAAAACAGTTGCTAAACAGTTCTAATGTGTTTCCCTGACTTTTACGGGAAAAGTCTTGTAGATTTACTAAACTGAATTACATCAAGAACAGGAGGGAGACAGAGAAGGAATGAATGAATGAATGAATGAATGAATGAATGAATGAATGAATGAATGCCTGTGCCCAATTTTGGTTTTCCTGGATTACTTCTATTATCATGTTGTGCTGGTATGTGGGGACATGAGGGATTGCTTGAAACTTTGTGTGATAACCACATGGTCAGCTGGCCTAACACACACATACACAGCCATTCTTCTGGGCCAGGTAAAAGGATGTTAGGCTCATTAAAGTCCTTTTTCTGGCATTTGCAAAAGGAGGACGGCTTATTTGTATTTTGAATCTGAAAGTGAAATAAGGGAATCAAACTTATACTGGCATAGCAGAAGACATTTCAAACAGGAAAGAGAAAGAAAACAACAAGAGAAAATGGCTATTACCAAAATAAATGGAGTCAGTTTCCTCCTCAGCAGCAGGAAAGAAAGAGGCAGTATAGGGAAGCTCCACCACTGAATCTGATACCTCCAATACCCAGAGCAGGTGCACAGGCATATAGAGGTAGAAGAAAAACAGGCTGACTGTATAGAGACAATTACTCAAATTAAAACATTTACATATGGGAATGTGGGACCAATCAGCAGCTTGTCTTAATCACTTTCCTGGTTTCCTTGAGGCCCTTGAACTCTCTCCTCAGAGATTACTGGTCTAAGCCACATAATATATATTACAACTACGTAACTCGCTTCAGTGGAGAGGGAAAACAGGAAAAGACAGGATTGTTTTTAGTCATGTAGTACTAAATTAATAAACACAGTGGTAATTTTCTAATTGCTATTATACAATTATTAGTTATTTAGTAATTTAGAGGTGATGGGGAAAAATATCTGGGACACTGAAGGGAAGTGGTTACATTTTGGGGATGTGGACCCTAAAGTAATATGAATTTTGGAATGTTGATTTGTACAGAGGATGATTTTACCTTACTGAAGATATTCTTCTTAACAGAAGAACAGATATTCTCCATAGATAATATCATCCTGGAAAGCTAAAGATAATAATAAATTATACTAAAAATTAGTTACCAATGAACATATTAGGTATATTAATTAGTTACATGTAACCTGCAGGCATGAGAGGAATTACATTTCAGAAGAAAAGTCAATGCTTTTTTTTGTTTTGGCATAGCCTTCAGTTTTCAATATCTTTCTTTTGTTTAGGAAAAAAAATCTTACTGGGTTTGCTTATTCATCTGCTGTACTTAATGATTTTTTCAATGGTTATTAATAGTCTCTGCAAAATGGAAGGGTTTGTTTCCTACATTTTTGTCCTGATGTATCCAAAGCATCAGTTGTCAGTCATATTTATTTATTCCTTGTAACAAAAATTCTTTCTGAATTTTTCTTCTGTATTTTTTTTTGTCAGAAGACTATTTTCTTTGTCAAGAGAGACAAATTTGGAGAATAATAAACTCTTTGTGTCATTATAGATGGCACATCTGGTGTACATAATCTTGCTGATTTATTTGCTTATCTTATACGCTTCCTGAAAAGCCACTCTAAATTTTTTTAGAAATTTGTCCTTGCCACACTTGGTATCTTTCATTTTAAGAAATATTTTTAGTAGTTGTGCACTAAGTTTGAGAAATGAGCATTTAAGGACTAAATTTTTGGCATCAAGATAACAATGATTTACTTTGAATATGACCAAATTATATTTGCATTCTTTTTCTAGGCAATAAAAATAAATTAAGAGCAAATGGGGCATGAGAATTCAGAGATATTTAACTATGTGCTTTTATATTAGGAATAGTTTGCTAAGTCTTGCTTGCTAATTTCAAAAGAATTACCTATACTGGTAATGTGTTGTTGAAGCTTCTGTCAAAAACTTATTCTCCCTTTAAAAAATTAAGGAATACTTCGAAAGAAAGAAACTTAAGTCAAAAATGAAGCTCATGGAAGTATCATCTCCTAAAAGTTCAGCAGTCAGTTTGGATCTTCTTAATCTATATGTGGTTAACCAGATATCAACCAAAAAAGACAACACGGGTGAGTTTTGGGTATTCTGACTTCTCAGAATTACTTATTCTTAACTATTACTGCTGTTACTTTAGTTCTTGTTCTTCCATTTACAACTTGACCCTCAAGTAAGTGTGGTTTTATTTTTAAAATAAAAAACTGTACATAAACACAAAAAGTTATGATTGAATAAAAAGTCAGGGCATAAGAGGAATCAAAAAACCTTGGCTCCTGCCTAATTCACTTTTAAAGCCTTGTGCAGTGTCCTGGTTCCAGGCCAGGCCAGGGTTAATTTTTGCAGTAGCCAGAACAGGCATGGCCAGGACCCTGAGGTGATTCTACACCTCCTCACATCATGCATAGGAGGCGCAGGGGCAGGAGTCCCATCCGGTGGGGGTAGCAGGAAGTGAGTGGCCAGAAAACGTTGTGAGCACTTGACTGTGAATCATCACTGTTATTAATACATAATTTCTTATTTCATTGGTGTCTCCAGTAAATTGTTCTTATCTCAACCCATGATCTTTACCTTGTGTGCCTCCAATTCTCCTCTCCATCCTTCTGCAGACAGGGAGAGGGAGAAGGAAAGGAGGAGGGAGATGAAATGCAGGGAGAAGGGAGAAGGAGAGAGCAGCACATGGTTTGAAGTGTTTCAGTGGGAACACTAAATTGTAGGATACTATTTCTCAACCACTACACACACTTACTACCTTCCCCATTCTATTCATTAATTTTATACCACATCCATTTCTTTTCCTCTTTGTGTTGAATTAAGTTCATTTCCCATCCACTTCCTTTTGCATAACTTTGGGGGCATTTGGAATAGTCTTGTCAGTTCTACCCAGATTATCTTTCTTAAAATCCATTATTAAACTTCTTGAGAAACATCATGAAAACTTGAGTCCTAGCTCTTTAAATGTAGATGTGATACTTAAGGATATGGTTTAATGGTGGACTTGGTAGTGCTGATTTAATTCAATGATCTTAAGGGTCTTCTTCAACCTAAATGATTCTATGATTCTTGTCATCTGTGACATATTCATAAACCAGATTATGGAACAATTTTTTGTCCTATGCTCAGAAGAGTAGAAGGTGACTGAAGAAGGCAACAGAGCCTGTACACACACAGTGGCTGTCTAAATAATTTTATAGTATTGTGCCATTTAGAATAGAGTTTTTATATTATTAGTAGCAAAGAAAGAAACAAATATGACTTTAAATGGATTAAGAAATCTAAAACAATAGGTTTTTTTACTCTAATGAAAATTCAGGAACTCAAAACTTTCTCCAAGCCCTGCACTGACATAACTTACATTCATTGCAGAGAACATGAGGAAGCCAGTCCACATTGATATCACTGAAGATGAAAACAAACCTATCAGAAGACATAACTTGGAACTTCCCATGTCACCCCTACGTACACAGCATAAGTCAAACTTAGATGATCTCCAGAGCAGGTATTTGATAAAGTAGACAATAGTTATGCAATAGTGAGATTCTGGGAGAGGTATTTCATTATAGTCTTAACATTTGGGGTAATAAGAAAACATAAACATACCATTGCAAACAGAGAAGTTTCACAACCAATCCTGTCAGTCCAGTGATATTAGTACTGTGAGAGAGTAATTAAATTTTGAATAAAAAGCTGCACATGAAGCTGAGGTTTTTTTAAAAAGATAATGTGTCTTTAAAAAAGATAATGTATGTACCTCATTTCAGGTACATACAGTAAGTTCATCTCAAGGAGCAGGTTATTCAAACAGCATTACCCACTTACACTGTTCTCCCATCCAGCTCTGGACACCCTAAAGTGACCAACTCACAGACAGGCTGCTAATAATTGCCTAAGAATCAGTCTGTTTTAAGATGTGTAGAAAAATATTCCTAAATTATTTTGAAATTAATACTCAGAATATTTAGTATTTTGGATCTTGTATTTCTTAGGCTGTTTTTATTCTTTTACAAGGTTACAAAAGCAAGTTTTGGACAGCAGGAGACAGCATCTCTCAGAAAAATCAAAATACCAGCATAATGTAAGTTTATTGTTCTTATGATATAAGACTAAAAATGTGCAGTAATTACTGTATTTTTGAGTGATTTTTTCAGAGTGGCCAAATCTCATGGATACTGAAACACATGAAGTCTTCTTTCTCTTTAAGAGTATATTGATAAATTATTTTCCTGCTACTGCCTACATATTTATTGAAAAAAAGCTAAAGATGTATTTATATCCATCTCTCCTCAGGATATCATTTGTGTGCATGCTTCAGATTAAATAGGTACTTACATGTTTCCCTGAAATAAGCCCTTATTGCCTTAAGTTTTTAATGAAAAGTCGTATCAGAATATTGAAAATTTTCTCTTCTTTGTGGTTTATGTTCGGAAATGTAGAAGATATGGAATGGCTTGATTACTTTGAACTTTATGCTTAAATCAAAACTGTTTTAGATAAATAAAATATCTCTTTGTTATGTTTTGTCTAGCTGTCACAAGTAACGGAATTAGGCTATGTTGATTCTAGTATGGAAAATGAAGACAACATGGCAAGAGTTTTTAGTGCTTGTCCGTTGTCCTCCTCTGGTTTTCAGTTCTCTAACCATACACAGCTTTCAGAAGAACATTTCAACACAAACCTAGTGGGCAACATTTGGGAACAGCCCTATGAAAAGAAACTGCAAAACGAGGTTTGGTTAATATTTTACTTCCATGGAATTATTTTAAACTAACTTTCATTTATTTGCTGTGTAAGACTAGTGTAATGGTGATGGTAATTATGATTGATCAACATTTTTTGTAGGCTGGTGGCAATGAATATTCTGTATATACAAATATATTTATTTTATTGTTCTGAAATAAGGTCAACTTGAGTTTTTTTTTCACTGAGCTCTCAGTATTGCTGATATTTGCAGAGAGAGAATTAGTCACATACTGGTGGCTTTCTTTTGTTTCTGGCTTGTAAATTTGGTTAAAGAAAAGTGAAATATATTATAGTTTGAAATACAGCTTTCTTAAACATACAGTTAGAGTAACTAGTGGGTGTTGCATGATCCCAGGTAATCCCATGACCTAATTTTTTATCTTTTAATGTCTCAGTAGCATAATTCTTGCAGTGCTCTTCTCAGTGCTCTGCTGTTTGACTCTTTACTTTTAAGAAACAATTGAAAGTTATTTGTTCTGATGCATATTACTATTTTTTCTTTTTTTTTTTTTTTGTTAACTTTGTGATTCTTAAAAGAATCATCCTTAGGAAAGTGATAGCAAATATAATATGCTTTATCTTTAGCAAGTATATTATTCATTGGAAATAATAAAACAAATTCTATGTGTTTCACCAATGGTATTCTGAAGTCTTGAGGTAAGTTAGGGAGAAATGCTCCAGGAGTTTCAGATGGGGAGATGATGGGCTGTTCAGTGGGAATGAATAGGCCAAAACCCACAAGAAGCTGACCTGAAGAACAAAGAAACCCAAGAAATATGTTTCAAAACACAAGAACAATCCACCTCTATGTGCAAGAGAATGATTAGATTCTGGAAGCCAGTTTGGCTGAATCAGGGAACTCCTGACTGAGGTCAAATGCAAAGAGGAAGTGTGCAAGGTGGGATGGGCAGCCCAGGAAGAAGACAGGAGAATTCCCTCAGCTTGGAGGGGTGGCATTAGGATGGTCAGAGCTGCAAATCACAATGGGTGAGAAGAACAGCAAGGAGGATTTCTGTAGGTGTGTCATCAAAGGAATGAAACCAAGGAAAATGCTGTCCACTGCTAAATAGAGTTGAGATCTATTGACAAGAGACATGGAAAAGCCTGAGGTATTCAAAAACTACTGTGCTTCAAGTGTTTCAGACAAGATCTGCTCTCTGGCTCATCTTAAAATGCAGTCAGGAGTTGGGAGGAGTTGTTTGAAATAGTAGGGAAGGAACATGTTAGAGAATCCATTGTAACCTGGACATATATATATGAGTAGACAGAGTCCAACCAAATATATTGAGGGTGTTGGATGATGCCACTGCAAGGCAGATATTTATCATCCTTGTAAGGCTGTGGAGATCAGAGAAGCTTCCCAGTGAGAAGAAATACACAAGTGTTACATCCATCTGCAAAAATGTAAGCATGATCTGGGTAAGCATCATCTCACCTCTGTCCCTGGAAGGATTAAGGAGCTAAGTGCCCAGAGGCAATTCCAAGGTACATGAATAACAAGAAGGTGTCTGCAAACAGCCATCAGATTTTCCAAGCTCAGACTCTGCCCGGTGGATGCAATTGCCTTCTGTGATAGAATTAGTAGCTCTAGGTGCTGGATCTCAGGAAACTAGAGTTTTTGAGCTTTCTGTGATTCCAGGCACAGACCCTCTGAAAAGCACTGCACTGGACCTGAAACCTTGGAGAAGATTTGTAAATATGAATAATAAGTTAGAAATCACAAATGTGTAGTGGGTTAGATGTGTGTGTTTTCACTGGGTAATGGGTTTTAAATTTGAGGTTTTTACAGTATAATTGTAGTTAGGGGACAAGATAGTAAATTTTGGGTGATGTCTTTTCTTCTTGTTCATATTCTCCTTCTTCTTCACGGAACTTAGGTAGTTGCCTTTGGACTGGTCAGTTGAAAGTCACTCTAAGGGTCATGGGAATCTATTATTGGGTCAGGAGTATAAACAATATAGGTGTTAAACTTTTATTGGTCTGCTTAGCTTTAAAAGGCCTTGAAACAGGCTCAGCTTAGAGCCATTTTTCCCTACTTCTAGCAAGCAGCTAGAAGTGCTGCTATGCTTTCTGTAAATTTTGATAAGATATAATAAACATTCAAGTCCGAACACAAGAAACCATCTCAATCGCCTTTCTAATAATCCTGGCTCCGAACAAAAACAAACGAGACTGATGACAAACCACTAATTAGTGGTGCAAAGCCAAGCCCAGCACATTCCTACACTAGGAATTAGAGAGAACAGTAGACATTATTTACCTTGACTTTAGGAAGACTTTTGACAAAGTTTCCCATGGGATTCTAGTAGCCAAAATGGGCAGTTATGAACCAGATGAATGGACAATAGGATGAGAAAAAAACTGTCTATTACTGCCATGCTCAAAGTAGTTACCTGTTGGTTAAAGTTTGTTTGGCAACAGTTGGGCTGTAAGGAGGTTTGTGCTTCTGCTGTAAAGATATAGAGAAATAAAAGTAGTGGGAAAATATGTATATTGTTTGCAAACCCAAGCTGAAAGCTTTACAGACTGTAACAATTACATATATTCACAGTTTGACAGCTTCTACTGTTTTCTCAGCCAGGAAACGGCTTTGATCAAGACCCTTGGAATACAAAACCTCCAAGCCAGGGTATTTTCAGGAAGTCTGATACAATGATTCAGGAACTGTTCAAGCCATTGGATAGGTAGGCAGAGATTTTTCATTAATAAGGAAAATAACAGTCAAGTTTAATTAAGAAAATTACTAAAATAATCTGAACCTTATTGCTACTTGTTTTTTTCACTGACTGTTTTTCAAATAGAAATTGAAATCAAATGGAAATACTAAACATAGAAAGCTATTTAAATTTGCTGAAAGGCAGCAAAATCTGAATTTTGGGTAGGCACTTGGAACTAATCTATTTTTTGCAATGTCACAAACATGATAGTGTTGCTGAATTCACCTTGAATGATAGCACAGATTTACTAAGAGGCTATGAGGAGGGGGAAGCTGCCCCAGGTGTTATTAGTTCTGGGCACTGTTGCAAGTGCTGTTCTGATGGTCTTGATGCAATAGCAATTGAGCATCTGCACCTACATTATTAGGCTAGGGATTCCAGGAACAAAGCATTTTCTTTCCAATCACAGATGGTTTAGGGCCAGGCTCATTTGTACTGAACATTTTATTTCATTTTCTTTCCAGAGGCTCTCCCTTGGACCTAGAGATCTTACATAGCTAATCTTACTTTACTCCTTCTATTCCATAAGTCTGCCATTTGGTTGAAAGTTCCTGTCCATCTCTAGCTTAGGCTGGATAGAGACATAAAAAGGCCATAGAGTATTTTACTGTTCCTGAAGTGCTTGTAGCCTCTTTGCTTGGGGAGTCAAGTGGCTCGTAAACTCATTGGCCAAATAATAACGAAACACATCAGCCACCTTAACTTCCATTCTTCTTGTAGCTTCTCCTGGCTTTCTCCAGCAAAACCTAAAATGAGCATAGCATTCACCTTGCTGTATATCTGAGTGTATTTCCAATTAATAAATTTACACTGAGCCCAATATCACCTTATCTCACCTATATTTTTCATTTCTCCACCAGCTATCAGGACTGTACTCACCTGCTTATGTCACATCCTCTCATCTTCTACCCATTAATGGGTCTATAACAACATCTTTCCAACTGCTCTTCAAATCAATTTCTTTGTATTGGGCTCGTTTTGTTTTCATCCATTGTAGCTATAAATTCTTATGAAGGGAGTTGCCTTCACTCTCTGGGAAAAGTAGAGTGTAAATTTATACAACTGTTTAATGTAACATATTGGTGATGTAATCAATATCCATAATTCTGAGAGTTGTGGCACCTCAATGTTATTAAGTATTAATTAAAAGTTTTCATGTAATATTTCCTCATCTACTCTTAAATTTTACTTTGCATTACAAATTATTCAGGTGGAGTTGAGAAAGACCCTCTCAATTGCTTCACAAAATGTTTTTACCTTCCTCATGTAGATCTATCCAAGTATCTTCAGTAATAAACTCTAGTGTGTTTAGCCTTCTAAAACTGTCCTTGGTGAGTTTCTGTAACTAGAGGAAACTAGTTACTCATTTAAGTTCCATAGAATCTTTATCCAGTTCCAAGTATTTGCTGATCAAAACACCACAGGTGTTTTCTCCAGTAGGAGTTCTCTGTAGTACATTTCAGTTTTCAAGTTCTATTGATAGCCTTGCTCAGAACATTTTACAGAAAGGGCTTTTCTTGAATGGCCCTTTTTTGCCAAATCTCTGTCCTTCAGAAGAATCTCAACTTTTTGCTCAGGGTTTCTGAAAGGCCAATCAGCAGATCCAGCCTGGAAACAAAACAGTGAAAATGTTAGATTAAGAGCCAAGTAAGTGAAAGCATGATAGCTTTCATGTCCATTATGTTCACATGATAAAATCTTCAAAACCACTACTCTCAGAAGTGGGGTAAGGAAGTAGGAGCATAACAAAATGTCTGACTGGCCTCCTGACACTGGAACAGAAAAACTCTACCCTGAATCAGGATTATTGATTTTAAGTACAAATTAAAGTTACTTGTCTTGGGCTTTCAATATGGAAGAGAAATATACTCTTAAGCAAACTACTTTTATGAATGGAAGAAACTGATATCCTCTTTATTTATGTCCCTCCCTTTTCTTTTTCTTTCTGAAGTGGCTGCCTTTGGTCAGCTGGTGGAGCAGCAGTGACATACTGTGGCTGATTTTATAAATCACAGTTCCCTGTCCAGGAGGATGTGCTCCATGGCTTTATATATTTGGAGACATTGAGAAATAGAACCCCTTTTAAATCAATCCTACTATAAAGTAGATATAAAACATAATAAGATACACACTCTCTCAGTTGAAATACTCTATATTTAGGACAAAATCAAGTGTAATGAGCAGTGAAGATTTTGAGATTTTTATCATCCAATTATCATAAAGTGTTGTGTTAACTGTCAGTATGCTGTTTATTTGTGTACTCAGTAAAATGTTTTTTTTTCTTTCCTACCCCTGTTACACCTCATTGCCTACCCCCAGGCCAGACAACATGAATTCTGCCAGGAAAAATCCAGTGATAATAGCCAGTAATGAATCAGAAAACTGTGAAGGAATAAAAGAACCAGTATTTGATGTTGTGAAAGAAACTGCAGAACTGAAAGGTCCCCAAGATGGAAGTGGTTGTTCCTTTCTGGCATTATTTGAAGATGAGAGTCAACCAATTCATAATAATCCTTCCACAAAGCATTTTAATCCTTTTTCTAATCAAAGCAATACTGACATTTTTGTCACTGTTCCTGATGTTAGAAATCAAATTACAAACAGAAATTATTCTTATGACACTAGAAGGCTTTATCCTGCAATCAATACAAAAGAAAATTCTGTAGACAGACACCTTGAAGGCATTTTTACAGCTCCAGAACAGGTTTTCCTTAAAAGTAACAATGTGTTAAGTACAAGCTACAAGGAAACCAGTGGACTTCATAAAACCCACCTGCAGAACTGTCACGAGGGACAGCAATGCTTCATACCCTGTGGAAAGAAAGAAAAAAAAGCAAACCTTGAAAAAATTGGTGCGTGTCATATTTTAAGGATATATATTCTGGGTTTTATTCTCTTGATAACCAGAGATGTATCAGCCCTGACTGAAAACATCATGAATCTTCAGAATGCAGTCACATAATTTTAAATCCAACTATTTAAATTATTCTAAAAACTTGACAGAAACTTTTATATTCAAATTGTGTCTATTCTATTACATTTCAAAATCCAATTTCAAAGGTTTACTTTCTTTTCTTTTCTTTTCTTTTCTTTTCTTTTCTTTTCTTTTCTTTTCTTTTCTTTTCTTTTCTTTTCTTTTCTTTTCTTTTCTTTTCTTTTCTTTTCTTTTCTTTTCTTTTCTTTTCTTTTCTTTTCCTTTTCTTTTCCTTTTCTTTTCTTTTTTAGGGATATTTGCTTATCACCATGATCGGCAGAATAGCTTAAAGGAGAATGTGCAGAATTATTCAAGAAAAAACAGGTGAGTGTCATGGAAATTACCAGTCTATTAACCAGTGATAACTGCAGAGACCTTGCTGAATTGGAGAAATCCTGCTTAAAAGCACAGGAAGGCAAAATTCTAAACAGCATTACTGAGGACTCAAGTTTCCTCTGTGAAGATAGTACATACAATGCGAGTAAATTTATGTACAGGTAAGCCCATTATGCCTCTGTGTATCTGCCCATAATAAGAACACAGAAATACTTCTTCATGGGACAGTTTGTAGTTCCTGAAGTTAAGCTGTTGGTCTGGCTTGTCCTCTAAAATATTCTGTCTCATTCCACTGGCTACAAAGCAAGTAAATGTTTTCCCTGGGCTATGTGAGTGCTCTGTGTTTTACTAAAGACTTGCTTTCAAAGACTGATACATAGCACCTTCCATTTTAAAAAACAGCACTATCTTCTGTCATTGCTTCAATTTCATTTTGCATTTCAAGAGATATGAAGTTTATTAAAAATATATTCTTGGTGTTAAATCTCAAGTTCAGAGATAAGTCCAGTGATCTCAGTAATGGGAAGGATTTAATGGTTACTGAAGACAAAATAAAAATTGAAAAGTCACCAGTAAGAACTATTACTCAGAAAGAAAATAAAAATACTGGGGGAAAATTACTTACCAGAGAACTCTGTGTTTGCATTCCTCAGTGATGACAAGTATGTTAAAGAAACAGCCTGGAATCAGAACCATCTCTTTGTATTTGAAGAGGTAACTTTTAAAAATATGTATTTTTTGTCAAACCCCTTGTTTGCACAATGCATTTGTCCACAACTGTTAGAAACTGAATATAGCTTCACTGAATTAACTACCACAGAAGCTTCTTTTCCAGCATGGTTTATACAAGGAATTCAGAAAGAACTGCTGCTAGTGACGTGGTTCAGATAGACAGCCCTTTGAGGTTCACAGTTCACATGGTTTCATTCACATCTTAGCTGATGCCTGAAAGACATTAAGTAAATTACCCATCAGCACTTAGGATCAGGTTCTGCAGGCAATGCCCAGACATTATATGCAGGATGCTTCAGTATTGTAAAGCAGCTTTGTGCCAGTATACGTGTAAAATTGTTCCAGATGTCTTACCTGCAGAAGCCACATATGGTATTACTAAGGGGTAAAAATACCTCTTAATTTGTGGTATAGTACAGTGACTCCTTTATCTAATATAGAAACTGAATGTTCCTCTCTTAATCTGAGATTCTGATCCAGCTGAACCCTCACTATTAATACCTTATTATTTTTAACAGTTCACAACAGCACATGAGAAAGGGTATAAGTTTGGAGTGAGTTCATATCTTCATGAGATGGAGATGGGTAAGTATTGTTTATACATTATCACTTAAAATTTTTTCTCTACATGTGAAACTGAAACCGTTACTTTTAAAGACAGGGAAAATGATATTTTTAGGATGTTTACTTTGATGAGGGCTTGTATTTCTGATTCACACAGTACTGTAAAAAGACAACTAGCATTACCAGGTAACTAAGAATTAGCTGTGTTTGCTTTTCCTTGAAGAGATATTCTCTTCCACTGGACTATATGCTGTCACTCCACATGTGGACAGAGGGATGGGAGTAAGCTAGGCAATCCTACATCCTTCCTACTCCCTCAGTAGCTGCAGGGTCAGCTGTGCTGGCTGCATTTCAGAGCAAAAGATCTCTCAGGGGCCTCCAAGAGAGAAATATGTAACTTGTATGGCAGCCAGTGTGCACATGGAGTCTGCTGTGTTCTCTCGCACGCTGTGCTCTCCAGAGTCCCTTCTCCTTTTGGGTGGCACATTTCTGCTGCTGATTAACAGCACAGCTGAAGCTTTGGGGGACCCATATCACAAATTCTGTTAAGATGTATTGACCTGGGAAGAGAAGAACTGGCTATTGCTAAGAACTAGATTGATCTTGCTAACATTTTGTTCTTTAAATAGTATCTTAAAACTACATCAGAAATAGTAATGTTTAATTCTACATACTGTACTTGAGAGTTGGATCTTTGGGAAGTGTTTGGTGAGTAACCTTTCTTTCTTTTTCATCTAATTTTTCAAGATGTGGAGTCACCACTCAGCAGTCTTTCTCCAAGGCAGACTGAGAGCTATTTGAGCTCTAGTCCTGACACAGTGAGTAAACCCTTGGGCTGGCAGAGCTTTATTTGAATCATATCTCTATGCCTGAGTGCACCTAAAGATGGATGTAGCTGGAATCTCGTTTTGTTTTGTACAAGATAAATACGTACTTCATGTATGATGAGGACAAGAAATTATTAGCTGTAAATTTTCCTAAGTAGTTTTACAGACATGTGGTCTGTTCTCCTAATATTGACTAGACTTGTGCAATTACAGTAGCATGAGTGTGGGAAGATGCTAAGCAATATTCTATACTCTTCCTGTATGTATAGCTGCCTTACATTACATGCCTGTAAAGCAGAATGATTTGACACACTGTTTTCAGTCATTCTTGAACACAAAAATGCCATAGTGTGAGAGTATAAGTTGCATGTGAGGGTGAAGGTCTGCCTTGGCCACCTTCTCTTCACCAAGAGCCAGAAGTACATCCTTGGAGAAGGAACAAAAATACCTTCAAACAACCAAAAGGAGACAGTTCTGGCCTTTCTGTTTATTTCACTTAGTTATTGCAAGTCATTACTTTAGTCATTAGTTATTGAACTATTCGAACAGTTACAATTGCACAATTCTCTTAAAACAGTCTGAAGAAGAAGATACAGCCAAAACGAAGGAATATCTGAATGAACAGTCCTTGAAGGCACATGATACCAGCCTCTTCTCAGCCTCAGCAAGCAGAGAGGCCCCCAAGAGCTCTCACACTCAGAGTGTGGGTATGCAGCCCAGCAGTTTTTTGGCTAGAGAAGAAGCAAACAATTTTCAGGAGAAAGACTCTATTTTTTGTGCCACAGAGGAGGAAAATAAAACCCACAGAGCCCTGTCTCAGGGCTCATCACACCGCGCCCTTAAGAGGGAGCATGTCACTCGCAGCACCAGGTGCGATGTTTGGTCGCAGACCGAGGGCTCTGTGACGGAAGTAGAGAAGGTGGATGTGGGCACTCAGTGTGGCACCTTGAGGGTGTGCAGCTGTGGGGGATCCCTCCCCGATGCCCGCAGCCCAGGGGAGCTCGGCTGCTTCCCAGCCGCCCAGCCCGCAGCTGTTCCTCCCAGCACTGCCGGCACCGCCGGAGAGCACGAACGGCCAGGGCAGGAGGTGCCGCAGCCCGCGGGCACCGCCAGCGCGGCCGGGACAGACGCCTTCTCTTCTGAGGCCGAGTACCTGAGTTTGGCTGGCAGGAGGACTCTAGAGGTGCTGAGCTACATTGATAAAATGAAGGAGAGAGATAAGCAGTGATCAACTATAATGGCATGTAAGGAACACTGTAGTTTTGTTCTGTTCTTAGTGTATTTCATTCTGTTGGCATATTCTGACTTTTCTAGCATGGTTACACAAAAGATATTTTTACTGTTTGTTTGCTTTAACTATCAATAATTATGGATTTCTGTCTACCTACTGCTATCTCAAAGTATGGGTTTCTATAGATATCCAACTATTAACAAAGGATTTTACAATAGCCTAGTAATTATAAACACTAGGAATTATATTGGTTTCCTCATACATCCATAGGATTCTGTAGTTTTGAATTGACTATGTTTCTTTTAAGGTAATAGGAAGGTGTTGTTCTACTTCAGAACATATTTAGTGTGGCTCTGAGTTGAGAGCCATTGTCTGATTCTTACCCATTTTAAAAGAAAAACTTGCCTTTGTTGCCATACTAAACAAAAAAAATGGGACCCAACAAAAAATGTACATCTGCACAGATAGAATAGAATGTAATTTTAAAAGAGCTAATTTATTAATTTTTTTAAATGCTCAATTTTCCTTCCACAGCAGATCCAGTCATTAATTTTCTGGCTGTTAATCTAAAAAATATTTCATGTGTTTCTGTATTCTGTCTGCAAGTTGAAAATCTGAACTACTTGCCTCTTCATTTCAGTATTTGTGTGAAGCTACAAATCACAACAAATAAAAGTTTCTGATAATATTGTTTCTAGGTTATATTCTTGCCTTCTAAAAAGTTCCTGGTAAAGGTGTCAGAGAGACTCAGTGTTACTAACATCTACTTACAGATCCATACACCTTCACTTCTATATAGATATCTTGCTACCTTAACTATGTGTGTGTACGTGTATGTATATATAAAAACCTCTGTGTGTGTGTGTGTGTGTGTGTGTGTGTGTATACACATACCTATGTACATATATAAATGCCTGTGCTGGCATTAGCCAGCTGGCTGCATGCAGTATTCCTCTTCCTCACAAACGGGGCTTGGGCAAAAGCTGTGCTGGAGACTTCCTTAAACAGAACAGGAGATTTGCCTCTAGATGGTTAATATATTGTGCTTTTCCCTTGGAGTCTGCTGTTAAAAGATTCACTGCCCTTATTCCCACCAGGTCAGGGTTTTTTCTGCATTTTGTAGAAGGGATGAGTGTCACCCAGCCTGGATGAGACTCATCCCTGTTCTTTGTCTCTGTTCCAATCATCAAACTAGTGGCTGTTTTTGCTGCTGCCTTTAATTTTTGAAGCAAAGAGCCATTTCTAAAAGAAGGTCTACACTGCTCAACAGTTTGCAGGTTTATGGCTGTGCTATTTTTAAAAACAGCAGCTCAGAAATTTCAGTGGGCTTTTCGGTACATGGAAGAAAATAGCATTGTCTTTTATATGCATAAATTGCATACATAGAAGTGGTTTGCACAGCCAGACTTCTGAACTGTGTGACTATCACTTAGCCAATTCACTACCCACTTCCTAAGGCTTGATATAAGCAGATTTTCTTTTTTAGGTTGCCTCAATTTATTGTCAAAGCAAACTTCCTAGTAATTTTTTTAAGCTGCAATATTCATCTTCTTCACAGGAGATATAATTTATTTGAATAACAGCTATGATTTTCTGAAAGCTCAGCTGTTACCAGCGGTTTCTAAAGCATAGTTTTTCACTCAGTATGACAAAGCCAATTCAGATTGTGCCACACCAGCAGTGGCCCATGCTGGCTTGAATGTTGCTTCCCCAACAGTCCCTCACACGTGGTGTGTACCTGCCAGCTCCCCAGCCTCCCCCACAGCCGATGTGTCCCCAAGGCACTTGGCCTGCCAGCCTGCAATACACTGTGGCAGAGGCCAGGGAGTGGCACATTATAGCTAAAAGCTCCAGCACTCTATGCTTTAGAGTGAAGAGGTTTTATTACCCCAACAGATGTAAAATTGCCTCATGGCCAGAGAGTTATTTGGTGTCTGGGTTAGAGAGGTGCTGGTGACCCAAATAGAGATGAACTGCCATTAACTTGCAGTGGAAGTTCTGCTCCTGATTTCTCTGCTGTTGGCATTGTTGCTGGGACTTTTAAACCACGGTTATTTTTACACTGAAGCGAGCTACTCACGTTCAGGCAGACACTCCAGATCTGCAGAGCTTGCCTCTGAGCAGACATATGCCCAGTCTGTGCCTATGAACCTATGGGACAAAGAACGCATGTTGGAACACAGGTGGGAAAAGAGGGACAGTTGCACCATATGGATATATGTGGGGTGGTTTCAAATGCTCTTTATTAAGTTATTGCTCATATTTATCATTGTTTAAAGCCTCTCAGTGGGTATCACTTATCTTCACTTCAGTCACTGATACAGAAACTCTCACAATCTGTGCAGTTCCAGCCAGGTTTCATCCTGGACTGCACTGAAATTCCACTGCTCGCTACCAGAAACTCACCCTCTGACTGGCTGTATGTAAGAGCTGCATACATGTCTCTAATGCAATAATTCACCACTTGGGATATCAATCACTGTGGATAATAATGTTTAAAAGCCTTAGAATGAGATTATATAAATTCAAATTACATTCCCATTTTTACCTGTAATTGCAAAGCAATCAGAATAAAGAAAACTATCTTTGTAGTGGTTGTGCTGGCAATGATGACAAATAAGGCTGCATGCTCTTTTTAGCCACTGGAGAAGTATTTTAAAGTATTTGCATTACTATTATTGCATTAAAAGAGACTCATGCTTTCTCCTTAGCTCAGCTTAGTTTGTCCCTCTGCTCAGGTGCTTTCTTTACCCTGATTTTTTTTTTACTTCAGGGAAGAGCTGAGTTTGGTTTAATAGGAAGTAGTAACTTCAAACTGTGCTTTCTTCAGCGGATAATTCAGCAGCTGATGCTATTAATCCATCAGTATTTTTAGCCTACAGTAATGACTGTCATCTCACTAAATGCATTCAGGCAACACCAGCTTTCTCTGAGGCAACAGCTTAGGCAGAGGCACTCCTTTTTCATCCATGTCATTCTTCCTGGCAGCATGCCGAGCCTCCAGGTAGGCCATGGAAATACACTTTTTTAACTGTTTGGTAAGCATCAATTATAAGTAGAGTTTTTTTGGGGGAAAAGGACAGAAGGGTACCTGTAATTAACCAAAAAACAGGAGCATTTGTTTATCAGTGGCAGTCAATTGCTTCTGAACACAGATTGAAAGACTCTCACAGAAAATACTACCATGAACTTCAGTCAGAATCAGTTTACCTATGCAGCTTATAACTTTACTTCCCTCTAAAATCAGCTCTAATTACAGTAACAAGGTAAGGTTTTCTTGCCAAGCACCAAAAGAAGTTTGGTCATTAATGGGCAGTTTGTTGCTGGATGTTCTGCCAGGAACCTTCACAAAATTCATAGAAATTCTTATTTCATTTTAATGAAGGATTATCATTATAGGAAATGAGAGTCTTAAGTCTTCATACAAGTAATTATTTATCTGGTAGAAACTGTGAGTTGGCTTTTTAAGGGTTTTAGCAGGTAGCAGATTGATAGAGGATGAGGTTTCCTGGAAAAAAATATTTAACTCTCTGCATCCAGTCCTCACAAAAGACAATGACCTTTCTGTAATGTTTCTTCAGTCTCTTCTCCCTGACAGCCTCTGACAGGTTAGAGGTGACTGGGCCAGAGCTTGCTTCTCCAGGGCTGGTGATGTGGAACTCCAGTCTCCTGACTCTCTGAGCTGAATGCTGAACATTTGACCCCTCTCCAACCATACTGCAGTAGCCCCACACCCTGATGGTGCTTGCTCCGGGTTCCACAGCCCTCTGGATGTGCAAGCCAACAGGATGAGCTCAAGGTGAGCTCTCACACAGCACACGGCTGCAGAGGGTGCTGATACACCAGCCCTGTGTGAGGTGATGGGGAATCTTGGGCCCAAGCACAGAGGGGTGGAGAGTTAGTGAGTCAAGATAAGGCAGGAGGGTGAAAGAGGCCTGTTGAATTATTTAATAGAGCTGAGAGAAAACATGTCCAAATCAACCATTTGTGCCCGTTTGCAGAGAGAGTGCTGTGATTTACTGCCAGTGTGTCACGCTCAGCACATGGGTGCTGGCCTGGCCCAAGGACCCAGAGCTGTGACTGATTATAGGACAAACCAATACGTGTTATTGCAGAAGATTTATTTAATTTTCTGGGCTGGAGTCATTATTGGGAAACAGGAGGTCTGTAAGGAGCTTTGCTCTCCAGAGAAGCTATACTCCATGCAAACAAATGAATTTTTGGAGAACCCCAAGGCAGCTGAAGCTGGCAGGGATCTTGCTCAGTGCAAGCCCCACTCATAGCAGGGCCAGCTGGAGCAGGGTGCTTTGGGCATGGCCAGCTGCTATCACCAGACACC
This sequence comes from Toxostoma redivivum, assembly GCA_013397375.1. NCBI lineage: Eukaryota > Metazoa > Chordata > Aves > Passeriformes > Mimidae > Toxostoma > Toxostoma redivivum. Next base: position 423,730 of record VXBI01004730.1, read on the forward strand.
TGGCCTGGGGTTGGGGGAATAAGCCCTGACAGGTAGGGGAGCACAGAGAAGCTGTGCCTGCTCACAGCAGCTGCTGCAGATGGAGGCAGCCACTGCCTGAGCTGCCTCCCTTTGCTCAGAGCAAGGCAGTGGCCTGGGGCTGGAGGAAGGGGAGCTGTAGGTGTATGGGGAGGGAGGCTGGGTGCTGCTGCTGCCCTGCCCTGCCCTGCCCTGCTCCACCTCCTCAGAGCACAACTCCTGCCTCTCTTGCCTCTCCTCACCCACATTTCTGTGCAGTAATGAAGAACAGCAGTGTTTCACCCCAACACCAGCTCATCCCTGAATGTACAGCCACAGAGCCTCCTCCAGCAGCCCTGCAGCCTTGGGCTGCCCTAACTATGGGCACCCATCTCTCTCCCACCAGGGACTGTGGGGGTCCCAATGCCCCCAGTGCATCCCTGTGAATTCCACCAGCCACAAGGAAACTTGACATAGACAGAATACAAAAGCTATCTCACCTGGTACCAGGCTGGGGGTGGCAGTTTTCACCCAGCTTACAAAAACTTTGGTTGCTCTTGACTTTTTTTCCATCATTTTTAGCAGTGGGGACACCAGCCCCAACTTTCAAAAAAGTTCCAAAAAGCTGGATGCAAAGCTTGTCCCTCAGCCTCCTCAGCCAACCTGCATGTTATGAGTACCTCAAATACCAGGGAGAGCACAGGAGAAGCCACATCCGAGACTGACTTACTGCAGCCACATCTTGTGACAATCCAGTAACAGGGTACACTGTCTGATCAGACATCTGGGACAATGAAAGAGCTCACTGGGACCAGTCAGACAGTTTTGATGCCATCTCAACATGAATATATTAAAACCACTACCAACTTCATGGCAATGCTTATTCCAAGGCACCACCTCCCAGTGGGCACCCGGCTACCTGCTGCTGGCGACAAGTGCCACTTTAGGGATGGAGAAGTCATCTGGCACATGCAGGACAGCTCCTTATGTGACTGCCAACAGCCTCCCCTTTGCAACTACAGCTATGCTGAGTGACCCTGAGTGAAGGCTGCAGGCAGAAAATCTGTGTGTGGGATTTGGTGACAGCTGATGGGGACACAGGGTCTCACCAGCCTCAGCTGTGGAAGTGGTTTTGAGAAGGAAAAGCTGCAGGGTTGGAAAGGTTGAAAATGCCACATGTTAAGGAGAAGGGCAGGATGTGCCAGCAGAGCAGGGCTTGGCTCACCCTGTTCCTGTGCCTCACCATGCACAAACTGGTGTATGCAGCTGGAAACAGGGAGCTGGCCATGGAAATTGAGACTAATTATCTCTATATGTGCGATTTTGATAGATTAGGCAATTAACAAAGTGCACTGCAGCACTCAAGAAGTGTAAAAAAAAATTAAAATTGAAGACTAAGCCTATGAATCTGAGTCCTGGGAAAAAAAAACCAACCCTATTTTTTAGAGAGATATTTAGATCTTGAATCAGGTGCATCCTCAGCCCAGTGCTGCTTTCTGACTTTGTCCCCCCTACCCTGGACAGCTTGACACTGTTCCCTGACATCATGCAGTGGTGTGGCAGAGCACTATGTCCCCACACTCATACTTCACTAACCATCCTCCATACCTTATGCCCTACTTCCTTCCCCCAGCTCAGGATTTGCTTTGTGTTTTTTCTGCTCATGTTGCCATGGCAACCTGATCCAGTCTCAGTTCCACATATCACCTTGACTATGAAGTTTAGCTAATCCAGCCCCCTCTGCCCTCAAGCTGCTCATGTATCTCAAAGTGCCTCCCTGATGGGCCCCCAAACTCTCACTGTTCCTTCAGGCATTGACCTTCCCCACCGCTCCGGGCCCCTTTCTCCAACTTTAATGGTATGTAACTCTCTTTCCAATGGCGATGGACATGCGATTCACTGCTTTCTGAAAGTGGGGGCCTTTGTTTTCCCTTCTCACACCTGAGTCCCCTCAAGGGACATGCTCCCTTGGCACCAGTGCACTGTAGCTTCTACACTTCTTACACTCTGCATAATTCCTGCATCTTTGTAAGGATCTGTGTATTCTGATCTTCTGAAGAATGACCCACAGAACAGGGCTGATTTGGAAGCCTTTAATTTCTCTGCCCCTTTCTACCTGCGATAAAAGGCACCTAAGTCCCCTCCATGTGGTGCCAATGTTAATGTGTTACAATACTGTGGGTAGGTCATTTTGGATGTGCTCCTCTTTCTTCCTTCACACAATATATCTTACTGCTCCATGTATGACCCCCTGCTTTTCTGTTTGGCATTAAGGATTGTATCTGAGATAGATTTCATGGGATATCACAGCACCCAAAATCAAAGTGTGCTAGCTAAGGCAAAGGTTTCACAAATCAGAAAAACATATGGATCCTTTTATTCTCTTGAAATCCAGACACAACATCTCCTATAAAAGTATCCAACCAAATTAAACTCACACAGCCATCCAGATTTTTCTGTCAAAATCAAGATGCAGAAAATATTTCTGCCAGTTCTGCAGTTAACTCTCAAAAGGCAAAAGCTTTCCAAACTTCAGGTCTGTTCAGAGCTTCTCAGCCACACACACACACACACATATGCAGGTACTGGGTAGGTAACACATGTTAAACAAGTGAGTGAAAACATGCCCGGGAGACCAGCTAACAAACAGCCTCAGGATGAGACTGGAACTGCTGATGGCAAGTGTGTGTGACTGAGTTCAGCTGGTTGCTTGGTGGGCTGAATGTGTTAGACTGTCCATCAGAAGAGTTGAGACACCATTCATTTTGGGTCAGGTGGAAGTGAAACTGCAGCAGCTGAAGCATCCAAGTATGTTAGTGCAGGGAGCTCTGTGTGGGTAAGGGGTGACTGGAGGGACAACAGCTCAGGGGACAATTGGCAGCAGGTCTCTTCCAACAACCCAGAGCAACTCAGCAGATGACCACTTAGATTAGAAAAAAAGGACTTTTTTTTTTTAGCTTACCTTTAAGTTTCCCACTTCCCATAAACTGTAGGAGGCTTGAAAGAAGCACTTTGTGCCTTGCACAAAGCAAAGGCCACACAGCACTGTATGGGTGACTTTAGTTCAGATGGAGCAACACCCAGCCCTGATTCTGAAAATGCTCACAAAGATTTGGAGCAACTACTGTAACTGCCTGCAGTTCAGTTCTACAGAAGGGAGAATGCATCTGGCAAAAATCAATCCATCAGTAGTTGCTTTGTAATAATAGCTGGAGCAGAGAGAAATGGCAAAAGGCAAAAAAATTGAGTGTTTAACAGCAGAGCCACCAGATTTTCATTATCTCACAAAGAGGCCATGTAGTTTTGGTGACAAGTAATATGAACTGCAGTCACTCATCACCTTTATAAGCACTATCAGCCAGAAACCAAGAAACAGAAGCTGTCAGTGCACAAGGATGAGCTGCTTCGCTCCCCTCTTGGTAATACGCTTCACCACAGATACAAGATTGCCAAGCTTCTCCCCATTGGCTGTGATCTCTCTACATCCTGGACCAAAAGGCTACAGCTCTGTCAGAGTCAACTCTGGATCTCATCAGGATTCAATTGTGGTACCTGTGGTGGGTGGATGTAACAGAATCATTTACCATTTGTTCTCATGAGTGCAATTCCTCTGTCACACTGGGGAGCACAGCCAGGGTATCCCCAGCACAGTCACAGTCAGGCTGCTTTTTTTTAGCCACTGAAGTGATTCCAGCAATTTTCTTAATAAAACACAGAGAATTAGGACAGTTCCCCATTAGAAAACAGCAACTCATGCCCTTTTCCCAGTCCATAGTCAAGTCTGACAGTGTAAATTGCTGTAAGGAAACCAGTTTGTTTGGGCAGAGGACAATGCAAACCCATGGTGGAACATTGGGACAGTTAGCAGCTCTGCGTAGTTGCATTCAGCTCTTCAAACAAATCCGCCAGAAAGGAAGGGACACTTACCTGGTGTCACAGAGCCATTCTCTGATTTGAAAAACATCATATAGAGATAATATTCAAAGCTAGTCTTACCCTTCTCTTATTTCAGGGAAGCCCATGGTCTATCTGAGCTAATTTTGCTGAGCAACGCTAAACTGCCACTCTAAAGAGTGACCCAAATACTCAAATAAATGAAACCTTGAAAAATTCTGTAATTAAGTATCTCACCTTTTATTTTGTTCATTTACACTTCTGGCACTGACAATTCTTTGAAGATATTTATTTTTATGTAAAGACCAAACTTCATTAAAGCAATCATAAGTCAATTAAATAATTTTACATCACTTAAGTTTCAAAAAATGTACAACACTTTCATACATTATAGGCTTGACCGGTTGAAAATGGAAATGGCACATGTTTGACATGGTTAAGAAATGACTTGGACAACCCAGCAAATTGTTTTGCCAAAACCTGTTTTGTACTGAATACCATAGCCTGTGCCCAGGGATTACAGTGTGCCTGATGGCACCATGTGCACATTATTCAGCCTGGAATTATTACTATCAACTTGGTCCCCAGTAATGTCTCAAATATTCTACATGGCATTTGTCACACAAAGATCCAGTTAACCATTCTGTAGAGGAGTGAGATTCACAATGGAAAGCAGAGACATGACTCGTGCCACTTCCCAGCGAGGTCCCGGACCAGCAGGACACTGAGCACATGGAGAATATCCAGCACATGAAAAATCCTGTCAGTTTCACGGGGCCTGTTGGAACACTGGAAATCAAAGAGATGGCAGGCGTGCGCTAGGCAGGGCCCGCAGTGTAACGCAGCATCCCAGCACCATGAAACCATCTCGTTCAACACCTGCTGAGCATCCATGAAGTTTCTCCTACAGAAGTCACAATGATGGTCATACATTCAGTCCTCTCCAAAGTCTGTGTAATGTTTAAGGCAGCAAGAGAAATTTGCCTTTTTTTAAACACTTCAGAAACAGATGGTTCCTTTAGAAATAAGTGGACAATATTCATAATTCATCAGTATGCTTCTTATTTATATAAATGTGATGAAAGGCCAAAGCAAATTCTGACAAAATTTTTCTCAACAAAATCAAGGAGTGTAACTGAACTGAAGCTTTAAAATTACATGTGCCAGATGACTCACATGTAACATACTGTCTAGGGACAATGTGAAAAAGCAGAGATTTAGATGAAGTCTGTATTCTTGAGGCCTGACTGTTGTCAAACTTCCCCTGGCATGAGTGAGCTCTACTGAAGCCAATGAGTGAGCACCTCTGATGAGAGGTGTGAGTAAGGTTAAAAACATGCCGCTGGTTCACACTAACAGGTCATTGTGGCTAAAGTATATTCTCATATACAGAACTCTGCAACACTATTAACATCCATTTACAAAACACTACAGTGATGGTTATTGGCACATAAAAAACTCCTTCTCTATATGAAAACATACACAAAATAGATAAGAACTGCCTTTTTTTTCCCCCAGACTTTTAAAATCTATATATAGTTGCCTTTGAGGAATTTTAACCCCCAGTATCACAAACAACAATATTTCTTTAACAATGTTCACCTAGAATTTTACTGTGCTGACATTTGTAACACTGCCACAATCTAGACCACTTGTGGATTATGCTTAACTGTACTGTACACAAGGTGATGAAGATTGATAGAAAACCACTAAGATTTTTGCACAAAATTATGACTTGTTAAAATCCAGAGAACAATTGAGTCACTTTATAGGCAGCAGCTACATGTAAGCTGTAAATGTTACCCGCAATAAAAACACATTTTGCCATAAAGCACATATTGTGGCATTATCTGCTTCTGGCCTGGTACACAAAGATTATTTTCTTCCCAATGCAGAGGAATGATTTGGTTAGCTTGATTCTCTCAGAAAAAAAAGTGCACATATATCTTAGTCTTTAAAGTGCTTTGCAGAAGTGTCTCTTCTGCCTCGATCTCTATCCCAAGATCATTCTCTGCTGTAAAGATTCTGCCTCTTTTGCAGTAGTGATGCTCAGCCAACAAAGACCCTTACACAAGTAAAATTTTAAGACGACCATGTTAGAAGAGCATCGATGAGAAGTACAAAGCTGGGTAAAAAGCAGAGAAGTACAGGGTCTGTCTTTTCCTTGCCCACTGAATGCCTGTGGGACTGCACCCAGCACTCCCATGGCCTAAGACATGGCCCTGCTCAGGGTCTGTGGCAGCCCCTGAAGGTCAAAACTTCTCAGTGCTCAGCCCAAGTGACTGGGAATGGCAAAAGAGATTTCACCATGGAAAAACATTCTGGCTTTGCCAACTCCACTGCCACTTCCTCACCTCCACACAGGCACAGGAGAGCAACACTAGAGTGCTTCTTCCCCTACAACCCCTCCATTCCTATCCACAGAACTAAGCACAGTCCCTCACCCCATCATCCTCACCCCACAAGGGAGACAAGCCAGAGACTGCTCCTGCTGGCTACAACACCCATCTCTACTGAAACTTGACTCTGTGACACTTTCGATGCATCATTTCCTTCTTCTCGCCTCCCAACCCTAACTCCTACACGAGTAAATTGCGGCATTACCAACCCATGCAAAAATAAGTTAGTGTTGGAATAATGGTCCTTTGTGATTTACCCCTTCTTGCCCCACAGTTTCTGCCAGCGTTGTCACTGCACCTCCCAAGGAAACGTCTACAAGAGTGGCCAATCCAAGGTGCCCACACAGCAATGCAACTCCAGCCCTCCAAATGACTCCAGAGCCTTGCTTTGACTCTCTGGACCTTGCTTTGACTCTATTTTCAAAACAGGTTTGGTTCTCTTGTTAAAAGATTATTCTGATCAACAAAGTGACAAGGGGAAGAAAAAAGTGCCAAATTATCTCAAATTACTCAGCACGGTGAAAAAACTACTACTGCAAATTAACATTAATTAAATTTAAAAATATTAAAAATGCACCAGGACTTTTTTCTTTTATAGTTGGTGTTAACCAACTATATTTGGTTACACTATAGTGCTAGTGGTCTAGCACTCCTGATGCACAGAATACCTGAATTAAGTGTGCAGTCCTTGTGAAGAAACAATTTCACATCTTCTGCAAAATGCTCTGAATAAAGCTTTGTGCTTAGACACATTATTTATACTACTTCATAAATTAAAATCTTGTAATAAGAAATTATTCAGTTACGCTGTATTTTTACTCCTCTATCTGGAATGTTACTAAGTCTACCTTTAGCAAAAATCTCTTAAAACTTAAAATACTCATAAATATAAAAAATATTTGCAAAATAGAAACATATTTCTAATTTTCTTCATAAACTCTAAATGTTCACAGATTCTAAAAATAAAACTCCAACAGTATAAGATTAATTTTAAGTATCTGATCTCATTTTTAATACACATGATGCTTGGTACTATGTTCAGTATTTGTAAGGTATGGAATGCTGTCTTGGTGTGAAGAAACCCTAAAAGGAAGACTTAAATCCTGCTTTCCGTGGACACAGAATAGGGCAGGACAATAAAGAAGCCAATGTATTTTGTACCCTCATGGCCAGTAGCAGTGAGGAATAAAATGCATGTTTCAATCTCTGTGTCTTGTGAGAAAGGACAGAGGATACAAACCTTGAGAAAAGCATTTTCAGTGAGACTGAACCTGTGTGAGAAAATGAGCCCAGTGCTGTATGTGACTGAGCACCCCTTTGGGACGGTCCATGAAACAAGGCTGGCAGAGAGAGATGGTCTTCTGCTGCTAAAAAGCCCCAGCACTGCCTGCAAAACAGAAGAGGCTGCTGACCCTGTGACAGTGACCTTTCCAGCGACTTCACTGCGTTATGCCCCATACCTGCAGCATTCCTCTCCCTGTGGACACAAGCGTGAGGTCAGTGCTGACACGAGGCTGGCGCTGGGATGCCAGGTCCAGCCTCACCCCTGCTCCAGCAAAACACACTAAGCAAGGGAATGTGCACAGGTGTGAAGGTGAGTGTGGGCTCCTGCTCTTGGGGTCATCACAACCCTAAGTCTCCATCCCCAGAAGCCAGTAAACACCCACTTAAACCTATGAACTGCATAAGCACAGGTTGGCTGTTACACACCTATTCACGCACTGCTCTAGGTAACAAAACGGCCTCCAATACAGGTCCTCAAACACAATTTTTTCGTTTCAGAAAAAAGTTGATTTCTCCTTGAAACAATTTTGTTCTTCTCTGTGCCAAGTATCTCTTTTCCTCATTTTAGGTACCATACCTTCAGTGAAGGCTTCAAAGAGGTGACAGCAGAACAGAGACATCCCACAGTGGGGGCATTTGTAGAGAGGTCTGAGGACCTCAGCATTTTCAACAGATAGATCTGGAGATCTCAGCATTTTCTATAGCTGGTGCTTTCAAGCATAAAAATATTGTGCGCTTAAAAGGGAGGCAAGATGGAAGGCATGAGACTCCAGTCCTCCCACCACACAGGAGACGTTCAAGGTCAAGCTGCTTGTTGCAAAGATTCATTTGACATTCCCTCTGTTTACTATGTTTTTCCCTTTTAGCCCCAGTCAAGTCACAGGACTCCTTAAAATGTTTTCTTTCCAAAAATATTTCTCTGATTAACAAAAAAGAAAAAAGAAAAGAAACCAAAATACACCAAATCCCTGAAGGTCAATAATTGGAGAATAAGAACTCCCTCCATAGAAGATTAGATAACATAATGTCAGACTTCTTTACAACAACAAAACCCCATCTTATCCAATAAAAATAATTTAGCAACAAATGTCCAGGCTTGGTTTTGATAGCAATCCAATATGAGAAATATTTTTCAACCCAAGAAAAACCCACAAACCAAATCTATAAAAGCTAATGAATCTAATGATTTCTTCAATCTTTACACAATGAAAAATAAATGTATTTTTTACCAAATAAAGGGGTGTCAGCCCACAGGCAGAGGAATTTTTCCACATTCTTTCATGAAGCAAATGTTTCAAAGATAAGAATTTGAATTGTTGCTGCTTTCAAACTCATATCTTTGAAGACTTAAAGCAGTGAGGATAGGACAAAGAAAAAAAAAAGCATAATACTTTTATGTAGCTGCATAAAATTCAATTTGCCAAGGCAAGCAATCGTGGCAGGTGAATAAAACACCATTCATATTTTCATTACCATGCTAAAGGCAGCCAAGTTAGTTTTGTGCCTGACATTTTCTTGACAAGTTTGCAATGCTTTGGTAAGGCAATTAATATGAGATGCAGGCTTCTGCCCATGGCTAATATTTCTCTTTAGTTCCAGCAAGACACCAATTGACTACGGAAATTTGAAGGAAAATGTTCTGGGAGTCATTTGCTCTGCACATATGGAGATAAACTGAAGGCAATAATTATTCACAAGCAAAAGGCGCAGGAGGGATGACCACTGTGCATTTAGCAGCACAAACCCTCTCCCCTCTTTCACTTTCTTTTAGCTAATGGTATTTTTGTGTTCAAAACTAGGCACAAACCAATATGTTCAAATGCTAAAAAGGAAAACAAATAGAATTTTTTTTAAACAGAAGCCTCTATGTTGTACCTAGGAATATATACCAGTACATTTGTACATGTGGCCACGTACTGAGCTCTGTTTTCCTGCTGTCAGTGATTAATTTTGCCAGCTTTTCTCACAAACATAAACTCCCAGCTGCAGCGTGTACTCAGGAGCAGCAGTGAGTGGGCAACCTGGTGCAGCACAGGTACACACCTCCCTAGTGAACACCCATCCAGGTGAGCATGGCTCTCTACTTGCTATCTCAAATAAATAATAGAAATTCTCTTTGGGTAAATTTGGGAAATGTCCCTCTGATAGATACAGCAGGTATTTATATTTTCCCTGATCTATTAAACCTTTTAAATGGTTACAGTTACAGCAGCTAAAGCATTCATCCTTTGTTATACTGCACAGCAGAGCTTCTTCCTTGGTTCCTATGGGATGGGGATCTGACAGCTGTCAGCTGCTTTCTCATCAGCCACTCGATTATTTTAGGTTACGTCAGTATTGGAGTATTGGACAGCCCCTGACCATCTAGGATAGTCTTCTGTATTCATCTGGTACAGTGCACCCTACTAAACATCTGGGGATGGAGCAGTGACACACACACTTGGTACAGCCACATAATTGTGGAATTCAATCTCTTTTGGAAGCCATTGCTTTTAGTTATCAAGAAAATGCTAGCATATTGAATTTCCTCCCAAATGGAGCACTTTTGAACATGAAGGCATTTTTAAATACATAGTAGAAAGGAGAACCAGACCAGAAGCAGGGCAGTGAGGTCATCAGAGAGCTGCTTTTCCCCCGAAAGGCTTTTAAATGATTAAATACAGCAGCTGAAAATTATTCCACATCAGAAGCATCATTGTCAGAAAGATGGTAATTACTTCCCTTCACCCGAATATACTCAATGTACCTCCCTTCATCAGAATCCGACATACCACATGTACATAGCCTGTTTTCAAACAAAGATTCAATTTCCTCCAGTTTTTTCCCTTTAGTCTCAGGAAGGCAGCCATAGATGAAAACCAGTCCCAAGGCAGCAAACCCTGCGTAGAGGAAGAAGGCTCCTGCAATGTAAAACCAGTCACAGTCAGCTACAGAGGTTCCCATCCCTCCTCTGTGCCAGAGCAGAGGGAGTGACAGAAGCAGCAAAGGAAGAGTGTAAAAGCAAAGACTGGAGTGGCAGGGTTGCAACAATGAGCTGTGGGGCTGTGGGTGTAGGGGAAGGACTCTTTATTGCCCCATTCCTCAGCAAAGCAAATTGACAAAGGCAATTCCAATTTACGTGAAAGATAACACACATGCTTTCTGGCAAGTCGCTCTGGTCTTAAAATAAATAGCAATTAGACAATCACATGCCCAAAATAAAAAAAGCAGATGTGAAAGAAAAAAGCTTTCTTGGTTTGTCTTGACAGTGAAGGACACATTAAGACAAGTCCTCAAAATGAAAAGCTCTAGCAAAAGAAATTAGTCAGAGTTAAAATAATGTTTGTGACTTCTACACTAATTATTATTTAAAAGTGGTGACAATTAATACTGAGAAAGAGCTTGTTCCTGCCCACAATCCACCATACCTAGAGGGGCAGAGCAGGTACCGAAGGACCAACAAACATTTACCTAGTGTTGCTACACTGATGGCTCAAAGGAATAACAAGTAGAGCTGGAAGGCACTGCACTAGTAAGGACATGAAGGTCACATCAACTTCCTAGCAGATTAATGTGATTTAAACGACTTGTACTGGAGTGGCTGAGCCGTAACCTGATAAACACTCCACAGGCTCCCACAGACAGCATTTTATCAACAGCTGTATTTCTGCAAGCACCATCTGATATTGGCCCTGGATATCACCATAAACTGGAAAACTGCAGATGCTGTCACCTGAAGTAGGAGTCAGCATTATTTCATTAAATCAAAAGTGGCTTTTTTCCAGCTTCTCTGTTTTAATCAACTGTCTAGGTTCTCAGTTAAGGACAAAAAAAAATGTTTCTTATGAAATCCAGACCAAACTCTATGATCCAAGCAGGTTGTATCAGATCTCTAGTCTTACAAAACCACAATGGGTTGAGAACACTGCTTTGACACTTCATAGCAAAACCAGTGGAGGGACCCAGAATCCAGAGAACAATCTCTATGCCAATGGCAGTACTGCTCATAGAGACAGGTACTGTTACTTACCATAGTATGTCAGGTATTCAGCTGTATGCAGAAATGTCAGTGACACAAGCACATTGAAAACCCAGTTGACTCCAGAAGAGCATGCATTTCCTGTACTTCTAGCCCAAAGTGGATAAATTTCAGAATTGACAGTCCAGGGCATAGGACCCATCCCTAAGAATTAGGAATCAAAGGATCAATCTCATTTTAATGGCTGGACTCAAAATTAAATGTAATATGTAGCTTCTCTATTTGACGTTTTAAACTTATATGTGAGAACAAGTATTTCTTACCAGGTGCAAAGAAAACCAAATACAAAATAAGGCCCAGAAGTGCTGTCCAAGAGTACGGAGTGGGGCAGAAATTGTATGCCCAAAATAAATCTTCCTTTTTGAATACAGTTTCATTTGAACACCTGAAAATCAACAAAACTTTTTATTAAAGAATTTTCAAGGCAATAGTTGACATTGCAATATAAACATGGCAAATAATGTCTGAATAAAAGCTGGCCAGTGTACAAGAAAAAAAAAAAACTGAATCCCTGTAAATTTATTGAGATGTTTGAGCAAAGTCCTACATTCAGAATCGTGTTTTTTTCTCAAACCTGATCTTAGGGAGAGTAATCAGCAGAACATTCCTGAATTTAAATACTTGCCTTGTATTTACAGATCTTTTCCAAGCAACCAGTCTTTACTACACAAGTGGTGATACCAAAGCCAACAAGCCCATTTCACAGGAATATCACACAGTGCAAAACCAGCTGTGGCAGCAGGACTTTGAGCTAAAGATGCTGCAGACAAGAATTTAAGGTCAGATGGAAGTTAGTCCTTACCCCACTGCTGAATCAAGTACATGCAGCACACTTCAGGTGTAATCAGCAATGTCTATGGAGTGTGCCCAGGTGAAGTGAAGTAATGAAGAAAAGGGGTGTGTATTTTTCTTCCTACACAATGAAATAGTTAGGAGAAGGTAGTGCTTGTAATTAGTTACTGAAAGAAAATATGCCTCTATTCCAGGGACCTTGTGGGAATTCTGTATTTCAAGGAATAGGCATAAGATCAGGTATTTCCCCTGACTGCCAACAATGTAACATTTTTTAAAGGCATACTGGCAACTTTCTTTTTTCTTTTAACTTTAGAAAAAATTAACATTTGCTTAAAGGAAAAAGACATATGTAGCTAGTGAAACTTTTCAGCTGCCACCACATCCATTGCTAGAGATAAAAAACCCTATACTTTCAGGAGAGAAGACTTAAGCAGTGTAGCAGACACTACTCTTTCATATGCAAACAATGTTATTTACTTGCAAAGAAGAAATCACAGAGGGCTGAACATCTGCCTGGGTTATGATTTCCAAATCAGTCGAGCACTTATGTGATGGATACAATCCTCTTGACAGTAGAAAACCAGAATGAAGACGTCTGCAATGGGCAATAGGTGGGCAACAAGTTGTGGATGGTGGAGTAACAGCCACCCTGCAACGCTTCAGAGTTGAACAGCAATGGGCTAAGCACTGATGACCATACCACCAGCACTCCTGGGGGAGAAACCTTCCCTATGTCATCATTGATGAAAGGACAACATTTAAAGAGGGATATCATGGTGAAGTCTCAGGCCCAATTTCAGGACAGATGGAAATCCAAAGCTCCAAAATATTTAAAGGAGAGAGGTTAACCCTACAAATACTGAAAAAATGCATGTCTGAAACCTTGGCAAAACCCTCATGCTTCCTTAATGGCAATAACCTGTAATATTTGCAGTCCCACTTTGCACTTGAGCAGCACCTGATCAAATGGAGAAATGCTGAGCCCTTAATTTGGGGTTGGCAGTGCAGCCAGTGCTGGTGTGCACCTTTCCACCCTTCCACAGCTCTGCCCTGCTGAGTTCCCCTGGAAAGGCCATCTCATCCAGGGCATTGATTAATTATCACTCTTTGAGATGGAAAACACATAGAAAACAGATCAGCTGAACATCTCTCTCAAAGGCACATCCTTTGTGCCTGGATACAGACTGGCCCACTGCAAGAACACAGGCATGCTCAGTTTCACACTGCTTTGACATCATCATTTTTGCTTTCTTTGCTGTTCTGCGAATTTCATTTGCAGGTGTTCGTAATGAATACAAGTTGATGAGCACTTCTAAGCATCTTGATGCTGAGATGAATTCCTCTGTTCTGCCCAGCCTCAGAGGCAGAGAGGGCCTCACACTTTCTCTCAAACAAAATTGCAAACAAAGACATGCTTGGTCTATTATCCTGCATCCATCTCCATGAGCACAAACCAACATGCTGATTCATGCAGACACAACTGCAGGCAGGTCAGTGTGTTTCCTTCCCCTGCCATCTTTCCCCAGTTGTGTCCCACTTTTGACAGAGTGGAACACAAATAATACGAGGGAAAACCAGATGTCTCCAAAGCCTCCTGTGACTGAGGCCACTTATCTATTCTCCATTGTCTGCTCCTAACAGAGAGGAAATTCTGTTGCAAAAAAAAGCTGATTCAGTGCAACGAAATTGGAAAAACAGCATTTGAGAATAGATTAAATAGAAAACTGGCAGTAATAAACTGTGCTTTGCTTATTCTTCAGTTGTAAACCAGCATGGTACCATAGTAAAAGCAAAGACATCTGCATTTGCTGGCATCTTGTAGTGCTGAGAATGTTAAAAAATAAAACTCCTTCAGGGCTGGAGATTCGTTCAAGCTCTGTTACTATGCTAATTCTACTACTGCACCACTGTTCCTATAAGACCTATTATTTTACTGAAGAACATATTTATAATTAGCATACAGTTTATTACCAGACAAATCTCTGAATTTTGTCCTGCATGAAAGGAGCATATATGATGGAAGCAGAAGAGCAGCTACCCATTGCTTCATAAGCTGAGACACAGAAGAAAATCAAAGAATCATAGAATGGTGAGATCTGAAAGTGACCTTAAGGATCATCAAGTTCCAACCCCGTCTTCCATGGGTAGGGACACCTTTCACCAGACCAGGCTACTCAGAGCACTTTCTAAACTGTCCCTGAACACTGCCAGGGATAAGGCATTCACAGTTTCTCTGGGCAGCCTGTTCCACAGCATGTTAACATCCCTGCTGATGATCTGGATGTGGGAATTGAACGCACCCTCAGTAAATTTGCAGATGACACCAAGCTGGGTGAGAATGTTGATCTGCTTGAGTGTAGGAAAGCTCTGCAGAGAGACCTAGACAGACTTGAAAAATGGGCTGAGGAAAAAACTGCAGGAAGTTCACTAAGGCCAAATGCTGAGTCCTGCACTTGTATCCCAGCAATCCCATGCAGTGCTACTGGCTGGGGCAGGAGTGGCTAAAGAGCTGTTTTGCAGAAAGGGACTTGGGTGTGTTGGTCAACAATGGGCTCAATATGAGCCAGCAAGTGCCCAGGTGGCCAAGAAGGCCAATGGCATCTTGGCCTGCATCAAGAATATTGTGGCCAGCAGGAGCAGGGCAGTGATCATCCCACTGTACTTAGCACTGTACTGCACCTCAAATCCTGTGTTCAGTTCTGGGATCATCACTTTGGAGAGGACATCAAGGTGCTGGAGCGTGTCCAGCCAAGGTCAACAAGGGTCATAAATGGCTTAGGAAAACAGATCTTATGAGTAATGGCTGAGGGAGCTGGGTTTGTTCAGTCTCAAGGAGAGGCAGGGGGCATCTCATTGCTGTCTGCCTCTACCCAAAAAGAGATTGTTGTTAGACAAGGGCTGCTGTCTTCTACAGTGACTGAAGTAAGAGCACCAGATGAAATGGCCTTAAGCTGAGACAGGGGAGATTCAGGTTAGATATTAGAAGAAGTTTTTTCCCTGTAAGGGTGGTCAGGCATTGGAATAGGTTGCCCAGAGATTTCTGGAATCACCATCCCTGGAGGTGTTTAAGAGGCTGGCGCTGAGTGATGTGCTTCAGTGGTTACAGTGGTCATGCTGGGCTGATATCAAACTTGATCTTAAAGGGCTCTTCCAACCTTGATGATTCTGTGGTTCTGTGAGGTTCAAACAGGCCAGCTCTCAAGCCTGTCCCTCTGGATGGCATCCCTTCCTCCCAGGGTGTTGACAGCACCACAGAGCTTGGTGGTGTCTGCAAGCTTGCTGAGGGCACACTCGATCCCACTGTCTCTGTCACCAACAAAGATCTTAAACAGCACCAGTTCCAGTACTGACCCCTGAGGAATGCCGCTTGTCCCTGGTGGTTACTTGGTCATTAAATTGTTGCCTGCAACACTTTGAGTGACCATCCAGGCAATTGCCTGTAAATGGTACAAGTGAAATGATGCAGTCAGGTACTGGTGCAAAGAATTTGTATGTACCACTATGCTGGGTAATAGTCACATTGGTACAACCAGTACCATACACCACACCATAGACTCTGGAATTACTGCCAAACCAAAAACATGAAAATGCTACACTGAAAACCTCTACTGTGAATTTCTTTGGCTATGTGTTTTCTACAGGTTACTTAAGACACACATCAGTTCTAATTAGTGAAAGTCTACCAAAAATTGATGCAAAAAATTCAACTGACTGGAAATAAATGAGAAGATCGGTAGATTTTCAAATTACAAGCATTATATGGTCAGTTTCAAAATCAGAGAATCCATCCTCTATCAGGTATGGTCTGAAGCTCAGAAGAACTAAAGCTTTGTTCCCTATCTCCTTAAATTACCTTCATATGGCACATAAAAGTAGGTAAGGAAAGAGCCAGTGTAGGGAGTCTAAAATATTACTGTGAATAACAGGAGGATGAAACAGGAAGAAACCATTTCCATGATAATCAATGTAAATTTTCCTAATACTCAAGCCATTTTAGTTGTACAATAATTCTGAAGCACAACACTTAAAACCCCAGTGTGAGAAATGGCTGACAAGACATAGCAAAGGCACAAGGCAGACAAATTTGATTTTCTTCTCAAATATCCATTAATTTTTGCTTTGCTGTATAAGGAAGACTCTCTAGCCCTAAAGATACAGCTTTTGTGAGAATTGTTTCATTGTGAACATATTCACATATATTTCATATTTTTTAATATGAAAGCTGCTGACTTCTCATTATCTTTTAAGCCATTCAGAAGCATTTTAAATGGATTTAGATCAAAAATCTTAAAAGGTCAAAATTCAAATCAATTCCGGCAAAGAAAATTACTTCTGAAGAAAAACATTAATGTGATCATCCACCTCTGTAAAATGCTTGTTAGAACAAGCATATTTAAAAATTACACATTCCACTCTGAGATAAACTTTGACAAATCAGGTGCTGACGGCACAGAAAGATTTTATAGTTAATTCACAGTTTCACTAATCCCCCATTTCTTTGTTCTAGCACAAGTAAAACTACTTAAGGACTGTTGTTATGCCAGCCTTTTGTGCCTGGGTTATCAGGATGATGATAATCTACAATTTGCCAATTTAAGTCTCGAGTATAACATAAGTATATTTGATTTACTAAAAATCTCCTTCAAGGAGATTTTTAAAGTCTCCTGTGTAGGGTGCTGACTTTTATATCATGGCAATCCACTGAACAATATAAATTTATTTAAGTTTATTGACTCATGTTTTCATTTGAAGTCTGTCATGGAAATGACCGAGGACAAAATAGACATAATTTAGAGTAGCTGCTCTATGGATGGAGGAAGGCTTTTGTGGATGATGCTTGGGAACAACTAAGATTATTTATCCACAAGCAATTACTCATCCTGTAAAAGAATCTGAATCTCAACGTTTGGATTAGTTCTTGTAAATTCAAGCCCATCTTCTTCTGCTAAAGATATTCAGTTGTCTGAACAAACTCCCAACTACCTTAGAGGGCAGAATGTAGCAAGGTACCAGATGAACTGTATAAGAACTTAATGGTACTCAGGCATGTAATTAAGGAGAACTTTGGAAATTGCCTCTACCCTGTCCTCTCAAATCCACCCATGTACATCCAAAACAGTTACACTAGCACAACCCAAAGAAGCCAGTTAAACTATGAGGTGTAGTTTCACTACAAATCAGCATATTCTGTTTTATAGAAATATCCTTGCTCCTTTTTGATACAAGCAGTAAGATGCTGTCTGAAGCATCAAGGGAACTGCAACTTGACCTGAAGGCAAACAGATTTCTTTAAACCTGAATAATGTCTGAATCAATAATTTCTAGCTTTCTCACAGTTCCCTAGCTACTGTCTTCTACGCCTCAGAAGCTCCATACCTCTCTGGAGAAGTTTACATTTATCACTTTGACTTTATAGTTTACACAGAGAAATAATTCATCCATTAAACCAGATGTTACTAAAAAATATGCAGATGAAGCTTCTTACACCAGAAAACAGCAACTGAAAAACCAAAAACCCAAAAAAATACCCCAAACCAAAACACCCCCAAAACCTCAGACAATCAGAAAAGAAGAAACAGATGCAGCCTTGAAAAACTATTCCATAAACCTTCATGGGATTCAGCTACACATTGCTTAACTTTCATTGCATAAAATACAAACAGAGTTTTGGGACACTCATTGAAGCCTTTTGCTATAACTGGCAAAGAAAGTAAATTGCACCATAGCAGATGACTGGTGCATCTGCACATGATGGAAAAAGTCTTTAACACACTGAACCCCCTGCTACAGGATCTATCCATTATAACTACAGACTTGATAATCTTAAGAGCCTTTTCCAATCTAAATTATTCCATGATTCTCAGTCATGTCAGAACATACACCTACAAGAGATTTAGCACACTGTTCTGATTTACCTCTATCCTGGCTACCTGATCACAGATGAACATAATTTTTTAATATGATTATTTATTTACCTAAGAATCTTTAGGTTTGAATTCAAACACTTTCACAAGCTGAGAAATTTCAGCTGTGAAAAGCTGTCCAAGCTGTCATCTACAATTCCCCACTCTGCTGTCACACCCCATGGGTTTCAAGCTGCATTCTTCATTATATCTACCAGGCAGGGAGAGAGACAAATCTCTGCTACTGCCTGAACTCTGTCCAACGGGCTTCTCCATCATCTTTTGTATACTCCTTATCTTGAGAAATGGACTCAAACCAGGAAAATGCAGAATAATGTTTACCCAATTAAAGCCCAACCATTTCAGACCTCACAGCAGCTGATAGTGCATTCAAAAGCTAGGAGCAGAAATAAGTATATATCAGGTTTTTGTTACAGGAGACACAATTACCTTGATCCCACAAAGAGATTGACTGATTTTTCTTTCCAAGCTTTCTCCTACTCTTCCAAAGTATGAGATGGTCACAAAAAGTGTCAGGAAATATCTGATGTGTCTGTGCTCTACAGTGTCCTATCCTAGTCCTAGTTCTGATTCTCACTGGAGACACTTGGTTTACCCCAGTACAAATTAGAATTAACTAGTAATAATTCAATTGCATTATTTCATAATCATAAATAATTCAAATATTATATTAATAGCACAGGAACTTGTGAGAGGTCATAGAACTATGAAACATAATCAACTGTTCATTTAACAAAAACATGGTAGTCATAAGTACAGAATTTTAATGGGCAGAATTCAAATTAAAAGCTGATCAAAATGCAAAAACTTAACTACTTTTGAGCATAAGCATCTTAGCTGAATGTCACTGTCCTTCATGCATTTCTGCCATTTCTGATAGTTTCAACTACTTCAATCACTAGATAATAGGTCACAGCTTCAAAATACAGTATTTTGTGGTTTTTTTCAATGTTGGATACTTGCAGGTACAAAATTAGCTGTTCAGCTGAGAGACAATAAGAGAAGGAACATGCCTTCTTTCTTACAATTTTTGTGAAATGCTTCAAAGCTCAAAACTACTGCTCCAATTTTCAACAAAGACAAACAGCGGATGACCAAAAAAAAAAAAAAAAGAACAGAAAGATCATAGATATTTTGTCCTGATTGTGCAAAAAAGATATTTTGCACTCTTTTGTGGAAAAGGATTTTAAAATACTTTTATATATATTTAAACAAAATTAGCATCAAATAAAATAATTTAAATAAAGTCCTCAAATATCTAAATACATTAATGAACAAACTGAGTGCACAGGGGAGTCATCTACATCCATTTATACCTAAGTCTAAGAGTACACTCAACAAACAGCTGGCAGAAAACAACTTGGTTTATACCAGCTAAGGGCCTGACAGGTTGAAATTGTAGCTGCAATAATTAGGTATTCTCCAGTTTAGAAGGCATGAAAAAAGTGGGTTCATGGTGTATAGCCAAAAGACTACTTCAAGGTTTATAGCTGAAAAATTCAGTGATACCAACAGCAGTGAGTGATAATGACAAGATGGAGAAAAAAATAACTGTGTATACAACAAATAAACAAGAGCACAATCCGGAAGTTATTTCTGGAGAGATTCTTCATACAGCTGAGTAAAAAGTTTATAGATTCCTTTTTTTTCTTTTTTTTTTTTTTCTTGGGGGGTAAATATAGTGGTTTTTAAATATATATATTCTGAGGAATTTTTTCTCAAATTAAAGTACGACTCAGTAGCTTGATGTGTTGATATTTAGTGGCAGAAAATATTTCTCAAAAACATCAGAGAAAGGTTCACTGGAATTTGACATCATACAAGGTTAAAGTTACAGCAGGGTAAAACTAAAGAAGAAACAAATCCCACAGCTGTGAAGTGTTTTCATGAGAAGACACAAGAATACATTTCTGCAACTTGAAACATAATTCTGTGTATTTACAAGCTAAAGAAGTCTATGAAAAAGCAACAATAAAAGAGTGAGCCATTTCAGGTAAGGCTCAGAAGGCAACAGCAGGCAATGTAAGATTTCTGCCCTTTTTCCCCCTGTCAAGGACACACTCCAATGGTTTACAGAAAACTTATATCTGTGTACTTTAAAGATTGAGGCCTTCAGTAACCTTTCCTTCTTTTTCATATGTAGAATAGACTGATTCAAAAAATTAAAAATAACCACAGAGTGTTTCACAATCACTAAACTGTCTGACAATTCTCACTGAAATATTCTTAGAATGCATATACATCTTGGGTTTGTCCCTACAGCATATCCTGTTGCTATGGTTTGTGGCTCAACAAGCAATTGAGTCCAGTGGTCTACTGAGATTTCACCTCTCATCAAAAAAATTTTATTTGTTCATGTCCTTGAACAATGTTACTAACCCTAAATCTTTTATTCTCTTTCAATACATGTTCTACTATTTCTTGTAGCTTCCGAACTAATGAGAACCCCAACCACTTCATGAATGCTTTATAAAAGGTGGGCTCCAGCAGCATGCCCTCAGTAAGTCATGAAGACTCCCAGATTCCAGTGCAGTTTTTAAAAAGTCTCAGCCAATCCTCAAAATAAGAAAGATCCAGTAAGAGATAAAGAAACAGTTTAGTTCAGTCCTAATTCTCATATTGAAGGACTTCAGTTAAATGCTGCAGTTCTCATATTTCTTTGTTTCAGGTATTATCAACTCTTGAAGAACTTCCCAGAGGTGCAGATCAGCAAAGAATGTTTAGAAATTTGAGTAAATATGATGGACGTAATACTACCCAACATTTTGAAGTCTTTGCCATGATCAATAGGTATTTTAGTATGACAGTAATGTAAAAAAAATAAAAGGAACCCACTGCATTCTACCAGATGGAGTAGAAAAAACTCCCTGATGTGGTAGAGGGAAACACCCCCAGTTTGGGTGCTACAACCCTTTTATACTCATGTATTCATGTACAGGTCTGGATGGACATGTGATGTGTGTGGTGGGGCTGTGGCTCAGTGATGTGACTTGCACACAGAGTGGCCAGTGGGACATGAGAATTCCTGCTCCCAGCACTTTGGTGGCTGCCACAAAAGCTCCATTTAATCGTGTTCACTGCGATCAAGCACAAACTGAAAAGAAACATCTCATGCCACGGTAAGAACACAGGCACATGGCAAATCCTTGCAAAAAATGACATCTAGGAATATTTAACTGCTTGTGAAGTAGATGCCATTTCACAAATTTAAAATATAAGCATAAAGCTGTCTCTGCATGACAACCAGCAAAAAGGTATCACAGAGACATTCTGGAAACAGAATGAGCTATTATTTCCCTCCTGGCAGCAATCATGGTTGAGAAAGGCTTGTGGACTCCCTGTGACCCCAGAATGTGCTTTAAAGATTGTTTAGTGGCTTTTCTGTGGTTATACAGAAATAGTTCCTCTTTGGAACAATCAGTTTCAGCAGTGAGCACGAACATCCAGTCTGGCTTCATCCAGTCATTGCCAGTTTCCCCCACTTGTCTGAAAGGAGGGAGTGCTCATTAATGATTTGGCCATTTCTTCTGAAAGACAAACCTTCGGGGAATTTCAGAGATGAGCACTAACTGGAAAGTGTCTTTTAGTCACCTTGGGGGCTGCCAGAGCTAACTTGTGCTGCCCAAGGCTTTCTAGCAGAAACCAGACAGATTCAGTCACTCTATATTCCTGCCTACAGGCAGGCAGGCTTCATTCTGTTAGAGCTCTTTCAGGACAGAAATACTTATAAATGTATGAGATTCAAGTATTTTTTGTTAAAGACAGGCTGGCATTGAACATCCATGATGGACTAGCTCAGTAAACTGTCACTTGTGCGCAGACCCCTCGCTGTACCTCAGTGCTCCTGGTCTTTCCCTGAACTGCAACTGTTCTGCTGCTCCTGGTGTTTTTGGTGAAAATTCTGGATCATGCCTGCTCTGACATGTTTGAGGGCTTATGGATGGAGCACCAGACTGCAATCAAACTACTGACAAAACTGAGGCAATAGGATAGGAGAATTTCTAGCTTGGCTTTCCCAATTTAAAAGCATTTCGTCTCTCTGATTGCAGCATTGATACTCAATAATAAAATTACTGAAACAAACTGGTCTGAAGATTATGATGTCAAATGCAGAACTGTGGAATTTCATTCAGGTTTACCATAAAATAAATATCCACCTGATGTTTAATCTCATTTGTTTTTTCACCTGAATTTACATTTAATTTTCTTAATAATTATAATTCCAATATTCTTTTGGTTATAACAGAAATACCAACCAGTTGCCTAATCACTGCAGAAATATCAATTCAGGAGATGCATCATTTGTATGCTATATAAAGACAGATTGCTCCAATGAATACTGGTGGTAAGGGCTCAGTGTAGGGTTCAATAATAATAAGTATAAATATTTTAATATTAACTGAAGAAATAGTAACAGAACAGCATGCAAGAACTGCTGGCATGGCATATGAAAGTCTATTCTCTAAAACACAGGCAAAGAACAGCTGCAGAGGAACAAAAAGGAACATTTTCTACTCCATTAGTCAAGGAACTACAAGACAGCTCAAGGCCACAATTTTAGCCACCTGAAGTTGATTTAAACAAATTCCATCCAGACCTCCTATTCTTACTTAAACTTACAAGTAACTTTTATTGATGCTTGTCCACCATGTGCGAGTGGGAGCATCAAAGGAATGTCATCATGTCAAAAGCATCCCTCGAGTTACAATTGTCAAAAGCATTTCCAAGACTCTGGTAATTATAGACCAAAGAAATCAAAGTGGTTGTTGTAACTTAGTATCAAGGTAACTCAGCATATATTCACTGGAAGTTCACTTTCCAAATGAAATAGGTTCTATATAACAATCCTTTTTTTCTGAATGCTTCCAAACAGTTTAGAAAACATTAAAGAGAAAAAAATTTATTACTTTTAACTACCCCAAAGTTTTAGACATACAGAGGTACCGTAAAAACTGTACTTTAATGTTGAAACCTGGTATGTGAAGTTAGTAAGGAATGGCAAGATTTTATAGTTCAATATAGAAAAACAAAGCAAATCCTATCCAAACCCCAAACTCAAACCACAGGTGGGATGTGGTGGCACAATTCCAACACAACCTGGGTCTGCTCTGTGGCTGGAGGCACACTGCTGAGGCTTTACAGGTAGTTTCTTGCTTATTCCGCAGCAGTAGACCCTGTGCTCCCAGACAAACTAGCACTGTGCAAAACCAATTTTCCATAGCGCTGTTAATACCTTAAAAGCTCAGTTAACCACATATTTCAATGGGAATTGAAAAGGGAATAAAGTGTCAAACCTTTGGAAATTTTTACTGAAACAAAATGGGGGGGGGGAACTTTCTAAATTTGCTAATCTTGTTGAAACTGAGACAAAAAAACCACCGAAGGACGAGGAGTTTAGAATAGAGATCAATATTACATGCATTAGCGTGTCTTTTTAGCACTTCCCTGGTCTATTTACTTTCTAGTTATTGACATATAAAGTCTATATTTCAATAGTTCTAACTAACATTTTGACCATCATAACCTTCCATCTAAGTACTGAACTGTGACATTCGTTTTCTGCAACAGCAATTTAGACACAAATATTACATTTTAACTACTGCAGGCAGTTGTTTGCCATCACAACTGAAATCTAACCAGACAATACTTCAGATCTTGCATTCGTTGCTTTAAATAGATGATGGAACAGTATTTTTTAAGCAGAGCTTTTCCCTGATTCCAGTAGGTGGCAATAGCTCTGCCCTAAAAAGCTCAGAGGAACCTGTTTCAGAAGGAGAATGAAGCACTGCATCCCCCACCCATCCCTGCTGTACCGGGGAGGCTCTGAATTAAATCACCCAGCAGAGCTCTCCAAAGAAGATTCCTCTGCTGTGAGCCCTAAAATTCACTGCAAATCATTAATGTTGTAACTGAAAATGAAGCCCTAAGGCTCTAAGAACACTTAAACCAAGATAATTATTTCATGCCTGATTTGTGAGAGCAAGCACTTAAAGCATAGAGTGTTGCTCTGCTTTGATTTGTGCATGCAGGTGCAATACCCATGACTGATATAACGAATTGTATAAAATACATAAATGGTAAGTGATTACACTATCTCTAGTTTATGAAATTTATGAACTTTGGGTTCCAAAGTCTTCATTGTTTTACACAACTCATCAGTCTGGGATGTGACAGTCGAAGAACTCAGCAGAAACCAAAGTAATCATCTATCTTTCATGGCCTCTGACATCTAAGAAGAGTTTTATATAAATAAGTGCTTTTTAAAAATAGTTATTTTCCCAAGAAAATATGCTAAATGGGAACACACCCCATCTGAATCTACAGGTCTGAAGAACTCAATAATCAACCAGAACCTCAAACTTGTCGCTTATTATTATCTATGCAAAGCTAATGTGACAGCTGTGGAAAGCTACAGGACAAAAGGAAGTCTATGCATCCTGCAAGGAGGAAGAATTGCCCAAAGTGCTGCTGTTGAGAAGTATGACCTGCCACCTCACAGGCTGCCCACTTCCTAGCCTGTACCAACGAGCTAAGTTAAAGTAAGGTCATGACTTTAAATCAAAGGAATCAATAATTCCAGTTCCTCTTGTACCAGTGAGGGATTGATGTTACTGCCTCCATTCTCAAGGAAATTAGCTACATGTGACAACAGCATGTACAGTAATTTCTATGACTTAAACTTATCAAACATATTGAGTTATTCAACAGTCCTACAGCAGAAATATGTTGATTTGTTTTCCCTCAAAAGTAAAAATTACTCTAAAAATGTAATTCTTTTAAGAAGGAAAGATATGAAAATTTTACTGTATACAATGTTTGTGATTATTGAAGAATTACTTACTATGTAATAAAGGTATGTAAGATGTGGATTAGGGATGCTGTTAAAGGTACAAGCTTCTGTATGGAGGTCTGGGTTTGGCCCTGCTGAATGGTCCTTATCAGTAAAAATCCTCTGCCACATGGGTCTTTCAAAAATATTTTCCACCCTCCAAACAGAGAATTTAATTTTAGTAAATCCATTTCACAGTGTAAAAGCCTAAAGGAATCTGCTGAGACAGTCATCACAAATTATTTTTATTTAAATTCAATTTTCACAGTCAATAACCAAATAAATGTGAAAAACTACTATTGGAAATTCTGCCTTCAGAAAAAAAAAATCCACATGCTCCTGAATATGAGTCAGCTCCCTTTCCTGGGCCCCAAGGCAGGAGGGGAAATCCCATCTCTGTCCCAGCAGCAGCTCCCTGCAGGTCCCACTCTGCTCTGCCCCTCTCAGACCCCTGGATGAGCAGAGCCGGGCTCTGCACTGCTCCTGCTGAACATGGCCCCAGGAGCAAGGCACCAACCCCTCCAGTCTGTCCCTAAGAAGAAGAGCAGCTGGAGGAGCTAATTAGCAGCAGGCTCCTATGGGCAATAAAAGCTCTCTAATGTACGTTTCATAAGGGAGAGAGAAAAGCTGCAGGAATTATCCTCTAAGCTCACTGATGAGTGACTGACAATTCTCTTGTACATACTGACATTTTTTTCTCCTTTGCTTTTCTATCTCTTTTGCCAGCTAGAAGCAAACATGCTTTTTAAACAGGGAACAAGAGTATTTCCCTTTCAGTTCCCCTTCAGCTGACCAGAGAATGACTGAAAAAAGCTGCAAGTTTGCTTCTTCAGCAGATGTATATTTAAATTTTGAACACCATACTCTCTTCTTCTTTGGGCCACTTTTAAAATGAAGAGCACTGACTCAAACATTTTTCCATTTCAATAGTACAATTTTTCTAGACACCAGCATTTGATTGATAATGTTTTAGCTCAAGGGCCACTTTTCTTTTTATATTCCAATTACCTCAATGCTACAAGCATCTGAAGTAGTTGTATCACATAACCCAAGCAGCAGTTCGCATATGCTGCCAGAATGCCTTTTTTAACTAGTAACCTGGAGTAAGATCCAGAAGTATGTTTAGAAGAAAGTGCAATAAAATGGAATGGGCAGACAACAAATGTGCAATGTTTCAAACTAACCAGTCCTGCTTTAAAATCCTATTTTGTGCTGGGTGTCTCCAACAAATAAATTCTGTCTTCAGCATAAAAACTAAACGTTGCCTAGTCAGAACACACTCACTTCAAAACATCCAGGGCTTTTCAAACATCCAGAATTTGCCACTGGTTGAGGAGAAATATTGTGTTAGAGCTATTAATAGTAAATCCTAAGTAATTATCTGAAAGGAATGTACATAGTTTCAGTTTAGATTATCATGTTGCTCTGCTTACTATTTTATACCTAAAATGCAGCTATAATATATGAAGTACCTTATTTGTACAGGCATTAAATTAAAATATAATTATGTTATAACGGTAACTAAAAAAAGTCTTCCTTCTTTAGCAAGTTAAACAATTAAAAAAAAAAGACGACTATCTTCTATTAAAGTTACAATAAAATTCCACCCTCTATTATTTAATTACACTCTTACAATATTTCAGCACATATATAGATTTCACCATCTTTATACATGCTTAGAAGGAGCTTATTATGGTTCTCAGCTCCACCATGAAATAATTTCCTTTTAAAATAATTTTCAAGTGTGATGTCTTAAAAATTTGAGCAGGAAGAGTGGCTGAAAGGATCTGAACATTAAAATTCGAATTATTTTAGTACCTACTCCTGCATCACCAATAAGACAGGCTCATCAAGGTTTAAGGACACAATATTCTATATTACTTTATCCTTCTATTCTTCCTCTTTGCTCTTTCCAGTTAGCAGAAATGGCTTTAAAATATGCTTACAAGATTGCTTAAGTTCCTCTTCTACACCCCTTTTACAAATCACACTGATATATGCAACCATTAGACTGTGATTACATGTGTGATGTTTCTCCTCCCAGGAAAGAATTTGTGCCTTAGAGTTCTGGCTGACAAAGATAACAATCAGTTTCAGATCTTCTTTTAATTTCTGTTTTCACACACCTCACTAATACATATTAGATATTACTGTGCTGAAGTACGTACTTCTAATCAAACAGGACAAATATGATTGTGCCCTGCCACCCAGCTGCTCCAGGTTTTCATACTTACTAGCACTGAGGAAGATAATCAGAATATAATTCTACATATATCTTGATTTTCTTTTCTAAACAATATTGAGGCAGAGAGGGGGCGTTTTATGTTCTGGTTCCTACTGAAGTGATGAATATTTCAATTTAGCCAACATTTACCATATTGCTCATCAAGAGATTTCTCTAAGACTACTGGTTATAATCACAACTCTTCTGAGTGCTGCTAACATACATGTAGATATGAATATTCTCTTAATCCTGCTACTTTCCTGAATAATTTACTCCCTCTACTATACTTTTTCACTTGGTAAATATGAGAACCAGAATCTCACGTATAATCTTCATCTATTTATCTGACAACTTGGTAAGAGAAATACTAGTTTCTCTTTTAATTACTGCTGAGTTAAGAATGAATTTTCAATGCAGACCTATGTAGAAAGGTTTCAAATAATCATTTCAGCAATAAAATCTTCTACCAATACTTTCTGCATGACAAAACAAGCCACATCTACCCATGGACAGCAGAGTACTTAATTCCTGAAAGATTGCTATGGGGCTAATCTTTCCTTGGTAAGAGCAAAGGTCTGTAATGCTGTTTCCCATCACGCACTGAAAACAGATTCTCAGCCTTCAAATGTGTAAATACACACATACATTCTTTTTTTTTCATTAGTAAAGCAGTCACAGGAACTTTTACAAATGTATCTGTCATGACACAAAACAAGTGTAGTGAACTTAATGTCTGTCTTTAGAAGGAGGAAAAGTAACATGGTATTTTTAGAAAAATCTAATATTCTTACAAAGAAAAAGTCTTCTAATAATTTTAAGAGTCTCATCTGCTATGCATTAGATGACAGGCAGCACTGCATGAATGTAGAGCTCTCCAGAACACTCTCAAGGCTGTGACAGACACTGGTATGTCCCCTCTTGGAACTAAGCCAATCTGTTGTCTGAGAATCCAGCTAATGAACTCCCATTAATTTATTTTTTCTAACCAGTGGAATCTAGTTAGTATCCAGGCTCGAATGCCAAGGTCATTAGGCACACTCCTGAAGCTGGGAAAGAGGGTTTGACTGCCTGCCTGACCCGCTTCCTCTCTCTGCACAGGCAATTCAAACCAACTTTTCCCCCAAACAGGTTTCCAAGACACATTTAAACCTCTCAGCAAACTAGAAGATATGAGCAACAGGCACACAGTGAAACCTAACAGCATTACCGAGAATCTGTAAACATGCCATTCATTTTACATGGAAGGAAGACGCTCAGGAAAGCACTGGCTAGAGGAAAATAGAGCTTCCCAAAGACAGAGCTCTTCTGCATTCTCGCCTTTGCAGTGATTGCCCTTTGAGAGGGGAGTGTTTCTTTATTTTGAGAAAGGAAGAATTCTCCATGAAGCATTAAACTCCCCAGGCAGGGAGATGTTCCTCTAACAAAGTTAATAAAAATGGCTGAAAAAAGCAAATCACTCAGCTCCTCTCTCTTTACAGATTTCTGTTCCCAATCATTCTTCTTCGGGGACTGTGGAGACCTGCCAGCTAATTGTGTGGACAGGATGGCTTCTAGGCTTGCCTCTGATCTGATGATAATGTTATTATTTCTTCATAATTGTTTACTGTATAAAATCAACATAATTCTCTCCAGGGGAAGACTGTTTAGTTGCTCATGAGAGCATTTTTGCTCAGTTGCAGGTCTGCTGTCGTCTTGACAACATACTCATGTCAAGGTTAATGTCACATCAAGGCTCTGTAAGTACCTCCTTCCCTTGCAGTCATTTTTTCAACTGTAAGGGTAGTAATGCAATTCAAAGTTTCTTCATTCTTGGCTGACCTTTAGGAGTATTGCAATTACACACAGAGAAATTTCAAGAGAGAAATTTCTCTGAGTACTCTGAGAGTAATTGTAATTATGGGGAAAACCCCTAGATTTTGGGTTGCATTCAGAAAGAGGACTGAAAGCAATCACCTCTAGATTTTGCCCTGGCTGGGAGAAGGACTCTGCCCACGACATCTGTTGTGCCACCTGAGCCTACTGGAACCTTCCCATTGCATCCCCATCTGTATAAGTGAGATAATGCTTTTTATTAAGTTCATGGGGATTTCATAATTCAATGTTCATGAAGAACAGAACTGAAAGGCTTCCTGTGTTACTGCTAAGTGCAAAACTTCCCTAAATCTTGGAAAACAGAGTCCCAGTGCAGAACCGTGAGACTACACTGAAAGAAAAGATACAGCTCTTCTTCTTTTACTACGAAGTAAATAATTTAAGAATATTCTTGCTCACTGTCTTGGAACCATCCTTTATGTGTCCCTGGGCAGAGCTGGAGGTAGCAAGACTTGCATGTCAACAGCTACTTTGTTAACTGGTTCAGAAATACCAAGGGCAGCAAAGCACCTGCCTATGCTGGTGCCCTGGGCAAGACACTCCTTACTGTCTTATTCTAACACCAGTTGTGCTTATGTAACTGATTAAATAATGAACAATACATCTCTACTGCTTGTGGTCCATGCATGATCTTACAGGCACACCCACTGCACATCACCCATGCTGCTTAAGCTCTGACTTGGACTTTGTCAGATGTATGCTTGCGCAGCCTCTCTCCCCAGGGCCACTGCCAGCCACTGAGTTTCCAACATTCAACAGAACCCAAATGCTATATTCTTTTTGAAAAATATGTGGATGCTTTAATTGTCTCCCTGGGTTTCTATGACAACCACAGCAACATAAACAGCCTTGCTGGCAGCCAGAGGAGACTGAAATCTCTGCTCTCTTCTCTTCTCTCCCCAGAAATTCTCAATGTAGAACATACCGTAAACAAATAAATGTAATTAACAATGGAGATGGTATCTAGTACACCTAGCTGGCACTGGGGAAATGTCTTGGAAATAAAATGTGTTACAGTATTTCATGGTAACAGTCAAAGCATTGCCTGCTACATCAGTGTTATCAAAGTACCTTGGGACCAACAGCGAAAAACAGTGCCAAGCAATAAATACATAAACAGAAGTTTCCTATGTCAGTCTGCATGGCTGCAGAGAGCTTTAAAAAATATATGACAAGGCTTTCTTCTGAGCACCTCTCACCTTGGTGGTAGGTTATATGTCAGGAATAGGTAAGCCCCTCAGTAAATGTCAGGACATTAAATGTGGGCTTCAGATGGCTGCAGCTCCCAGCTTTCCAGCAGGAAATTCATAAACAAGATGTGACCAGAGCAGCAGTAAAATGCTCTGCATGGCACTGTCAACCCAAGTCCAGGAGAAGCTCAACCTCCTGCATCAGCATCGTGAGAGCTGCTGCTTCTGCTAATGCTCAGCCATCTGAGATCCAACAAGTTCCAAACAAATAGCTCAGGTCTTTCTTCTCTCCTAAGCAAAATTAATGGCAAAATAGATTTTCCATGAGCCAAGTGTAACCCTGGAGGTTTTAAGCCATTTAAACTCATTCATCTAATACCAGATGGCACAAAGCCATCAGGATACACAAGAGTTACAAAAGAGGCTGCTGATAATTACGGCTATCAGCTGTCCATACTCACAAAATCCTCTTTCAAATTATTACACTACTTTCTGATCATCATAATGATCTAGCTTGTGACAAAGTAACTTTGTGAAAGAAAGGTCTGCAATTTCTTTCACCAGTGCTGTCAGTTTTCTCAGGCACTCGTTCTCGCTATGCTGCCAGGGAGACACAGATGCCTCGGGCTGGTCTGAGACACAACTGGGGATGTAACTACGCTGTTTTCCCTGAAGCAAGCTTCCCTTGGCAGGGAAATCCTGTGGCTTTGTGGGACTGATTTTGCTGTAAAGCAGACTCAGGATTTGAGCAAAAGTGTGAGCTCTTGGAAACAAAAATCTATGGGGATTCCCCTGGGCCAGCAAGCAGAAATACATGTATCTATGAGGAGGAGGAGCAGAATGAAAAGGAGAAGACAAAATGTTTCCCTCTTGCACAGGGCTTGGAAGGCACAGAAGGTGCTACCTGACATTTCACAGCTTGAAGGATCAGCTTTTTGAAAACTGCCTGATTACACAGACGACGTGGAGGCAAGAGAGGAATTAATTAAATAAACACTAGAAATGGTGATAAATATTTAGAAAAAGAAATGTGGAATTTTTTTTGGTTTTCCAGCTTAAGGCAGGACTTCACAATAGTGACTACCAATATCACATATATAAAATTTTTTCATTTCCTCTTGAAGGATTTTAAGCAGAGTCCTCATCCTATGGAATTCTTACACATGGAAAGACTGCATTTTGCAATATGAAAAGGAAATATTTCTTCTCCCCTATCTAATTTGCTCAAATACGCTGTACATCAAAGAGTCTATGTGAGACTGAATCATGAATATGAAAAAATTGCTTATGCCCACATTTACTGAGCTAAACAATAGCATTGGCTAATGAAATAAAGTTTCATTTTATCTATCAACTATTAATAACAAGTTTTTGTTGGTATGTATGTCTTTCTGCATTCTAGTGTGATTCTGCTAATTACAGACAAGTTACTTAAAACTACAGCATATAGGAAATGAATGTTGACTTGGAATATAAAGAGACATCTGTTACCTTACAAATATGAGAGTCCACATGCTGCAGATCACATCAGGATACAGGCAATATGCAAGGTATGTTCCACAATACGACATTGAAGTTAGTCACAGAACAAGCAGGTCAGATGAGATTTTTCTTTTTCATAGTAATTTATTAACTGTTACAGCCTCAAAATGATAACAGTGCTTTTAAATTAGGATTACAAAAAATATAAGCTTCTCTTTTCTGCACCTGGAATTAATTACTAGACCTAATGGTACTGAAATAAAAATTCGTTCAATTTTAGAGTAATTTAAAAATAATGATTCTACAATTAGTAGATATTTTCATACTTTTCAACCTCTCATATAACTCAGTGCTACTAAGAAAGGTGGGTTTAAATTCTGAAAAATATGTATGAAAATTTAAAAAAAAAGAAAAAAAAGGAGGCTCAAACCACCAAACAAACCTTTGCCTATTCCCTAAGTATGTTCATGGTGTGTGGGTGGCTGAGAAGAATTATGTCGAGGTGGTTTTATCAGAAGAAGTAATTACATAATTCTCTTGTGGCTCTGAACTATTCTAAACCCTAATCCAAACCATAATCATTACTAAAGTATTCATAAAGCCTCCACAAGACAATGATCCAACTCACAAAGCTATTCCTTAGGAATAATCAGTACTTCAGAAAACTTGAAGGTTGCTGTGACTTAACATGAAATTTTTGTGCTTAAGAAAGAGATGTGACATATTTTGCGGTTGCACCTATGAATGCACATGTTTTTACACTCAAATGCAACATATGGCATGACACCCCATTCAGGCACAGAACCACAGAAATCTGTGACCAAATCCCATGCTTTTGACAATTTGAACTTTTCAGATTTTGATAATTTTCATTTATTCAGTTGTGCTAAATGTTTCTTTGGTAGGCCAATATTAAAAGTGTGGTTTAATTAATGCATTTTAAAAGACATTTAATTCAGAGGGCTTTAAGTATATAACTAGGGAATATGCTGCTTCAAAAGAATGAAAAACATTAGGGAAAGGTAATTTTCCTCATTTCTAGTATACTTTTGCCGTGCTTTCTAAGTGTCAGACTACCCCAAAAGGGCTGCACACATCAGGGTCAAGGCTTTAATTTATTGTTAGGAAGTAATCACCCATTTTTGACAATGCCAAGTTATTTTCTTCTTCCCGAATATCTTAAGAATTTAACACTTTTTGTAAAAGCAAAATTGTTCTCAATAGCATAAATACACTCTCTGTAGAGCCCAAGGCTAAAAAATCTTGACAAGTGACATACCTTCCCCAAGCTGCTTTCATTGTAGAATCTTTATCAACAGGAATGCATGAGGACTCAACAACACTTGATTTATTCAATTTGTAGCAGAGACCACAGTCTGGATCTAACATACATCCATTGCAATAACTGAAAGAGAGAAAAATAAATACTTAAGCAACACTTCCTTCATTTGTGGATGTCAAAACCAACAGCATCTCCTAATAAGATTTGGAATGCACATAGTTAAGTTGTCAGTATTGGAGACAAGACAAATATGTTCTAAAAAAAGTATCACATATTGCTTTCACCCTCTTCTCTAACACATCTTGGTAGTCCATCTGCATCTGCCCTGTGATACCTGATTAGATTGCAGAATTCATTCATAGAATAAATTTTAATTGAAAATAGACAGTAGACTTAGTTGCATTTTGTTACATTGATATTAGTACATTAATGGGCAGTAACCAAAAGAGTTTACAGGAACAGAAGACTGCAAGTGAATGAAGACATTTTTATAAATCACTAATGTATTCAAGTATGCAATAATAATATATAGATGTATAAAATTATAATATTTTCTTATATTGAAAAGAATCTCATGATACCAAACAGGATTGTGACATATGATTTTCAAACTATAGAACATTTTCCACTGAAATTATGATATCAAAGTGCCTGTAAGCAACATGAATTTCTAAAAAGACACAGTGATTAATGTCATCTTTATGGTGTTGCCAGCAGAGGACAGGACAGGGACTGGACAGAGCTGAATTTGCACTCTCTGTTCCATCCTGCTGGGTAACTCCATGTAACCTCATGTAGTGATGGGTATCAGTAACCAGTCAAGTGGGAAGAACAAGATATCTTATTTATCCCTCCCTTCCATCCAGAAAAAAAATTGAGAGATTTGAGTATTGATTCCAGGATCTGTCTACATGGCTGCTAGTTCAGCTGATCCTCTGGCTTTACTGCATGCTGTAGAATAATTTAGGTTGGAAAGGACCTTTAACACCATCAAATCCAACTGGTCTTCCTGATGGCATTCAACATAATAAAGGCTGCTGGATTTCATGTCTTGCCAAATATCAGAGATTATACAGAGTTACTCATAACAATTTAAGTAACTTAAAATTATTATTTTCCATGTCTTTTCTGAAGTTTGTCTTTCATATTGAACAGTTAAATAACAGCTCTTTATAAACCCTTTATGTTTGGGCTAGGATTTCCTGTCATTACCTATACAGTGAGTTCATACAATCAGACTCTGGCTTCAGATTTTAGAGACAAGACTAATTTATCGCAGAGGAAACACAGAAATCCAACACACAAGACCTAAAGCCATTTCAAATGTAACTCCCAGTAGACTAAGAGTAGGCAGTTGCTATTCAGAACATTTAGCATTCTTCTGTACCCTGTTTTATAATAACTGATATAAAATTCAGTGTTGTCTTTGATGAGGTACATGGTCATTGCTTTTTCCAAGATGAAGACCAGTACTTTTTCCTCCAAAACCCAAACATATATACATTAAAACTGTTTCATAACACAATAAAGAAACCTCTATCAGTTACTAAGTTTAATGATAAGAGAAGATGCAGCATGAAATAAGCAAGGAAGATTTTTTTTCTTAAAAGGCAGTTACAAAACATCCAAAGACACTATGTGCTGAGGCTGCTTACTCTAGAAGTAAAAAATATAGTAGTTTCAGGTTTATGCTCTTCTTCCATCTAGCCCCATTTGCTAAACTATTTAAACAATTTGAAGTTGAGCACATATTCTGACATACATGCTCATAGTGATATAAATAATATAGGATATAAAATATACCAGGAAAAGAATGCACAATTTAATACTTACTGACATGAAACTATCTCCTACAGAGCTCATTCCTGTCCTCAGAAGTACCTCACCAGACATATCAATCTATATATATTGAAACATATGTCAGAGGATGAATCTTTAAAAATGTTGGTAATTCTTCAAATCCACACCAGAGATCAGTTACAGACTTGAAAGCCTCTACAGAAGAGTACTTTCAGATGTCTAGGTAGGAAAGGAAATATGCAAACAATTATAAACAGGAGATATGCTTCCTCTAGTTATCATGAGATATTTATAGTTCTGCTAAGTTTATGACTTACGTCTTGAAAACAAGTTAATCAGTGAAAAGCTGGTTCAAAATTCCCAGGCAGGATGGTTGTCTGTAAGACTGACAATTCAAGATTGAAATACCCGAGAGAGATGATTTGATTTTGATGAAACCAGGCAGCATTACAGCAGAAAGGTTTTACAATGAGCCTGTTTCACTCCCTGCTTGCCAGCTGGGCTCCTAGGCAACCCAACGAGAAGGCAAGTGTCAAGACTTCAGATGCTTCAGCCTACGAGGCAGAATAACAACAACCAGGACTCTCAGGCTCCAGAAATCCAAAAATGCCCAGCTGCTTTGCAGACCAGTGTCACGAATTCAACAGAACAAAGTAGCCTAGCCTCTCAGTTTATGGGGAACTGCCATGGAATGGGATTTCCGGGTTCTTGCTTAAACATCACAGCATGTTTACTGAGGAGTTGATAGACTATTAGCAGAGTAGATAGCCCCAACCCTGCAATTCCTCACTGATTCTGCCAACACACTCAACACCTGTCCCCTTCATCCAACCACCCAGGAATAATTGATATCTAGAAAGACTGACAGCACCAATTTTGAGGTCTTTGATAGCAATTTCTTGCCAGGCTGAGCAGCAACAATTTCCAGAACACTTTGCTCTTGATCAGCCTGCCTGATTAACTGTTCCTGAGGTTAGAGGTTGCCATCCTCTCTTACAGAGATCTTACACTATATGGATGAATTACTAATTGACTAGCTGTGTACGATTTTCTTGATACCAAAATTATTGTTTTATTTCTTCCTAACAGTTTACTAGGCTCTGATATAGACTCTAAATCTAAAATACGGAAAAAAATCTCTGACCTGCCAAAGTGACTCTCCAGGCGCTGATGAAAGGTTCATAACTGCTTTTCCCCCCACTTAGAATACTCCATATGTAGGTTTTTTTCATCATTACATTTTGCACTTTAAATTTGCAAAATAACCTTGTAAGTAATGACTCTCCTACAATTCTCTGCAGTCTTGTAATTTGAGCTGTAAGTTTTACCTTGCCACTTTTTGTTGAGTGATTTAGCACTAAAAGACCTTTGCCCAGTGCCTTTGCTCTACAAGTATACAATTTCTCTTTTTCTCACACTATTTTGACTTTTGCAAGCTGAACCTCAATTCAAAACATTTTATCAATTTTCATTTTTGCCACATTTTAAAGAACTTTCAACTTTGCGTTCCATATTCTGTTATCCAATTACAAAATGTATCAGTATGTTCCTATTGTCCAGCTACAGAAATGCAAACTGAACCTGAACAGTGTAGCTGTACAGAATTTAGCACTGGATTTCATAATTCTACTGCACGAGTAGCAGAACAGTCACTCAGAGTATCAAAATATCCCTAAATACAGACTTTTTTTGTGGACAGACTCTTTCCACTACTTTCAGATCCGTCATTCACACTGAGTACACGCTGCACAATCAGCCTGAGTATGTGAAGAAAGCTTTTTGATCCTTAGGGAAGATATTATATGCAAGACATTTTGCTCATGTCCTGTCTTGTCCACAGAGTAAATTCCACAGTTGTGAGCTTTTTTAACCCACTTCTCCTGCTCTGTATGATGCAAATATTCATATTACTGAAGTCGGTTTTCCTCACAGAATGGCAGGAACAATAAAAACTGTCTCAAGCAGGAAAGGCTCAATGTAGGGACAGGAGGGTCTTGCAGTACCTACTGAGGATTAGCACATCCCACCCAGAGAGAACATAAACTGCAAATCATTGCAGGCTGGAAGGAATGTCACTTTGACTGTGCTGCTTTCTTGTATTTGCAGCTTGCTGTTTGCCACACTGGAAGCATGATCCTAGGCCAGGTGGATCTTTCATCCTACTCTCAGGTTACTCTTTGCTCTCAAGGTTGGCTGTGTGCACAGTCTCTGCCTGCCTTAGCATGCAGTGTAGCTCCATTCCACCTCCTTACAGAACAACAACAAGCTGGGATATAAAGCTTTCCTTGCTTCTGTTCTTGTATTCTATCTCCAATACAATGTCTCTTCCTCCAGCCTTGACCAAAAGAAAATGGCCAATTCAACTGAGCTGAGTATCACTGGTCAGACCAGCCCTACTCAGATGGACTCACCAAGGGACAAGGGCAACTAATGAATCCAAACAAGCCAAGGTGTTGAGTTCAACAACAAGAAAAAAATGAAACCAAGGACTTATGGACAAATACTATAGTAGACTTATTAGCTCTGTTCACATGTTAGGATATTGATACCTTCAGCCAGATATAAGACTAAAGATCTTAGGGCTTTTTTGACAAATGGCTTACTTAATTTTATATACAAACTCATCTCAGTTAGGTATCAGGACATTGTTTAAAACTGCCTGATGCTTGTGCCTGAGGGCTTGTGCTGTTTGCACAGGCTTCACAGCACCTCAGGCATGAAATCAAGCCTTTCTTTATACTTCTGATGGTTCCTGTGCTGGTTCCAGAACTGAAGCACTAAATTCAGGTTATATATAACTGGACAAGAATATAGGGGATGCTTTAAGCAGTTAAATTGTGTGCTAACTTCAGATACCATTTCCAGCTCTTGTATCTGGGACAAAGGAAATACAATAATTAACAAAGAATGAGAAAAAAAGCACTTGAACTTGAAGAGCACTTTCCTGCTATTATAAGAGACCAAGCATCAGAGGTTTATTTGCTAAGTTTTACCAACACTCTGTTAGGTAACACGTGTATCTATTTAGCGGTGTCCATAAGGAAAAACTATCATTTATAATCACAGTACTTGGATGCTATTTGCAGTTCTGTAATTTACCATACTGATACTCCAACAGATCTAAATCATAGTTATGTTCAAGTATGATCAACCCTTTCTCATCTTCAAATCAGGCTCTTGCTCCATCTATTCCACTGAGATGATTCTTTGGTGTCCTCCCTAAAATTCCAGACCAGCTCTGAATCTTTACCCTTCTTGATATGCCAGCCACATATAAATACATTAGCTTTCTTCAAACATTCCTTAAACTTTCTTCACAAAGGCTTCCATTCCTCAACTATGCAACATAATTTATACAACCTCACAGAAACTGTTTTCAGCCTCTTGGTGTTTGCTACTTCTACTTTAAATGTGGTGAGGGTGTGAAGGTTCATCTATTCTTCTCACCTGTCATAGTCCTATGAGAATAATGACTCTACAAACCTTGCCTAGTCCTAGATCATCAGGGCTATCCCACTATTGCTACAAGCACATTGGCAGCAGACTGTGCTGAAATGCTGACTTCACATGGGAAGTGTCCTGATCTACTTGCTTAGAGGTATCAATTGATTCTTGTCTTTCTTTTTTTTTTTTCTGAATTTATAGAGCATCCAACCATAGAGCTTCTTGATTTATTCCTGGAACTGAGCAACACAGACAATAAAGAACAGAAACAACTGATTTATACATGCCTTTGTTTTGGACAGAATGGATGTCTCTGTAGCATAATTTGTTTTCAGAACTACTTTTCTAAAGAGACCCTACACGTAGCTACTATATTCCCAGCTTCCAGACAGATCAGATAGAAGCAGTGTTCAAACTTGATTAAAATCATTCTTGTGTAACTAAAACCTGCAGACCATGTAAAGAATGACAGCATTACTTCAGAAGATTTTAAAAAATCATTCCCTAAACATTGTTTTGGGTTTTGTTAAACAGCAAAGTCTTAGAAGTACTAGCAGAGGTGTGAAATGTTAATAGATTGCTATGTGAATAATACCTTGTTTCCTCACTAATGCAGAGTTTGAGTCAAAGTATGTGGAAAACTTAACAATGGTTGCAGGAACTGCACTGCACTCAGACATTATAGTCCAGGTAAGTTACTTTTCAGATCCTTGTGTTTAAATTGGTGAGGAGTTTTTTCTCATTCACTTTAAAGATGCTTACTACATGGACTGATACATTCCTTCCTATTCTTTATAATTTAAAATTAAATTACAATTTTTGAGTGATAGGACTAACATGCCAGCACAGGGAAAATCATTACCAAGCAATGTATCACTATATTATTTACTTAATAAATCTCAAGACTATGTTGAGGTCATTTCACAGGTCTGCAATATAAACTATCAGAATTTTTACTACACTTCATAAGAGCTGGCAAAAGCATTCTCAGACATGTTTATGTCTTTATATATTCATAATTTTCTGACCTCAATGGCCAAAACACATTAATATATTTATTATTGCAATTCTCAGTTATCAGAAAGACCAGTAGCTCAGGCACTTTGTCATTAGAAAGAGAAAATCAGAATCATATTTTAACAAATACTGTCACATTATGAAAAATAGCAATGCCTAGTTTGCTGACAAATCGGATTGTCAATGAGTTCTCAATAAAATAAAGTACAATACCTAATACACCTACTATATGCATCCTAAGGCTATTAAATACAATAAAACCAGCTTCAATTACTAGGTTAGCTGAGTTTTTCAGGACTGATCACAATTACATGCTTCTGCTACATTCATAAAGAAAAATATATTTCTGTCCATTAGCTATCTTACTAAATGGTTATGTGGGAGTACTAAATATCCTTGCCTTCATCTTGCTGGTGTGTATTTGTACAATGAGCTAAGGATCATGAACCACGTGAGGCTGACTAATTAAAAAAAGAACAACAGAGTCCTTGTGTGCCCAGCACAGCTGGAACTGCCTGTATTATTTTAATCAGTCTGAAGACAATCTGTTCAGGAAGGATTCCGAGAAACTTTGTGTGCACAGGTATCATTTCCCTAAGATATGTGGGCCAACCTAAGCTTAACACAATATTTACCATTTTCATATAGTAACTGACATGAAAATAATGTTCTTGCTTAAGCAGAACAGGTTTGCATCATGTCTTCTAGAGCAGACCAAGTTTCAAGAAGTGCAGAGAGAGACATGAATGGGGACAAAATAAGCAAGAATACAGGACAGCAGGACCACAGTCATTTTACAGAAATGGCTCAATGTCTCAAACAGTCACATCATTGATTCTTTAAAGATTGGGAAAAGGTGGAAGGGTAGCTAATACGCATGCCCTAACCTAAACCTCCTTCCAGAATCAGGCAAGTTCTCAGGAAAAATGGGAATGTTTATAGAGTTTTGGTAGTCATAATAATAATAGGAATGGATGGTTCATCTTTTCACTTCTAAGGTGACAAATTTTGGAATGGCGTTGCTTCGTATTCTTAAATTTACCTTTGAGATTTCTGTAGCCTTGATGATAAGTACGATCACAGCTGCTGAGGAGATTAAGATCAAATAAAACAGGCAGTCACACTGCAAACATCTACACAACCTCATACAGTTGAGTGTGAAAATGAAATTTGATTAATGGATGGTACAGAGAGGAGCATTCACCATGCCTCTCCTCAGTGAGATACTCACCTACTTCCAGCTGTAAGGAGGCAAAACAAATTACAGTGTTTAGAGTGCCCTGCTGAATTTGCGTTATTTCCATGATTCAACTTTTTCCCACAGATTAATGAATTATTTTTTGGCTATTCAACTATAATATTGTATGTCTCTATACCTAATGAAAATAGTTTATTTGATTTATTTATGCACAGCATATCTTACTGGTTAGTTTTCTGCAACCATGTACAGGTAACTTGTAACTCCATTTGCATAGCACAGCTCTTTAAAAACACAGTACTCAAGTCCTACATGCTTTTTTGAATTAGGACAATGACTGTGCTCTTTGGTAGTCATACTACCTTCATTGTTATTCTATTCTAGCAGCAGGAATTAGTCTGTGCAGAGAAATATGGATCTGAAGGAACAACAAGCAAACAGACTGTTTGTAGTAGCTCTAAGGGTTCCTTAATGGACACCCACACTTACTTTATTTAACCCAATGGATTTACTAACATAAAAAGCATTTTTATTCTGCACAGTGTCAGCGAAACTTCTGTCAGCAAAATAAATTCTATTGACATTTTTGTAGCTTATAAATACATTTCGACACAGACAAACACAAATTATATTTAGGAAACACCCCCACACTCTGAAATGCCAAATCTGCAAACAGGTTTAGACTTAAGTTTACCTCAACTCAGAGAAGCACTGTGTCCCCATAAGAGGAAGAGAACTACAAGCTGCCTTTGTGCAGGCACATATTTAAAAGCAGTTACAGGGAGATGGCATTATGTGTTCATCTTCTGAAGTCCTGCTGCCTTTTGCTTTTCCCAAACTTTCTGAGACCTCTTGAAGACTTGCAACATACAATGTTAAGTAATCTGAGACACCAGCAGTTTTACTGGAACAAGACAAAATATGGTTAAAGAGCAAGGGACCTCAGCCATTAATTTGCTTCTTTTTACTTTGATTGGATATTCTGTTTGTAACTGTCTCCACAGCAACACTTGCTGCCCTACACAGCAGGTATCTGTACAGTAAAGCCATTATTCTTAGAGTAGCAAAGAAAGTATGCAAGACTGATGTTATACAGAGTAGACTTTTACTTCCAAATCCACAGGTTTGGGAACCTTTTTGATTCATCTTTGGAATTGTTATGGGGAATACATCCAAAGCCAAAAAAGGAGAGAAAGGTGAGTCACAATGTAAAGCTCAGCCTTCAGCTTTTCTCTGGTTTGCAGCCCCCCATCTCCTCTACCTTTCAAGAGACCATGCATGTTATGCTGAAGCTCTTCTAACCCAAGTGGAATGCCAAAAACATCTTCTACTTTCTCGTGACAAAACCAATATTTTATATATTCATTCAGCTTATTGACAATGCACATAGAAAGCAGGCATACACTTTTCCAAGTCAAATATAATATATGCTTGTATGTCATATCCTTCAGAAATAGTTAATACTAATATTCATGATGCTGAAGGAATTCTTCCTTTGGCTTCACCTGGATCAGGGTTTGGTGATGTTTTGAGGCATAAAAATTTATACAGTTTTAAATATACAAATCTGAAAGTTATTATTAGGCATATCAATCACTACTTTTTTGCACAAACCTTTTAAATACTGGGTGCTGTAGCCTAATTCTGTGCTTTGTGAGCAAATGCATCCATTTATTATTTTCAGCTCTCCTGTCTTTTGTGTCTCTTGACTAAAGTACAGGAAAAGATTAAAATAGAAACACCTAAAGCTTTCTCATACATTGCTCATTATTTCCCCTTCCATTCACTTTCATCTTTAAATGAAGAGAGCTTCTTCTATTTCAAAATACTCTCAAATTAAAATATTTTAATTATTTTATTGCTCTTTTTCTAGGACCTTTGAATTTTTGTCTTATCTGCTTTTGCCCACTTCACATCAGAAACAGAAATCACAACAGATTACAAGTATTCCAATAATTCATGAAACAACATACCTTTATGAGAACTATCTGCTTTAATTTTTCATGCTTTTGCCTAGAAGTGCACACCATGAAAGCCATGAAAATTCCCTTCCTGACTGTCTGTGATTAACTTGAACATGAAAATTCTGTTGAATATTTTTCATTGTTTTTAAGTTGGACTAGCCATATTTCTTGTACTCAAATTTTATACTGTTTCAGGTTACATTAACCATCTCACTTCATTAAATAATAAATTATGGGTTCTGCAAAAGGTGCCTCTCCTCTCTCTAGACATCCTTTCCAAACAGTTAACTAAAGTACTAGGCAAATCCTTCTCTTTTCTTTTAATGTAATTTGTAATCCTTTTCTTATAATGTAATCTTGTTCCAGAAGGAGAGCATCTTCCCCTTTTAACTCTTTTAACCAGACTACTTGCCATTTTGTAGACAGGCCCATCTCAAAAATTGCAAATTACAGCTGACTCTGCAGTAGAAAACAAGTAAAAATATACATTTTCAATATAGGAATCATAATATCTGATAGTATCCTGGGTTGCAGTTATTTTTAACTATTTACACTCAGTGAAGACCTTCTCTCCCCTCCCCAGTTTTGTATAAATCTTCAGATCCTCAGAATCTTTCACCTAAGACATTGCTCTGGCATAAGAAAAGCCATGAATCACATTTCTAGCCAATATTGCTACAAAACTAGACATGTACCTCCTATTTCTTGATATTTATTTCTACCACAAAAAGACAGATTTTGAACATAATTAGGAAGTCCTTCAGTCATTGAATTAGTCTTCTCTGGATAGGGAATTTTCTAGTCTGTCAGCTAAATGAACATAAGAGCACTCACATGTGAATAAACCCCACAAAACACAGAAAATTGCACATTCTTAAACACCCAGAAGTAATGTTATTGGAAACTATGACTGCATATGGAAAATAGGTCAAAACCCGCACATTTATAGTAATAGTTTATTGGTATGCAATTATTATGAACATTATTTTTCCCCTCTCATGAAAACAACAGGCAAGGAACACATCTTCTTGAAGAGTTTACAGCTGCTGTACATGACAAGCAGATGAATAACAGCAAGCCTTTTTATAAATTCCTTCCAAAATATTCCTGACTGTCCGCTGTAACTTGTAGAAGGTGTGATATGTTAGAAGAGGTATATGTGGAATTTGCCACTTAACTATCTTATTTAGTCCAAGAATTTCTAAAAGAATATTCAGAGAATTTAATCAAAAAGTCTAATTTTCTCTCCAGAGGGAAGTTAGGATTTTAAATTTAGCTGTCTAG
Source organism: Toxostoma redivivum (assembly GCA_013397375.1). Taxonomy (NCBI): domain Eukaryota; kingdom Metazoa; phylum Chordata; class Aves; order Passeriformes; family Mimidae; genus Toxostoma; species Toxostoma redivivum. The sequence goes on from VXBI01004730.1 coordinate 467,627, forward strand.
GTTAGTTCCTTGTACTAGGCTTTGTGAATAATTGTCTATTACTCACACTAGGTTGTAAAACTCAGTTAATTGGAATAATCTTCAAGAAGATTGGATGAATGACCTTGAAATCTCACCTGTATTTTGTGCAGGTAGAGTTTTGACGTGAAGGATCTGGTGGATTAAGTGTGATTCTTGGCGAGACCTGAGCTGATAGCAAAAATCCCGAAGCTAGGATAATGAGTGCTACAGCAGTACCTAAAAATACAGATAAAGAACAATGTGACACTTTTCTCCAGAGCACATGAAATAGTTCTCTATTGAGCTGAACTCTGCTTGGGAAAGCAAGGCACCCCATCACTATGCATACAGCATTCCCTAAGGAGTTGTGATGAGAACCTAAGAAAAATACCCTTTGCTACATCCACATCTTAAATTAGGTTAGATGTTAAAGTCAAGTGCACCAGCTTTCATGTCCAGATACCAAATTAGTAGGTTGAGACTCTTTTAATCTGTGGAATTGACAACTGCTTGAATGAACAGGTATTATTATCTTTGGCGTTGAAAATAATGCTGTAAAGGTAGAATTTTTAGTGGCTTTGAAATCACCATACTTCTCTCCACTCCCACATCCAGACTTGCAGGCTTTTCTGTAAAACAGAAAGTAGCATCAGCTTTTTCATTGACTTCACTTCCCTTTGTGAAACTAGAGAAATTTAACTCTTCATAAGAATACCATCAAATAGTGCAACATATCTTATTTCAAAGAGTACACATTACATTTGCTGGGAAAAAGTCCCCTTCCATCTTTTCGCTTCCGTTTCCCCCAACAAATTCCTTGTGCACAAGCTGGACAAAGTGACGAGAGGAAGATGAGAAAAAATGTTCACATTTTGTGCAATAGGCCATCACTGGAACTTAACTCATTGTTTTCCTGCCTTATTTGCCACACATACAATATACTGTATCATTTTAATGAAAACTGATAAGCCTCACTACTCATGCTACTACTGCAACTGCCTCAAACTCAGACTTATAAAACTTTACCTCTTGCTACTTGATGACGCATTGAGATCTCTGTTGTATAAAAGTTTCCTAGCTGGCAAATACACTAAGTATGTGAAAACCTTTCTCAGAGATAAAAACAATATCTAAAGTACCAAGATTTATGTAATAATGTTGTCTGTGAATATGCCTGTGCAGCAGCCATGGTCAATAGGCAGGAATGACTGTACCACACACTGATCTGAACTGAGGCAACTAAGACCTTAAACTCAGTCACCAACTATGTGTTCAGAAATTACCTTCTCACCATAAAATATTCCATACTTGGCTCTCTTCTAGCTATGGCTGCTAGGTACACTAATACTCACAGTTTTCAGGGTAGGCTGGATATTGTACTAGATGTCCTGTACTTTCAAAATGCCATAAGCCAGACAGCAAATATATTTTGACAGGGTCTATAATCTTACTTATATTTATTCTAAATATGCTCCGTCTTTTAAGTTAATCAAATATATTCACTTCCAGTATCACTGTAAATACCTTGTTTCTTTGGAAAAGTACTGAATATGTAAACTTGGCAAATTAAGTTTAATATATTTTTATTCTGTGGAGGTTTTGTTATGATGAACAAAACCAAAAAATCACAGTACATCATTAGCTCTGGTGGGAAAAAGAAAAAGGAAATATCCTCAAGATATTTTAGATCCTCTCTGTTACAAAAAGAGATACAAATTGTACAATGCCCAACTACCTTTCAAATTGACAATTTCTGAAGGGAAAGAAGAAAACACAAATAAAATGAATAATATACTTGTCATCATTCCTGCATGTCTTCCAACTAACAGCTTTGAAGAAACAAATTAACTGAAGAAAAAGAGTGGAAGAAAGATAAAAAAAGTATAAAGATATGATAAGATAAAGAAAAATATAAAATGGACAAGACAAATAAGACTAATCAGTAATTGTAGTGAAGACAACTAAAACAGTGGGACTTTTTTTTTTCCAGAAATTTTATTCAGAAATTTTCAGAAACTACAACTTTTCATAATGCTATCTGGAAGGTTCAATTTTTCAAACGTTTATAATATTTTAAGAATGATAAAGACATAATTAATGAAATCTAAAACATCTCTGCCAAATGTTTTCTGAAAGCAGGAAAAGTTGCACAAGATTATAAAAATTAAATTACAGTAATCAAATCAAAGTATAGCTTTTAATCAAAATATTAATGTTACTCTGTACTGATTATTCTTGTAGGTTTTTATCTAATAAACATCTAATCAATTAGCCTTTATTAAAGAAACAAAGCCCCACATCCTTGCAGCAGCAGGCAAAAGCAGTAGTTTTGTCTTCATTTTATGCAGTGGGACACTGGGGCATACCTGGCTTCCCCAAAGACCAGAGAAGCTGCCAGTAATAACAGTGTAAATTGTAATGTCCTTAGAAATGCAAGCCAAAGTAGAGTAGTAAGATATGTTTACCCTCTGAGAAAACTCAACATGGAAAACAAATCCATCAGCAGATTTAATAATTATCATTCTATTACACAGCCCTCTTGCTAAGGAGAACACATCATACCCACCACTACCTAAATCAAATGTTGCATGACAAAATTCTAACTAGTACAGAGGGATGATGCATGATTTCATGACTGCCATTATTTGTATTATCCTTAGGAGGGACTGTAGGATAAAACCACAGCAAGCACTAGAACTTGGCTCGTGACACCGCAGATGTACGGCCAGCAACCAGCCATAAAAAAAAGACCATTTTTACTAAACAATTACTTTGTGTCAAAACATCATTAACAAGTAACTTTTTAATGCATTATGGTCCATTGTTAATTCTGTGTCTTACTGCTATATGGTCCTCTGATCCATGACTAACATGCTTTGTAAGAGACATTTATACCTACATTTCAAATGTACTACCTTTTAATATGTTAAGCAAAGCCAAAAAGCAATGAGCTCTGATAATATGAAAAGTCCATGTTGGTTATTACAGCTATACAGCTGAAGCAATAAACTCTTCGAGGGGGCTGGCCAGACATATGAGATTTTTGGGGCCAAATAATCAACCAATCAATCCACTGTTTCAATAGCCATTAAAGGAGAGGCAGCACCCAAGAATCAGAAGTGTCAGTGGAGAGTCTGGAGAGATCCAAACCACAGAGACAAGACAACAGACTGTCTGGAGGCACAGGAGGACGTATAGAGGAGATGTATTGTAACTGATGTGGAACAGACTGAAAGTAAAAATTTTATGGTTTTTTTCACATCTCTAAAATTTGAGAATCATGCTTTGAGTAACTGTGTACCAAACCGTGTCACTGTGTTGTTGCTGCTCTGCCTATATAAACACATTCAAATACTCAACTGTAGATTAACTCAGCTGAAAGCTGGGAATTGCACATCCAGTGACATGGCAGCTGGTGTCCCCCTCTGCTGTGTTGCACTAACTAGAAATTTGGATCCTTGACAGCAGCAGCAGAACAAAATATGAAGACATTAAACCTTTACAGCTAAATACTTGTGAACACTATTTCAAGAGGAGCAAGAACAGTTTTTCCTTACAAAACCCTGTTCTTGTAAACATCTGAACCTTCCAGACACTCAGCCAGAGGCAAGTTTTGGTCACAGATCACTTCAACAAAAAGGAGCACATAAGGCAGGAACAAGCAGAGAATTACCATCCTAATAACAGGACACACTGAGCACAGGAAAGCTGCTTGCTCTGCCTTTACCTGCTTTCAAGAAAAGACTATGTGATGAATTATGGTGTTTGAATATTTGGACAAAATGTACGAAACCAGAATTCTGTCTTTGCAAATCTCATATAGGAGGTGAATTAAAATCACATTAATGTATGTAAGGTATTAACTGCACTGTATCTGAGGTAACTATGCAGAGAACTGCATTACTTTTTACAAAGTGCTGCAATGGCGATGCAATATGCTTTCTCTGCATAGGTAGGTACACCTTCATCAGATGGTTCTGAATTCCAATTAATAAGCCCAAAGTTATATATGAGATCCAAAACCAACTAACCACCTGTGAAGTTCCAGGCATTTCATTCCTTAAACTGGAAAAAAAGGCTAAATGAAAACATTGTCAAACATGGCTTCAAGGAGAAATTCACCTGAAAAAACAACAGGTTGTCACTTTTAAATTAGTCTCTAGCTGTGGTATTTTACAGTCTTGAAAACCTGTATGATTTCAGAGAGAAGATGGCATCAACACTGTCATTTTAAAGAGGACTACTTTGAAAAGAATTGCACTTGAAATTTTATTTTCCTTTAATAATTATGAGGAAAATATAATACACTAATGAAACACTCACCTGTTAAGCTACCAAGTGTAAGTTTCCGGCGACCCATTCTTTCAACAAGCCAGACTCCCACAAGAGTAAAAATAAAGTTTATAAATGCTGTCAGTGCAGCCAGCCAGATTGCAAGCCTGTCATCTTCCACTCCTGACATCTGCAAAATGGTAGCACTGTAGTACCTGTGAAGGGACAGACAAATAAGAACACAATTTATTTCAATTTGGCTCATGTTATAGTTTCTGATTTAATTTGAAAATGATCATAACAATATCAAGTGTGACCTCTGGAATAATGCAATTGAAGACTGACACACAATCATCGTGGGAAATCAGGCATGACCAAGGCATAACTTGCACCTGACTAAAGTTTTGACTGGAGGACATCAAGAGATGAACTGCCATTTTCTTGGCTGTTTATATTTTCAACGGTCAATCATATTCTGCTAGAAATGGGGTTTGAATTTTTAATTTAAATTAATCTGCTTTTCACATCCATCCATTGCTTTATGCTCTTTTTGGGATTTCAGCAGTCTGTATATTGTCTAGGGAAAGACAGCTCAAAATCAAATAGATTTTCAGTCCTCTTAAAGGTCATACAGAACTAATCTACGACATCCAACATGCTGCAAGTGACACTTGCATCCTCTTGGTTTTAGGTTTTGCAGTCTTATTTCAGTGCCTCTCAAGTGAACAAAAACCCTCTCTATGGCATTACTTTTGTCTTAACCAGAAAATGATTGCTTTGAAATGCCTTAGCACCACACTGTGTGGATGTGAATCTGCACCCAATAGGAGCATTTGACAGAATGTTCTACTTCTTTCTAAACGGAATCAATCGTTCCACACAAACAATAACTCATAAAAAATTGAACTGAGCAAAATGAAAAGGGAGGGGAAAGGAAGCCTTCTACCATTTTCACAGCAATCAAATGAACACAGACTTTGTGCCCATGTTCTCAGGGAGAGGTAAATAAATGCCCAAGGAAACACAAGCACTTTTCAGCTTCTATTAATGTATACTGACTGAAATACTGAATATTCAAGCCCTTGAACACCTTGCAGTTGACAGACTATCATACAGGATTAACCATCAAGAATGTCAAAGCTTGGCTTTTTTTTTGTCCCTGATCAGTATGTAGCTTGCTTTAATGTCCCCTTGTTGTCGTAATCCCTGGATGTCTTACCCTCAGGAATGTCAGTGGTTCCCATTCCTCTATACAAAGCACATTCTGCTTTTTACTTCAAATCAATAACTTGTGATGGGCAATATGCTGAGATGCCATTTAAGACACTACCATGACTATGCTGGATGTTACTCCTCACCCATGAGGCATTTAGATTCTCCCAGCCCCCTTTCTCAGCTCCTCTTCCCCATTGCAGCCCTCTGAGGCAATGCCTGCACAACCAACTGGTGGTGCAGCAGGACAGAGGCTCCAGAGTGAACCTGCTGGGACTGAGCACCCAGTACCTCCAGGTGGTTTTGAGCCAGGCTCTGTCTCTGCCCACCCCATAGCAACAGCAGTGACTCACCCAGGCTCAGCTCCTGTGAGAGCTGCACACTGAGATCCCAGCAAGGCTGTGATTCTTAGGGAGGGGACATTCATAGACGGATAGAAGGACAGACATCAAAACGCCAACATTAATGTGTCCTCGCTTCTTAAAGCACTCTAAATTGAATTGCTAACTGTCTGTCAAAACTTACATAGTACTGCACTGTTTCAGCCACCAAAATGATTCAGTCTCTGATTTCCCAATACATGTTTCTTTTTCTGCGTAAGGGTAGGAAAATAACAAATGTCAAGTGCTGGCCTGCAGACACCTACTATGAAACTCCTATTTATTTCCACCAGACAAGGTTTCTGGAAGCCACATTTAACTCCACACATCTAAAGCTTTTTAAAATCCAATTCTACTGGGAAGTCAGAAATTGCCAGTTGTCAGCAGCAATGTATAATGTCTGCCTATATAGTCAAAAAAAGCAAAGAATAAGGAATCACATAAAAGCATGTAGATGTCTACCATCTACTCCACACAAACAGGCACCTTTTGCCCCCATCATTCCTTCTGGTTGCTTATTGCACTCACAGGTTATATAATTTCCAATAGAAGCTTACTGTTTATCCATAAATAAACAATGTATTTCATTTCTGGGAAAACAGACCAGGGAACTTTAGAATCTGCAAATCTAAATGCCAAGCTACCAAAGCCCAGGTGTTGAGCATAACTATGTGATGCTCATAGTTATTATGGCATAGCAACCTAATTTCAAAAATTTAAAAGGACTCTTAGATAGATTATGACATCTACTAAAAATATTCGCTTATGTTCATCTGTTTCAGCATGCCCATTTTTAACACTAGTCTGTGCTGCCCTGCCTATATATTAATGTAACAAAACATCAGTCTTTTCAAGTTCTTCCTGACAAGGGAAAAAACCTATGAGATTGGAAAAGGCTAAATTGTGATATCATACAAACAAAGCTAATACAGCAAGTCCTGTAGGAAATACAGTTTCAGTGACAAAGTTGTGCAATCCCAGCTTATTTTCTAAAATAGAAATAAAATTTAAAACACATGTGTATTCTTGGAATTTTTAAGCAAATACTGTATCTTAGAAAGCAAATAAGTACATGAAATTACAAAGCCACACAAAGTAGCGGAGTTGGATATGTACAGAAAGATTTTTAATATTGTTTTCTGAGGATGTCAAAATTATCAAGAAATTCAACATTATGAATTGTTCTATCAAAAGTTGCTGTACATTGAAGAAAAATAAACCCAGAATCACTTCCACATTCAAGCCTCCTCAGACTAATCCTTTGACTATATACTGAAAATGCATAGTTTTGAAGGAAATCAAGCACCCGACAGAACTTTCCCTCCCCTTTTGCTTTTAATGAGTCAGGGTTTTTTTAAAAGCAACCATGTCAAATGTTTAAAGGAAAGGATAATTTCCTCCCTTCAAGCAGGTCTTACAGACAGTTCTGGATGCATTAGGGCTGCCAGCTTAGCATCTTCAGCAGAAGAGAAGCTGCCCACCACACCAGGCTTTGTAGCTCCCAGGGAAAGTAAATGTTTGTCAATAAGGAGCTATCACTGCTCTGAGTGTCCCAAACTTTCACAAGATGCTGCTCCAGCCCACCTGTCATACTAAGTCCACCCCAACAAAGTTTCTGCTTAAGGATTTCAGCCTTTTTGGACATAATTTATAATTCTTGTAAAAGTAATGAATCTAAGGCTGTCTTTATAGAAACCAGAGGAGCTCTTCAAGGAAAAGGCTGCCATATCATCTCTATATCTATAATGGATTTTTCAAAATCAGCACCTGGGAGGCAACCTGGGGAGCTGCCACTATGCACTTAAATTAAACTTTCAAATTCCCTGTTTGGCAGAAATGGTGTATTGTCTTATACATGCTTTCAGCACAGACCGAAATGTCATAGTGAATGCCACTTATTACAATCAATATATTATGGTAATAAAAATACTCAGAATTTAGTACTGCTTGACAGGTAACTATTTACATCCAATAGGTTCTCTGATTCAGCATGTGTTATCCATGTACAAGCTATGTGAAAAGGATCTAAAAATTACCATATAATAATGGTAATTAAGAAAACACTGGATATTTTTTAGTGTCCAAACAGACTAAACTCTATAGCTGTTATGTGTAAGCAAGTGTACCAGTTTCTGACAGGGATTTAAAATATCTTTAGAGGATTAAGATCACCAGATAAACAAAGAAATTAATTTCCTTAGGTTACCACAGTACTGTCACACACCTACTGGGTCATGTGAAAATACTGTTGCAGTATCTGCTAAGAGATTGGAAAAAAATTCCTTTTTTTGTTTTTTAAACTTATTTGCTCTGCACTAGATACCTCTCTGCCAACAGTCATCAGTGTGCTTTTCACATTCAGTTATTTCACCAACTTATGTGGGTCCTTCCCAGGTCTCACCTGAAACTATAGGAGACAGAAATTGTTTTGTTCTTCATAACAGAAAAATGGTAAAACATGAAGAAGAGTTGGATTTATTTATGAAAAGAAAAAAAAATACTAGGCAAGAAAATAATAACAAACTATATATCAGTCTGCAAAAAAGTTTTCTGTAAATTTTTCAGACAGAGCCCCATAGTTAAAATCCATTAAAGAGGGAGGTTGAATTTATTGAAGAGGCAAACTGAAAAGTAATAGCAGAGCCGAAAATTAAATGAAAGCACTGAATGGAACAAAGTCTTTATCATCCTCCTCCTCTTCCCAAAACAGAGATCAGTTTCCAGCATGGAAAAAATAGCTCGGAGTCTATAACACCTGTATGTTTGCACTGCAAAAAAAACGCAAAGTAATGTCAACTTTTTCACCTTATCTTTAGTGCCTTTACTCAATATATGAGTGCCTAACTCTTCATCAGAACCTTTATGAAAGAAAATCACCACTGCCATCCCTATTTTATAAATGGAGACCACTGGGGCTTTGGGGAAATAGGAGGAAGAAGAACGACTATTTGCAGTTATCCATCAGTACTAACTGCAGCAGATTAATGACACTCCATAGTCTCAGTGCAGATAAGTGCTGTCTGCAAATTAGTGAGTATAAAAGCAGGGAAAGAAAATCCCTCAGGTGTTTCACAAAACATACCTTGTTCAATTATTCATTTATTCTGACAATTTCAGTTAAATTCAAATTAGGTTTAATATTCCAGGGTATTGTAATCCCTGCCGTAAGTTCTCTGGGATCCCAAAAAATGAAATCAGTCCTCATTAAAATCAATAGACATGCAGAATGCACATAGCCCTAAAAGAAATTAAAAATCAAGCTAGCCCCTGTGTTTAAAGCCAAGGCCAGCAGCAAACAATGGGACTGTGGACACAGTAGTCTAACAAGAGCCAGGAGCCAGCACACTTAGAGTAATGGGAACTTGAAAGGCAGGTTTAGATTATATATTAAGATCAAAGTCCTTCCTGTGAGGGTGGTGAGGCACTGGAACGGTTGCCCAGAGAAGCTGTGGCTGCCCCATCCCTGAAAATGTTCAAGGCCAGGCTGGGTGGGGCTTTGAGCAACCTGGTCTAGTGGAAGGTGTCACTGCCCATGGCAGAGGGTTAGAACTGGATGGTCTTTATGGTGCCTTCTAACCCAAACCATTCTAGGACTCTATGCTTTTCACTTTTAGTTAGAAGAGGTTGCATTAAATTTTTTTTCTTGCACAGCCTAACAGGTAAGAGAACGGGCTGCACTTCTAGAAAGGCACAAGGATGCAAAACAGACAAAACTAATTTAACCAGAAGTAAAGCTACTGAGATGACAAACTGCCTTTCTGAAAAGAAATGAAATGGAAAAAAAAATAACCAACATCAGACTCCATTGCTGGGGACATGGCGTTGGACAAAGGGCAGGAGAGTTGAGAAAGCCAACAGTTAAAGACCCAGTGAGAAAAAACTATTCTGCAAGGTGAGACTGGGAAAGGCCCTGGCACATGGGGCAGGGTAGAAGTGCCCAAACAGAGGAACAGAGCCACAGCAGCCTCTGGCACTGCTCACTGTTAGGGTGAAGCACTTAAAGTCTCTGTGATGACCTCAACACATACATGCAATGTTGGAATAAAAGGTGGATGCCTTCTTTAACAATGTTGCATCAAATATACATTTTCTTTTCATTCTTAATTAGCCTGTTACAGCACCAGAAACACACACACACACAGAGAAAAAAAAACCTTAAAAACCACTTGGCACCAATCCCACATTCATTCAAGGAAATCTCCATGACGAGCAATGAGGAATAGCAGCACGCATATGTGCACATAAGTCCACTGTAGCTGCAGTCACTACTGGGCACAATGCCCTTACTAGTAACAATTTTAAGCATATGTCCTACGTTTAATAAAAAAAAAAGTGTTTCTAGGAAATAACTGGCACAAAAGTCTTCCCTGGACTTAAATGCACAGAGGTACCTGTATTACCAAAAGTCATTTCAAAATAAACAAAAATAAACTCAAAAGGGTAATTCTGGAGTGACTCCATCTGAGCTTGTATTTGTGCCACCAGATAAGATTCTTTTCAGGAGTACAGGTTTTGGCAAAAAATATCGTAATTTGACAACCTCAACTGACCATTCTAAATCTGCATTTAGGAATTAATATTTTTAGATTTTTCTGGGACCAAATTCTAAGAAATGGCAGGCTTTCAGTGCCTTTCAAATCCATGCCACTCACTTGGGGCACTTAAATTGAAATTTCTAAATCAAATGTCCAGTTTTAATAGTAATATAATTAAATATTACTCTTGTGATATATTTCAGATATACAATGCACATAGTCTAGATCTCAACAGACTTCTATATTCTCCTTGCTTAGACAACAAAAGTAATTGCACAGCAAACTTAAGTGTGTGCAGCATGAATATTAATTCAGCAGTGTCTGCTTGTATTACAGATTATTTTGTTGTCCTTTGTCCCATCTGTTCTAGCACAGAAAGAAAAAAGTCATGGCAGACCCAAAAAATTTTTATGGTGGAATCACCAATGTAGACAATTTTTTCATTTCATGTTCAGGATGGGTTAAAACCATAGGATTATGTTAGCATATAAATGATAAACAAAAAACCCAAAGGATTTAATTTCTGATGTCTGAATGATTAATCTACCTGAATGCAGCACTTGGATAATGCTTTTGAAATTTCCTCTTCAGTTTCAACAGTAAAAGTTGTCAGAATAGCCTCATTCTTTCCCTCTCACTTACTGAAAATGAATCTGCAAGCATCCCAATTACGCATTTCTGCTTTTCTGCCCGTAAACAAAGCATCAGTCTGAATTTTTGATGCTTTAACCTGAGAATTCCGTTAGACATCTTCCTACCCATGCTGCTTCACTCTGTGCCCTGACTATGCTTTGTAGAGATGCTTACAGCAGAGGTAAGAACTGGACTATAATTCCCAGTCCAAAAACTTTAATAGAAAAATATATCAGCTGTAAAGACTTAGTACAAGCTTTTAGTACCACTAGAGAACCACTTGCAGAAGCTGAGCTTCTTTCAGCAATTTTACCTGAAGAAACTGAATTTACTCATTCCTCTAAGGATTTAGCTTTTAGCTTGCACTTTCTTATTTGTTATGTGAGTGCAAAAACGTTTTGCCAGTGCTGTCAAGTTGGTGACTTCTGCATCAGCTGCCGCTCATAAATTGTAAGAATAATTATTGTTAAAGCAGCTACAAAACAAACCTCTAGCACAGGGCTACAATGCATTTCTAATGTACTGTGAGAAACATGTTCCAACATAGCCTGCACAACGGAAGCAAAGCAATGTGCTGTGAATGTGCTACCTGTTGAAAGGGACAAACACATTGCTTTTCTTTTCAATATAAAATGTAGCGATTAAGCACCACATCAAAATTGTTACAGCTATATAAAGCACTGCAAAGACTAATGCAATACAGAGCTAAAGGCTAATGTAATAGAGTTAGATTCCCTACAGTGCAGAATAGTAACCTTTTAATCTATGAACCATATGCCAGACAACAGATTTGTTTGATAATCCCTGGAGTGTATTACACTGTATATTTCTATTCAACAGGGAAATTCTGCTCTAAATTTATACAGACTATCTTGCAGCGGTCTTCAAAAGTTATATATGACTTAACCACATAGCAGAGAACTTGTTGCCTCCATTTACTGCTATGTCTCATATACATATACCTGGCATTTAAAATTCAGTGAAGCTACTAGAAAACAATATAAAACAAAATTTAAGATAAAGTTGAAAGAAAATTTCAACACAAAGTCAATAGCTGAAAAGACTCTATGCTAGATATTTTTAAGAGTCCCTTTTGAAAATATATTTCACATTCTCTCTGAAATAAATCACTGTTACTTTGCAACACCTAATAAAGGATAGATACAGAACAGTCTTTGCGTTTAGCTGCTTTGAGCAAATACTTTCCACTTCCACAGTTTTGCTTTGTTACCTCCAGGTAAAGATTGCTTTCAAGTTTATCATTTCCTTGTTGCAACTAATTAAGCTGCCAAGTTTTAAATCCCTGGCAGCTTATCCAATTCAGACCAATTATTCTATGTGCAAGGACAGCTTGACTACATTAAATTTATGCTGTCCTTCAGAATTCATCATGGGAGCTCAACGCCAAGATCAAAAAATATTAATCTCAGTTCTATGAATTTGTAACCTTGGAGATGTAAGTCAATTTCTTCATATTTGTTTCCTCTCTGCAAAGTTTTAAATACCTTTCCACACTTCTCATGAGAAGATTAATATGTGGATAATACTTGAAAACAGCCAGAAAAGAAAAGGCAGACAAAGTAGGTGTTGATCAGTTCTCCTTATGCTCACCACAAGTGCACCGTGGAGGTCTGTGTTAGTTTAAAAATATGTTGGACAGGGGGAAATATCCAAAAGTGGGAGATGAAGAGTCAGGTTATTCCTCAGGGCAATGAAAATGAAATCCAGGTCTTTCTTTTTAAGTGATAAGAAGCTAAAATCGTCTTGCTACCTTTCAGACTCTGATTAAGAAAATGCTGTCAAGGTCACCTTCCTCTCCATATGAGGAGCCTCTTCTGGAAAGCATGACTGGACAGACTGGCTCTGCTTTGAGCATAACATGCAACAATTCTCTTCAGCATTGATGTGTTCAAGTGACAAGTACTTGGAAAATGCTTCAAGCATCAGCACTAAGCCCTGCACTTGGCAAACACTAATCACAAGAGCAAAGTGAAGAAAACTGAAGGTATTCTTTCTTGATTAAAGAAGTGGAGACAAACAATAAGGAAGAATAATTACATTTCTTTAGCTGTGTATTAATGCTACAACATAGTGAAAAAATAATCTGCTTATAAACACACTCTACAATGTGTTTTATACCCATCGATGTATATATTTCCTCACTGAAAATCAATTTAATGTACCAAACAGTAACACCCAGGGTACTACAATTCTCAGCCAGGTACAGAACAAAGGGCCTCATTGGGAGTTAAGCAGAATATGCTGCTGAAATAAAGATTTATTATACACACATTAGTATGATGAGAAGGCCCTGTGATTTCCCATGTTTATACTTCAATATACCAATGTATATATTCAATATATACATTTACAAAAAGCTGAAGATTTAACAGTGCTGAAAATAAAATGTGCAGGTAGTCTGCTGCATATCATGTAGGAAGTTTCCCTCTTTGAGCTCTAACATAATTTTAAAACATGAAAGATCTAATTTCTGATAGTTTCAAACTCGGTGAGAATATGAACAGGACCACAGTGAAAGGAATAAAGTTAATTAGTCTTTCCAGTAGCTTTCTCTCACAACCTTCTGTAACAACATTTTTGCTTATACCTTTACTCATCTTATTACTCATTGAGCAATGCCACCCGTCCTTGAACTAAAGCTGAACTAAAAAATCAAAATTTTCCAGATTAAAAAATTTCAACACTTTCTTGTTGTATCAAAACCACTAACTTGTTCAAATAATATCTGGTTTTTCCACAGCTTGATTTTGCTTTATAAAATCAATGCACTGTATCCTATTTATCCCATTTTATCTAACTATTCTTCACACTTTAATTAATTTCTCTTTTTGCTTGCACTCCTGTATTCAATAATTTCTAACTGTAATCTCTTGAACCAAGAACTGTTCTGCTCTACATTTCTACACCACTTAGCGCAGCACTATCTGCTTCTCAAATAAGCCTTTAAAATGCAACAATTACACAAATACATTTTATTAGCCTTGAGGTCAGCTACCACATAATTGTTCATTTAATGAAACAGCTTTATGTTTTCCTGTATTCATATGCTAATAGTAATTATTGCTGTCAATGGATATAATGGTGTCCCTTTCTGAAACTTCCTATGATTCAGCTATTCCTGGATTGGGGAAGGAACTCTCAAAACTTCTCTAACACACTAGATATTGTACTTTGTTTTTTTTTTTTTTCGTTTTTTTTTTTTAACAATAGCAAGTATATAAAATACAACATTATGTATACAGAAAGCCAGAGAAGTCAAACATGCAAATTATGGAATCAGAAAAGAGGAAAAAAGTCCTATCACCACACTGATGTGCCATTATCTTATCTGTGAGATGAATTGTGTTTTATACAGTAATTGTTTTCATACATATTTTTCAACACTCAACCACCCTCAGCAGGTAAGAACAAATGGCAACCTATGCAAGGTTTGTTTAGAACAATCTTATGGGTTTTATCTTAATAATGTGGTAAGTAGCAAACAGCATAATGTTGCCTGAGGCAAAAGTAATTCAGCCCTAGTGCATTCAAAAGAGTAATTACTGTACTGATTTTGAACATAATTTTTTAAAAACCCAGCAAAAATGTATTACCAAAAATGCATAGAATAACTTTGATTTTTCCTTCTGGACTTTGTTTCTTTCTTTAATGATGGTGGTGATGACGTGTTCAGTGCTTGTAGACTGCAATGTTTGTTAATTCTTTTCAGTTTATAGTCACAGTTCGCCCAGTAGGTTTTACTGAAATGCTTATCTGATAAACGTCTCTCACTTCTGATTAGATAGGTTACTTGGAAATCAGAATGAAATTTTTATTGAGATAAAAGTATAAGAGTGTATAGAAACTCAAGTGAGAATATAGATGCCTTGGTTAAGGTCTCTAGAGGAAGTCAATCTTTTTGACAGCTTTAACTCAAATCCCACAACTGGGATTTTGCTCTGAAATGTCACACTGAACAAAAATTTACTTTACAGTTGAGAGCTTCCATGTCAGATATCTAGAGAACTTAGGGGCATACAAGAATTGTCACTGAAATATTTTAATGAAGTAGCAATTACAGGGCAACAGGCATCAGCTTTCAGACAATCAAGTCTTCCCAGAGGTCCTTTTAGAAATAGCAACCTTAGCTAAAAACAGCATCTTGACCTGACAGCTCGGTGACAGAAGACAACTGCCATCATGGCATGCAAGACAGATGATATACTGTTTCACAAAGAATTCTGCATCAGGCAGTTGAGCACTGTGACTCTGTATCCTCATTGCACTGGCTCTGTTGGTCTCCTAAGGAGGGAGGACTCCATAAATAACATTGGAATAAAAGCTCTTTTCTTCTCAAAGTGGCCAAGATAAATTAATCCCAGAAGGGCAGGAATAGTAAAGCCAAGAGGAGAAAACCTATCACATAAATGAAGTTTCTATGAGTTTCATTGGCACACAGGAAAGATCTTCTTGCCTGAGGAAATTACAATTAGCAGTCCTGAGCAAGATTTCATTTACAAGAGAATCAAATGGCAAACAGAAGATGGAGATCTACAAAAATTTGAAGCAGCAGCAGTTCAGTAAGCAGACACACTTGACTTATGAGGCAAGGGAAGAGTAAAAAATCTTCTCAAGCAAAGCTGTCCATAAATAGGCTTTTCCTCTTTTTGAGGGAAAAGTCCTGACTAACGGTAATTCACCTAAATGCTGGGAGAATGCTTCCACATTTTGCATTATTTTTTCTGGCCCTATTAACTTCCTCAGATATGGCCTAAAATGTTTGGAGCAAATGACTTATGAAACTATTTATTTTATATATCTATATAGATAGATCTAAAAGCATATATTTAATTTATTTAGTTGTTTCAGAGCTAACAGACCTATTTTATGGACTGACACCTAGTAATTTAGCTTCTCATCTAGTTTTCTTCCTTCCTCTTTTTTTAAGGTCAGACAGAGCTAAATTTGTCAGCAGGCGACCGTGAATGACTAGTAGGATGACAGTGCCTTTGTTCAGCTCATTCCCACTCAGAGTAAAGCATCTCTGCACACAGAAAATCTGGGTCTTTTTGTTATCTCTGTATTCCCAGCCATTAAATGTGAATGCTGTTGTTTTGCCATAACCCACCTTTTGTGATTTGGAAGGGTTCACAAGATTTTAAAATGTATAGTCAGATGGATGGCATTGGATTAGTCATATGCAAGGTCAGCCAAACAGTAACTGGCTCACAATAAAAAAGCAAGAGTTTAAAAATGTAGCAGACAAAATAATCCCACAAAAATTCAACAGTGTATTACTATCTGATGCAAAGAAACATTTAATAAAATACAATTTTATTTGTTAAATATTTTCTACACCAAGATAAGAGGAGTTAACAGACACCCCAGCACACTAAAATCCCACTATTCATCCAATGTCTTGCTTGTGTTTCTGTCTCGTGTTCCCTCCTGACTGCTGCCTTTGTCCTCACTCTTCTTGGCTTTTTGTTTGGGCTCAATTCCTTCCCAGGATCTACTTACTGCATCAAGAACAAAACCCAGAATCAACCCAAGCAAGCTGTGTCTAAGAGGAAAACACACTGACTTTCTCAAATTGAAGCTTGTTTGGGGATCCTTGTCAAGAGAAGAACAGTATGTGTATATGCAGTAGCAAGACTCTCCACACATGCAGATTCACTGTTCCTCCTAACTTATTTCTAGTAACATCACATACCTTCAACAATATATTTTCTTTCCATATTTTAATGTGGTAAGAAGTTAACACAGTTCTTGAAACAAAATTTCTGTAAAAGTAATCTCTTAAAGTCAAGTTGCTATTTTATTTTCTAGTTCTACAACACATATACTAAATGTACATTCTTTCCCTTAAGATTTTACCTCTTCCTCTCAGTCTGACCTCAAGCCTCAGCTTTGGATTCCCCACACCTCTCTAGAGCATGCAAAACTTTGTGACCAGTGGAGCTTCAGCAGGCCCATGCCTCCTGACCAGGGAAAGCCTGGCACTCTGCAGAAGATAAGTATTTCACTGTAAAGTACAGCATGATGCAATATAAAATACAAATATTCTGGGGTTAGAAAGTAAAGTTATAGTAAACACCAGCACTGACATTGCAAATGACAGACTTTACTTGAACTGGCAAAAAAAGGGTGACATCTAGCGCTTTCTCACAAAGAATTTAAAATCTCAGCTTCATTTATTAAAAATGCTGTCATATATCATCAGCAAAGCTCCTTTCTCTTATTGCAATAAATACAAAGGACTATCTATATGGGCTTTTTTTTTTTCCTTTAAATGGAAAGACTACCTTGGGTTAGAGAAATGAGACTCTTATGGCCTGTGCAGAAGCTGTTGTCTCTGACATTTGGCAGCTTAAGACTATGACCTTCGTTCTGGAAGAAAAGCCTGGATAAGGACAGAGCAAGCTTTTCATTGGTGGGCATTACAGGGAAAGAGGAGGGGAGAAATCAGATCATTATATTCTACACTGGGATAAAAACAATTACTTAGAAGAGAACTGTCTGCAAAATCACACTGTTGGAAGAAAAACATCACATAGCTTCCCTCCTAAAGGTTGACTGCATTACTGAAATATCTGTCTTCAGCACCGGGAAGGACTCAGTGTGCTAAGTGCTGTTCAGAAACAGAACAATTAAATCACCTCTCCTAAAAAGCTTGCAATACAAACACAAGGCAAAAAAACCAAATGGATGCTGACAGATGGGGAGAGATGAGATAATGAGGAAGCATCACTAATCCTTGACTTGAGACCGTGTCAGCACACTGACACCATGAGCCTCTACTGCTACGAAGGTTTTGTTTTGAGAAGGCTGCCTTTTTTTTTTAGGAACCATGTCTAGGAAGAAAACTTGCATTGCAAGGAAAAAGGAAATTGAAGGCTGAGAGCTTACAGCAGATAACACAGGTGAGAGGCCTGGATTGGGGAAATACCAATTGCTACTGGGAAGATTGCTACTACAGAGAAAGACCCTGAGCTGTCAATTATACAACTGCACAGCATATCTACCTGGCAGCTCTGTTTTTACAGAGAAAAAGCAAAGTACAAAAAAACCCTCAAGATCTTTACACCTAGCCCAGTGGCTACAGTAAGCTGTGCTGTCCACAGGGACACCTCCAGCTGGCAGAAACCTGCATGTTGAAAAAGCCCAAACTCAACATATTGATCTTAATCAAAATATACTGGAGCAGCCTAGTTCAGAGATCATTGTGGCATCTTCATGTTGGGAAGAAGTAAGCACCATCTCTCACCTTCTCACAACAATTTTTATTAAGAATACTGAGAGAATCCAAAAGGCTATGTGCTTTGTCCTTGAATGCTGGAGATTTGGGCACTCCTTGAAGGTTAAGACTGCTCTTACTTTAGATGCTGCTGCTGCCTTACCAGACACAGTAACATTTTCTTCAGACACAAACCTTATGCCAGCTGCCTTTTCATTCAAGTCCTTATCTCAGACTGGCACTCAGGAATCTGAGTGACGTAACAGTCTGCATTTGATGGAAATAACTGTTGAGCTGGGAGTTGTCAGCTTTTATTACAGGCATAAAGAGAGCCACATAACAGGAGACTAGAGAAAAACAGAACTTACATGGAAGAGGCAAAAGTGTATGATACAAAGGTAGTTTCTGAAGAAGGAATACTGACAGAATGTAACTTTCGCTAGTCAGGCTCTCACATGGGGAGGCATGGAAAAAAAACAAAGACAACATATAATGAAAAATACATTCAAAAAAATCTTAAATAATACTTATCCGGCAGACCTGTCTATGTGAGTTGCAAAATTCCAAAATTTCACATTTAAAATGTATCAAGTAATAGTATGCACACAGCAAATAACTGTGCCTTGTAGCCTCTCTTCATTGTTCTTCACAGATACCTGCAGATATGTCATGGAAGAAATCTTCCTCAATAGCTGTGTCACAAGAACAACAAATGAATTACTGCATAATTCACAAAAAAATTATCTGACTTTGTTGGGCAAGTAGCCTTTATAGCTACAATTACTTGACACATTGCCCTTTGGATTAGAGACCAGAAGATGCCTTTCTCAACACTGCTGGGGAAATCTGATCATACAGGTACGGTGGCATCTCCTGAAGCAATGGTCACGGTCT
Organism: Toxostoma redivivum; assembly: GCA_013397375.1. Taxonomy (NCBI): domain Eukaryota; kingdom Metazoa; phylum Chordata; class Aves; order Passeriformes; family Mimidae; genus Toxostoma; species Toxostoma redivivum. Next base: position 486,790 of record VXBI01004730.1, read on the forward strand.
TCCAGCTAAGTCAGACTTCAAGCATAATGGACAGAAAATATGGGTTTAGAAAACTGCAGGGTCATGGATAGATAAATATTTGCTCTGTGCCTTCCCACCAGTGGGTCACACACTGTTCAATCTTCTCCAAAAGCTAGGAAATCTATGCCGTTGATATCAGTTATTACTGTGAACACCCTAATTTCTTCAATGAAGACAGTGGTCTTTAAGTGCATAATCCTCATGATGTCCAGCCTGAACCTCTTCAGAGCCTTCCTACCCTCCAGCAGTAATACTCCCACCCAGCTTTATGCTGTCTGTGAATTTACTGAGGGTACCTTCAATCCCCTCATCCACAACAGTTATCAGTTATTAGATTAATAATACATATAAACAATAATTACTTAAGCACACAATAGAATTAGGTACTTTTATCCTGAAAAGAATTACAAAGTACCTTTTCTTAAAAACCTGGAAAAACAGTATAGGTACCTAAGCAGAGGTGGTAATCTGTTCTGAGGGAAGAGCACAGGGCCACAGTGAGGCAGCAGCAGATTCTGTGCAATGTGTTGTTCTGCTTTACTGAGAAAAGCAACTAAATTTTAGCATTATATTTTGCTCCCATTCTCCTGCTTTTGCCCCTCTCTCCTCATAATACCTCTAATTTCACATAGGTAAAGATGTCCCTTATTGAGAGGTTTTTGCCTGTCCATTTCCCTCAACAAATACAGGTTTTGCTGGTTTTAGAAACCTCTGTGCAGCTCAAGCAAGATTATACCAGACAGCAATGCACTTTTTCTGACTTCAGTGCCAGCATGAGAAAGCTGCTTATTTAAAATCCTGCACAAAACCAAACATTCTGAAAATAGCTGATACTTTGAATTTTTGAGAAAGCTGACTGACACAACAAAACAGCCAAGCCATGTCATATTGCTGTACTTAATCATTAATTAGTCTAATGAACACTGAAACCCCATCAGATAGAATGAAGTTGTGACTCAAAGCAGCAGATGTGATTCTGGTCTGAAGTCTCTGGGGAGTATCTGTGACAGTGACTGCAGCAGTCAGTCTGAAGAGCAGTGCCACAGAGGAAGAAATTTCTGCCATGGAGGAAGAAATTAGTCTTTGAATGAGAGTTAATTTGTTCCAGACAGAGAATTTTGCTGTTAGGAAAGGAAAATGTCTTTTACGAAACAAGAATAAATCCCCAAATGGGTTCTCTACAGAGAACATCTAGTTTAGAGAGGTGTCATAAACACTGGTTGCTTATAAGTTCTTCATAACTTTATTTAGAGAGAACAAGAAGCACTAAGCCAATGCACAGAACCTAAGACACACTTTAAAAAATATAAATTTCAGGAGGTGTACGGCAAATATACTTCAAAATTGTACTTGCAAATTGTACTTGCTCCTGTACACAATGGTTTAGAGTGCAGCAAGCATGGAATCACTGCAAGATTACGTTGTTAGCAAAACCCAAAATTTGATTTATTGAAAAGATGAGCTTTGATACTGGAAGAGAAGATGAAAGACAGACCATGGAACTGCCCAGGCCACTGCCAGTCCTACAGCTCTAGCCACTCTGTGTGACCCTGCACATACCACTTGGAACACTAAGAGACTCTGGGACATCAAGAGCTGTACAGAAGCTGAATTACAATTTTTTTCCAAGGTAATAGTCCAGATGAGTCTCTTGTCTGAGTTAGAAAAACTCAAAAGTATGAAATTGTATCTCAGTGTGAATACTGTTGTAATATACACATTACAGGAAGCTAAAATGAGTCACTTAAGGGCAGTAAATTGCAAGTCTGAATTAGAATATGTGCTTAAAGTTTCTTGCAAGCATATAGCGCAGGGTTTTAGAGTCATTGTAAGAAGGACTGGAAGCAAGATAAAATGTTCGTTGCAGGAATCTACTGGTTTCATTTGTCCCTCAGCTGAGTAAGTTTCAGGAATAACGTTCCCTCAGAAAAAAAACAAAAACCGTATTTTTTTTTAAATAGAAAATAGAACAAGGATAGCTTTTAGTGAAATCTGCAAAAGAAAAAAAAGTTTATACAGCATAATCTTTTTCTTCACACAACCATTTGCTTCAGCATATCCTAACAAGATGTAGCAGAAATGAGGGCTCAAGTGCTGTCACAGATGACCAAGAGCTACTTGTTCAGTTTTCAAAAGGCAAAAACCTAGAGAGGGCTCTTAGATTCTGCTGAGAGGAAGGGCAATTGAGCCAAGCGTCTAACCACGGAATTAATTTCTTTTTCCAACAGTGGCTTTACAGGACATTTTAAAGCACTTTCCATCACAGCTGATGTGTTTTTCTCTTCTTCCTTCTGTATTTTCTTTTTTTAATTTCCCTCCCTAGTATTGCCTAGTCTTCCTCCAACATCAGTCTACAGTAGCATATTACACTATCAAGGGAATTTAGATTTCCAAACCTGGACAGAAGCCCAAAGTCTCAAACTGCTTACCCATATTTATTGCCTGGTTAATGTGCATGTCTGCACTGAAGAGTTTGCAGAGATGGTGGCATCTCTTACATCGATGCTAGGAAAAGTCACTGGAGCTGCTCAAGCATAACTGAAGACATGGCAAGGCAGCAGAATCCTCCTCAGACATGCTTAAAGAGGAGGTGACCAGACCAGAGTTTGTAGAGCAGAAGGAATTTGGCAATATGGGCATGTGTTTAAATGATTTTCTAGCTGTTTTAAGTTAACAAATATGATAAATCAATAAGTAGTGATACAAACACCTATGGAGACCTGACCGGTATCTTGCAGAGCCCATGTTCCAGGTCGCAGTGCAGTCAATTGTGATATCCATACATATATATGGGGGAAGGCTTGGTTGATTTTTTGTTTTGTTTTCTTTTACTACGATAAATCCCAATTCTGTCTGTCTAAAAACTATGGCAGTGCTTGCGTTAGTTTACCACAATGTGACAAGAGTCATAAAAAACCTGAGGTTTGCAGTAAGATAAAAGCATTTAAAATAGGACTATATGCCCTGAAAAATACAATGAGCTAAGCCTCACTAATTTTACTTACTGAAAACTCTAATAAAGCATATAAGGTAGACAGGACTACTGTAATATATTTGATAATATTCAAACTATAAATGTGTTAATACACATAATTTCTCTACTATTATACGAAATAGAAAAGAAAGAAAGATCACTTGGAATGAGTACATTTTTCCCTTGAGAGCTGTTCTATTTCACTAATAAGTCATTCTCCTTTCCTACGTGAACAAGAAAAAAATATGAGCTGTATCCTGTCTTTTATTTCCACTGTAAATTAGTGACATTACAGGCATGGGTCACAATCTGAAAAAAAAATTAAACTTGGTTCTCAAATATTAAGATGCTTGAAAAATCTAAAATTCCTGGAATGTGCCATCACTAACAAGCATAATTTACACTTCTCATTCTGATAAGCTTCCCTTTCTTCTCTCACCCCTGTGCAAATGGGACAGAGCTGCTGGCTCTGTAGTGATAGGATTTCTTTTAGTTTGTATCTCATCTGTACCAAATTCATCTGTCATCTGTATTAAATTGTGGTTATGCAGTTTCAATTCTCACGTTTTGTTAAGGGCTCAAACACAGGACAGAGGTAAGATTCAAACCTTTGTTTAAAAATAGCTAAATTGGTCCAAAGTACCTGATTCCTTACATGCCAACATGTTCCTTACAGCACTCACAAGTCCTTCAGTACTTGTCTTAGTGCCTTCACCTGCTTGCCTCTCACCAACATGCAGGGGAAATAAGTATTCCTTTAGTAACAGAAGGCATTAGCTTTTGTCAACTCTTGCTTTCAAGAACCAATTTCAGTACTTTCATTTAAATCTATTATTTAAAGACCTGAAGTTGAAAACAGTTTAACTGTTCCTTTGTTCTTCTCCTTCTCCAGTCTATAAACATACAATAGAAGCTATATAACCAAGGAAGTAAGAAGAGGGAATAGAGTAAAAAAGCCCAAATAGTCTTAACTGTTTGTTTTTGTTGTCCTTTTGTTTTCTCCAGTGGCTTCTAACAGGGCTCTCCCTGTTTCTTCTGAAAAAAAGCCTCTTCCATTCATAACTGACCCAAAGTTTCAAGTTACATGAGAAAGGGGCCTCCAGCAAGCAGAAGTTTTAATCAGCAGTCCAGTATATCCCTGTTTCAATTTTCCCTTGTGAAACATATGAAATTTTGCTGATAATAATCTAGTCTCACATTCTTTTTCTATTTTAAAGATGTCTGTAAAATATGCTTTGGGCAAGTGCAGTATACAAGTGACTATTAAAAAGAAATAATTTTTATTCTTTCATGAAAATGTTTGAAAACCATTCTCTGAATCATTCTCTCACATACTTGTTAGAACTCCGGAGAAAAAAATCCCCAAACATTTTAAGCAGTCATAGGTGAGACCCCTCTCACCTGCAGAGGCTTAGACTCAACTTCTACCCTCCAGCTCTGACACCACCTGATTTCTGGAAACCTTCCAGGAAAGAACCAGCCCCTCCAAAAAATGAGAACCCAAGCTTTGTTTAGTTCCCCCTACTGATATCCCCCTCCCTCCCTGCACTCTCCTCCTCACTGGCCTTGCAGACATCATTCTTTCTCACCACACTGAGAAATTAAGAGTCTCATCAGTGATTTCTTATTTTCTTTTGATTCGGTGACTGTGCTCCATATCACACCTTCTGTATGGCCCATTTTCACCACAGCCATCTCTCTGTTTTGCAGACTGCTCCCAATAACAAGGTCTGGATTAGCTTTTAGATGCCACCATGTTTTATTTACAGTTCATTTCTGGACTATTTTCATTTGTAGCAGATCTTTGCAATGCACATAACCTTTTAACCTTTTTTTTGTGTGTGTGTCTCCAATCTGTGGCACAAGGCATATTGACTAGCCTGTGGCAACTTAACTCTTATTGACAGACCATGAAGAATCCAATTTACAGAACCGGTTCCTATGCCCTTAAAGTAAAGGTGAATAAACAGATCTAAAGGGCATCATATCTCTTACTCTGTGTTTGAATGGCATCAGTAAAATATTTCACTGAGGTTGTTCACGTTGCTCTATCAGGCAGCACCTAACCAGGTGACCTTTAACACTTTAATTTTGTGTCTTTTCAAGATTGATTACATTGTGAGCTTTGAATTGTTTCACATTTCTATATTCCCTGTCTTTCACCTAGGAAGAAGACACTTCTTTAGTGCTATGAATACAGTCCAATATCTGAAAATATGTGCTCTCTAGGTTTTGCCAAAGGAACAAACCTACAACACAAACCAACCCCTACACTTACTGTTCTACTGTACTTTATAGAAAAAAAAATTAGTGATTGATTGGTATCTGATTTCCTGATAGGTCTCAAAATAAATGCTAGAGACAACAAAAATGTACAGTTAAACAGAATGATGGACATTAAACATTACCAGTTGCATTAAAAAGGAATTTTTACACGATTATTAGAAATTTTTAACAGAAGAGAAACTGTTGAGACCAAACTGTGCTCCAGGAGCTGTTTAGGCAAATAATACATTAAAATAAACAAAACAGTAGTGCTATTTAGGGAACTTCCTCCATTGATTATTCATGAATGAGTTAAAAACAGCATCACTGCTCTGACTTAATTTCATTACTTGGCTTTATATATGAACAAACTGAATGAGATGCATTTATCTGATTTAACAGCCACACTGTATATGTACTACATGTAAGGCAAAGACATTTTCACACAATTTCTCCTGCATGGCCCTGCAGTGAAATTAACACTGGACTGGTAACCTGAAAGCCATTACTAAGGCAACAGATTGAAATCAAACAGTGTTATGAATTCAGAAAGGCAAAAGGGAGAGTAGAAATCAAAAGCAGAAAAATGTGGAAAAATTTCTATTAAATACACAAATCCTTTAATAACATCAAAATAAATTTTAGAAAATATGGGTTTGAATATATTTCTTCTTTAAATAAATACTTTGTTTTTAAGTTACCTCCAAAGTGATAGTCTTTCCTTAAATATGCTTTCACAGCCTAAATAACTATAGAAACAGATATTATCACTTACCATTAAGAAAACCACAGTAAGATAAAACAAAATAAAACAAAGAGTACAATCAGCAGGACTGTGAGTTGATTTTCAATGTTTTAATACAAATGTCTGACCTTCTGACTGGCTTTCCACAGATTTCATTCATGAAAAACTGGGAGTAAAATTGTGCAGTTGTACACATAGCTCCTGCTGATCATGCTACATTAAAAATAAAACAAATGCCAAATAAAAAGATAGATAGCAGGATTTCTTTTAAAGTAATTTGGTATATTAACCCCTATACAGTTCTTTGAATATGTGGTTTTGAACATGTTATAAAAATAAACATTGATTTCCAAATTAAGATGTTACAAACCTTTATATTAGTAGCAGTCAACACAACATTTACAAGGAATTTACTTCTGTGAAAGCATTACACTGAAAAATGTCAGTTTATTAAAGACATTTAACTTAGGGCTTTGTTGAAGATTTAAATTTTTTTTTAATTGAAGTGTCAGTTATTACTCAGATTCTTTTTAATATACCTGCAACATTTTAAAAACAATTAACCAAACCATCAGTAGATGGATCCAGACTGTGACGAATCATTTGCAGCTGTCACACCATGAGGTTTACTTTTATTCATGCTATTCCATTCTTTAGTACATATTCTTCTAACCAGTAACCCAGGATAGAACTCAAAAAAACAAGTAAATAATAGTAAAAATTACATGTGGTCATTCTTCAACTCATTGATTTAAAGGTACAGATTTGGGGCGAAAAATCCAAACAACACAAAATTCCCACAACAAAGCAGATGTTCAGCACAAACAAATAAGGAAAACCACTAATACTTACAAGATTGATAAAATGAAAAAATATCCAGTGCTTCAAAACAGAATGAGAGCCTATAGTTAAAAGCCCCTTATAATACCTCACGTCAGCACCCTGAACCTGCCTCCTGTGCAATTTCAGAAGGTTTTCCATTGTTTATTTTTCAACCTGACAAAAATTATAATACAAATAAATCCACCTCAATATCATTTAATGTTTTCAGCAGCCTAGGATTTTTAAAGGTTGTCTAGGTTTTAGGGGGAGGCTGAGTTTAGTTTTCTACTTTTTTAACCATAAATAGATAGATTATGAGAATTATCAGAAGATGTGAGATATAAAAAGTTTAATTTAAAGGAAATTAGTCTTTACTTATAAACTTAATCTGCTATTGTATGTTTTCTAATCTCAACGCCAAACCCCCCAAGTATGTTATTTCTAATATTTCCTCTATCGTTGTAACAGTTCAAGCAAATACAAACTATGATTGTTTCCTACTCCTCTCAAGACACTCAATATAGGACTTCTAAGCATTGAACTATGTTCCAATAATCATTCTAGATTTTACTTTATTTCATCCCATTAGTCCCATTATGTAGCATCTTGAAATACTTCCTTGATCTTCCAGTACTCAAGCCTTCAAAACTTTTATATCGGAATTACCTATCCTTTGATCTCCAACAGTTAGAACAAGGACGTACCTGTAAAAACCATCTTCCAAAAACTCTGGTTAGTTTAATCAACAAGGCAAGCAGCTTAAATAGGATGTGTATTTTATAGCTTTAATCTAGTTAATGATGCCATCGTGATTCACTGCTTTGCATCTTTCTTTTTTTCTTTTGAGTGCCATAAAACTGTGATTTTCCTTTTCTATTTCAAAAGGATAAGAACAGAAAATGCACAGAGAAATGGCATTAGCAGTGAGAAGCTTCAGCTTGAGAGGGAATCTTGAAGATTGATGTTTGGCATTGGCCAAACAACCCAAATTTCAAGCTTTTAACTTCTTTGTTTTACATTAAACAATTTATATTAATTTAAATTACAAATTATACTTTTAAACTGACTAAGATAAATTAACTTTATAAGTACCAGGGCAGCACAAAAGGAGAAAACAGCTTTGGTTTCTTTTTTATTTTTAGTGGAAATTTGACATAGTGCATTTATTGCTATCAATGCAGACACACAAGTTACTTCTTTTTAACACAGATACGATTTCTTACTTGTATCGTAACTACACTCTCACAATTATTTTAACTGATAAAGTACAGGCTTTGGAGTTAAACCATTAAATCCCTAAGTTTTTCAGGGTTTTGCAGGCCACCCAATAAGTACACACAAGAATATTTAAGAAATATTTAAACAAAAATTCTAAAAGATGGGAGTTATCATTAAAACACAGTAAACATTACATAAACTCTAGCATTATAACTGCCTTAAGAAATGTTCAATTTTACTGAACTGTCTTCTGGGGCCTACATCCATCTAGGTCACTCAGCCTTGCAGTTTGCTGCTAAATACAAAACCAAAATGAAGGCTTAAGCCCAACTACTGCTCACAATTCCAGCACAGGTGTAGAGCCATATCAGATGCCCAGCAATATGACCCAGCTGTTTTCTCTTCCCATCCCTCTCTGTGACTCTGAATACCAAGTCACTACTACCTGCACTACATCCTACCTGTGGAACAAAGAGCTATTTCTTTTTTCTGCTGCAGTGCTCCTTAACCAGCTGATCTTGTGTTGGCTTGTTTGGGTTTAATTAATGGATAAAGCTATTGGCATCCTGGCATCAAGAGATTTATGTTTCAGCCACTTCATAGCAGATTTACTAAGGCACACTCTCCTTACTAGGTGGTATTCCCTTCCCATATCAGCATTTACTGATGACTGAGAAGAAGGAAGAACATCAGAGCAAGGTCCAGAGAAACTGTGTGGGATCCTCCCTGACCTGCACTCCTGGGGAGGTGAAGGCAAACAAAGAGAATGGAAAGGATTGGCTCTGCCATGTCCCAGCTGCTGTAAATACTGCCCAGGGCTCTTGCCGAGAACATGTGATGAAAGGGAATTCCACATTTCTTGTTACCCACACAAACCAGCATCTCAGCTGCTGACAAGAACTGCTTCTGCCCAGCCAAAGGTTCTGTACTCCAAGCCATTTTCACCTCCAAATCTAAGTTTGTTCTTGGCCAGTCCCAAAGTCGCTTATCTCTATTAGTTGTGTGATAACTTTTCAAACTTAATGGATAGATTTTCACAAACAAACTAATTTTTCAGTTCAGATCTACTATTTTACTGGGGGAAAAATAATCAAAATTTAATAATAATGATAATAATAATCATCATCATCATCACCTATGTTACAGGCCTTGGAAAAAATACTGTATAAGCCTATTTGTACACAATAAACCTGTGTCCAATATGTACCACTTGGTGACCATCAGATGTTTGCGTTTTTTCAAATATCTATTATTTTCAATGCACTCTTTACTTTCAGAGAAACAAGCTCAGCTGGGATAACAGTACACTGCCTATGGAGAAGCAATAAATCCACACTATGTCAAATTCCCACTAAAAAGAAAAAAATAAAGCAAAGCTTTTTTTCTCCTGTTGTTCTGCCCTAGTAGTTTAAAAGTATAGCTTTGTAATAAAACCAAGAAGTTAAAACTTGAAATTTGGGTTATTTGGCCAATGGCAATTTTCAAGATTATTTGGCCAATCTTCAAGATTCCCTCTCAGGTTGAAGCTTCTTGCTGCTGAACATGCAAAACTTTCAAGAAGTCTGAGTCAGAGTTTTATTTTCCTTTTCAAGTACTATGAAACTGATATAGGCAGTTTCCATAAACTCTCATTTAGAATGTTTTACAGTGAGTAATATGAAATTATTTTGCTTATTAACTACAATTTGTTCTCCTCAAGAGCTGTTATAAGTTAATCACATTACTTCTGTACAGCACATACATCAGAGACAGCTGGTGTAATGGGAGATTCACCTCACCTAGTGTGTTTGACTAGACTAGACTTCTGTTTAGTTGCTCTTTCAAAAATATCTGCGGTCTACAAAAGCATCTATGTGCCACTGAAGTATTTTACATGATGAGTTTGCACACAGTACTATCTAAAAGATCTTGCAATATGATGGAAGGCTAAAATGGTAAAATGAAGGGTCACTTCTCAAAAAAAATGTTATTGGAAGAATTTATGAAAATCTACAAAAATTTTCTAATGGATTATTATTTGAAAAGCAACTGGATGTGCAATATAGAGCTTCTTTTTGTTTCATTAAACATCTCCTAAAGCCTAAGAGGAAAAATGTAAAATTTAAAAGAAAAATATAAACTGGATAGTTTATCTGCAACAAAATACTGAAGAATGAAAACCTAACCAGGCAGCAGCCTTAATGTCATGGAGTTATCAGAGAAAATTAGACTTGTCAATTACCAAATCTTCTCAATTATCCTGACAATACTACAAAGTTTGTATCTGGAAAGAACATTAATGCAATAATCCCTCCTTTAGTCAGACTTAAAGCCCAGTTGGGTCTAAGAGTACTCAAGAAAAACTGAGGCAACAAGTTACTGGCCAAAAATAAATGCCACACGGCAGTCTGCTTGGGAGTTACTGTGCCCAATTTGAATTTAAGTCAAGAGTACAGTAAAGGTACTCTCCTTCAGTAACTGCTGTGCAATTTGGGTGACATTTAGCATTGTGTCAGCTTGGGTTTTTGTTTTGTTTGCTGTTTTGGGTTTTTTTAAGTACAGTATGCTACTTTCTGGATTTTGCTTTGAAATGAATAGCCAGAAAACACAATAAAAACCTATACAATATTAAAAGTCAATGCCTGAATATAAATCACAAGAAAAATGTGAATCACCATTAATTCTTGCCAGTAGAAATTCTGTTTACAGATCTTAGCAACTATTTTCCAATATTCAAAACAACAACCAATGCTCTAGGAAAATCTCATTTCAATGACCAGCTTATTCACTATAAATCTACCATAACCTGTAAATACATTCAGTCATTAATTATAAATCTCTGTATGGCTGCTGATGCTGAAAGAGTGGAGAAGGTATTTATTCAATGATCCTAAAAAAAATGAAAAGTTTATCTGCAGTCAGATTATGTCAGATACTGTTCTATCTTCCCTATTCAGTATTTCACTTCAAAGAAGTTAAAGAACTGGAATTTAAATACACGTTTCTGAGTCTTGACTTTCACCACCCCTCTGGGGATTCACCTGCTCACGTTAAGCAGAAGCACCACGTTGGTTCTGAGGCTACAGAGAGGTGCTCACAGGTTTCAGCTCTTAAACTGCTGCACAACAGATCTGGAGATTAAACCTGCCAGGAAATGTGCTTTCCATTAAACTCCTCTCTGGTCTCTATTAAAATCTATTAATATCCTGACTTCTTTCCCAGTCCCACCCCTGTTTTCTTTCATTCCCTCATTCACATTCAGTACAATATTTTTTCACTTTGCGTATTAATTGTTCTAATATTCTTATCTTCAAACTCTAAATTTCCACTTGTTACATAACCTCTTCTTGTCCTCTTTTGTATTTTTCCTCTTTTATCCAGCTTCTTTTTCCTCTCTCATTATTCTGAGCTTTTTTCCTTCTCCATATGGTATTTTACTCCCCTCCCTATTTCTTGCCAGCTGAAGTTTTTATCATCCTTTTTCTGGTTTTTTGGTTGCTTTCATAAATTAAAAAAGGAACATGGTTAGAGCTCAAAAGCATCTGAGGACCAAATCCAAACACCAACACATTTTATATGTGGATTCACTTAACTTTTAGGAGATGCAAAGATATCTCAGAAATAAAAAAAAAACATTTTATTAAACAGGAATAGCAGAACATATACACCTGCAAACAGCTTAGCAAAAATGCTGAAGGCCATATGCTCTCCCTATTGACACATTATACCACTTTCCTGCTCCAGAAAGCTTTTCTAACAGAACGTGAAAAGATAATGGCAAATTACAAAATTAGCACCACATTAAACTTACTGTTTCAACTGTAGAGCACAGTATTTTGTCTGGCTTTCAAGTACACTGAAAGTATTGTGAGAGTAAGAATAATCAAGCCGATACAGCTGTTTCTTCATTCTTATCTCAGATTTATAGTCTTGAGGGCACAGGCAGTCTTTGGGAACAGACAACAAAGCTCTCAAAGAGCAGCAGAATCTCCAGCACAGGTCATAGCACCTGCAAGCAATTCTGACAAGACAATACTGAACTCCCTCCAATTATGGCTAAATTACTGACTAGTATTCAAGATAACTTGGGATTTTTTCCAAAATCTTTCTTCCCCATGCTTTGGAGTTTTTTTTATTACCACAAGGCTGCACATTACCAGAAATATTTTCAGAAGTCCTAGTTCTGCAGGAACATGAGCACAGAGATAAAACATCCACTGATGGTTTTCACTACACAATGTGAAACAGTTCAAATCCTTCAAGTCCCCGCTTCCTCCACCCCCCAAAAATGGAACTTCTTCCTTTTTTTAACAAGAAACTGATAGGAAAAATTAATTTCAAGTTTTATCTCAAAATGGTCCTCTTTTCCCAAGTTTTAACTATGGGCAACTTTGGGCTTGAAAATATCTTAACATCACTGATTTAACCAAATTCTGGGATATATTAATATTAACAAGCTAATTTGTAGTAACTACTACCCTGAAATATAACTTCCTTCACAAGGTCTTTGTCAGTCTCCTGCCAACCAGATTTGGGCTCCAGGCTTGAAACAATGAGCTTCTGTTTTCAAGATGAGAAAACACTAAAATGATCAGGAACTGAGAAGTTAAGCCATCTTAGACCTGCTCATACCTGTGTGAGAGATGCTTGTCTAAAATTGTACGACTTTAACAGGTCAGTTAAGCTGGCAAAAGCCAGGACAAAAAGGAAACATTTGTTCTGCGTCAGGCACTCCATTAGATAGCATGATACCCTTGTTCTTAGGGGAAAAAAAGGAATCAAAGCAGTAGGTCACTGAGCTTTATTCTTTTGCTGACTAAATTTATCATGCTAGAATTTGTTCCTGTGATAGTCACAATCTCCTTAGCCTATTTTGCTTCTCTTTTAGATCCACCTCCTCAATGCAGAGGTTGCTCCACATACTGTTCTCACCAATTCAGTAACATCCTGTTCGTGATGAGTTTCTGGTTCCTCATGGCTGGGTGTTATACACATACATGTGTATAACAAATGTGATTCAAATATGATATGAAACTATTTCTGTACAAAAACCAGATCAGTTTATTGCACAATGAAAAGGGCTGATCACAGTCCTCAACAACTTTTACAGCAATTCTTCAGGTTTTCTTCTCCCCAACCTCAAGAGAACTCCAACTACACATGGACTTCATTGTTCTCACTGGCTTCACTGTTGATATCTGGTTTTTAACCAGAAAATTTATACCAGATTGCTGAATTATTAAGCATGGAAGCTCTACAATTTTATTGTTATTTCCATGTGTTTCTTGTAGGCAATTTTTGTTTTTTAGCATCTCTTCTTCTATTGGGTACACTCAGTGACTATGTTTAGACCTCTGCAAAATTCCTCTAACACCCATAATTTTTGATTCAAGCTTTTCTTTTCTAAAATTGATGAGTTACTCAGTAAAGCATATACAAATTGGGCAAGTATTAAATCATTCTACAATTGTGTTATTTTTTATATTCTCATGTCTGTTTGTGATTTGATTATGGGGATTTAAATGACCTTTTCAGACACACACAAATTCACTCTGATGGCCTCACTTTTCTTACAGTAAAATACAAGATTAAACAAATTATTTCATAGCAGAAAGAGCAGAAAATCTCAAGCCAGAAGATTACAACATGTCAGGGCCCATCATGGATGCTGCCATGTAAACTGGTCAGAGGGCAACCAGAGGCTAAATTCTCTGCCACGGAAAGCCAGGCAACTGCAAGCTGGGATCATCAGCCCTTTCTTCTATGGCCTAAAAAAGGCCAATAAACAGGGATTTACAGTACCAAAGGTACAGTGAACATCCACTGTCAAATACTTTTCATGGATGTTTTTGAGAAACCATTGAAGCAAAATCCACACAATACCAGACCCACCAAATGTAACCAAGGCCTGCTTTCATGCTGCAAGAGAACAGCAATCCCAGAATGACACAACCAAACATTATGAAGAGAAAACTAGTGCTCAGAGAGTTAATACAATTTGACAGTTCCTTAAGGTACCATCTAATTACAGCACTAGAAGGCAATCACCAATTTCTATGTAAGCAAACCATCAACAGACACCTGCTTACTTGTATTTGAAAAATGTACTTTCACATGAGAATGTCTGTCTTGCACACCTAATAACTAAAACTTTAGTTATACTGCAATATTAAAAGAGACTGGATATTGCAAATGGTTGACAAACCAGTCCTTTAACAACAGTGCCTTCATGTGTTTATTATAGGCATTTTATTATTTTAAAGCTAAGATTCAACCACATTTTATAGTTGCAACTCTGTCTTCCTACACATCCACAAGCAAATTAGGTCAATTCCAAACTATTTGTAAAACCTCCTACATAGAAAGGAGTTTGAGATTTTAAAACATAGTAAGTTTAAAATAAAGTCAAACTACCAGTGTCATTAGCTTTGTGAACTGTCAATTTTTTTGTTCTAGTCTAATAAGGCATCCCAAAGCAGTAAGAATCAAATTGTGAGAATGACTGTCCTTGGCCAGAGATTGCATGCACACCACATTTCATAACATTTTAATAATGTTTATTATGTACGTTTCCCTAATTAACTTCTAAACTTATTTCTACATTTGGCATCTGTAACATCCTGTGGCAATGAATTCCAATGTGTAATTATGTGTTGCATGAAAAACTGCTTATTTTAAACCTACTGCTGGGTAAGAGCTAGGAGTCATAAAAAACGTGTTAGAAGAAATGATGAATAATCATGCTGTCCCCATCCTCTCCATAACATTCAGAGCTTTATATACCTCTTGTATTTCTTCTGACCTCATTTCTTTACCAAGCTGCAGAGTTCTGATCATCCTGTTCAAACACAGGTATCTCCTTCCCCACATATAACCTGGTTTGTTCTTATTAAAAGAAAGGACATCTGCAATTGTTTGTACTATTCCAGATTGGCCATGGATGTCGTCATGATGTTTGTGTAAAATGATAATGCAATTGCAAGCCCTCTTTTTTGAGTAGTAACAATTTAGACTGCCACACATGTTAGTTACCCAGTTCCCTCCTGCAGGCATTATTGAATAACATTATATCGTTAATGCACTTGCCATTCCACTAATTTGTTATCTTGCATTATCTTCCCACAACTGTTCATGTTCACAGATTTGGGGGATCTTTATATTGTGAATGCTGCATGAATACAAGCTGTTATTTTGCTGTTTAGCCCCTTTCACAGATTTATTAAAGCAGCAAAGATCTTCACATAGATCACTGTAGGAGTCTATTCTTGATTTGTGATAACTAATCTTCTATTCTCATCCTTTTTTTTCCTATCTTACATAGCTATTTACCTGACAAGACTTCTCACTTACTTTCATGACTACAGGATTTCTTCAGGAAACTTTGCCTGCAGCTGTCATGGCTATTTTGGAAGGTTAATTCATGTGGGATTTACAGTTCTAACACAACCATGGACACACATCCATGCAAGCTATAATCTGTCTACAACAATCATCTTGGCTCTTCTTTGTTCTTTTATATTGTACATGTACATGTTCATTTCTCATATTTATAAACGCACATCTCATTTGATTCTATAAAGTTTTAATTAATTTTTATAAAGAGAGAAGTAAAACTTTCTGGGCTGTAGCTTCATGTAAATTATGCTACATTTCCAAATTCAGTGATTATGGATGCAAATTACCCCAGACCTGTTGAGTGTACCTGATTAATTTGTTATTTTTTAATCAGCTTGCTCTAGAAGTTTTCCCCTAATAGTTGACTGTCAAGCAGACCACCTGAGACATCTTAAATAGGCTCTAGTGCAGAAAGCTTCATATACCCTCTATAACAGTAAACACAAATGCAAAAAGTGCCTTTGTGAGATTTGGTGCTAAACACTTATCTTCTGCTAGTGTACTCCCAACATCTTGATCCTTATTGGGCCTGGAGACTTATGTTTCTTGTTTCTGATGTGTCTGCAAAATTTATCAAAACTCTTTCTCTGGCTATCACACATAACTTACCAGTTTTATGTCCAAGTGTTTCCCACATTGGCTTACAATTCCTACTTTATGAAGTCTTTCTTTACCTGTTACAGGTTTCCCTCCTTTGCAGTTTAATAATACTGAGTCTGGGGCATTTTTTCTTCCAGTGTGACAGATGGCAGTGTTTACTCTAACATTTAATATGGTACCTCTTGATACCACTAAAAGGCCTATCCTTTTAGCTGTTCCTTTTAACAATTTCCTAAGAAGCATGCTCCCTTAGGCATAGTTTTCTCTATAAAATATTATGGCAACATATTTTATAATTGCTCTTAAAACAATATGGCAATCATATTCGTCATGATCAGTCCTGTAGGGCAGCCCAACAATAATTTCATCTTAAACAAGGTCTTGCACATTGCACATTTGTCAAGAGCTACTCCTGTTATGAGCTGACAGCCTATCAGAAAATCCAATACATCATTCTTCACTTCCGCATTTACTGAAACTTCATAAACAAAAAAAACCCATGTAAAAGCAGCAAATGTTTCTTCCCTCAGCATTCTTTAGCACTTCACAGTAATGTTCCACCTCATTAACATTGTTAGTCTAACCCTTACCTTAATGTGATCTAATTGCACACAAATTCAAACTATAAATGTACTTTCTTGTCCAGACATACATAGCCTTGACCATAAACCCTAAAACAATAATGCATCTTTCAGAATACAATTTATATTCTTATGTCTCTAAAAATGTTTACCCCATACTAATATACTCTTGTATCAATTTACTGTGATGCCAAATATGTCAACATCTGGATTTCAAACCAGCATTCCAGCTCTCACAATCAATTTTTCACCCTTCAGACTTTGTCCAGAAGACCATCTATAACTTCTAATGGCCTACTTGTTTTTTTTCTAATACTTTATAAAAAGAAGCAATTGGGAAATACATACATGACGGTGTTAATCCCTGACAGTTGTTGAAACATCTGCAGACCACAACCCACAATTAAGGCTCTTCGAGTTGGAGGGTATGTTAGCATTCTGCAGATCACAGGTCCAGCTTAAAAAAAAAACAAGACAACAACAAAAGAATACATAATAGCTCTTACATAATAGTTCTCAAGTGATCACTATCAAGACAATGTTGCCAGGCATAGCAGACTTTGCACCTTAGTTTCATGCAAACTTGAATTATTTCAATTATTTTTGAACAGTTTGGTCATTTCAGTTCTGCTTTTCTGCACTGTACTACAAAGAGGATTATCAGGAAGCCCAAGCAGAAAAATGAAACCATTTTTGTACAGTGTCTACTACTGGTGTGAAATGTAGAGCTTTCTGTGTATCACACTAACAGATTACACATCGGCTGCACTTGAATGTACTCAAAAGTTATCACCAAATATCACTGTTGTTTCCTTTCTAAAAGCTTCTCTTGTTATTGAGAGGTTATTTCAGAAATACAATTAGTCACTGCTCGGGTGTGGATATTGGAGATAAAGTGTTCTCCTTAGTCCCCAAAAGACCCAATTTCCACCAACCAGCTGCAGGTGTGGCTACTTAAATGGTACTGGACAGATCTATTCTGCACAGCTCCAAGACCACACGAGAGAGCAGAAATTAATTACATTTATGCTATATCTTTGGTAGGTAGCAATGGCATAAGGCTGAATTTAAGATTCTGTCAATGAAGAAAAAGAAAAACATAAAAAATTCTGGCTCTAAGACTTTAAAAGTATCCTACTAAAATAAAATACAGAAAGCTATGGGGTAATAGGCAAAAAATTTAAAATCTCTGACTACAGCATTTAATTCAACTTTTCTCTGCCCAGACTAGTGCTTTTAGTGCTTTTTCACTAGTACAGTCTGGCAAAAAATTCTGTGTTTTATAATCTCGTCACATCACTCAGAATATCTAACTACCATAGGAATAAGTCAAAACAGTTGCCATCAAAGAAAAATAAAAAAGAAAGAGGTGAAAAGGATATACATTTTTATATTTTCAGTGTTTTGTGAACATACAGAAAATATTAGAAGTATTGATTCAGTAAAAAACCCTATACAAGTTCATTAGCGAAGAGCAATTTACATGCAGAATTTCATCTTCAGAAAGCTGGCAAGCTATGAAGAGGGTTTAGATAACATTTTCTTCATTGAAAGATAATCAGACCTACCTAATAAAAACTTATTTTCATTTACAATTATGGCATTTCTAATTCATATCTCAATTGTATCATCATTTAATTTTGCTTCTTTAATAGCAGAATACAACCTAAAAAATTTCTAGCTGGTTTTCAAGTAACACTAACATTCAGACAGTACGCAGTCCTACATGTCCTGCTATTTAGCCACATCATTACCTCAAAAAGTCTCCAAGCAAAATCAAGTGACAGATGTAGTCAATCCACAGATCTCATAAGATATTGCCAGGCAAGACACATGACATCACTGGGCTGACAAGGGTCCCATACTTAAAGCGGCACTTCCTCAGTGGAAAAGCAACAAAGCCAGCACTTGCTGGCTAGAAGTATTCCAGAGCTCAAATTTCACAAAGAAAATATATTTACTAATATATGCACTCACGAAGTTTAACCCAAACTACAACCCTAAGGTTATCATACCCTGAATCACATCTGACATGGGGTCTTTGGACTTAAAAATCTTATCTAGCAACTGATTCTGCAGCATCTGGTGTAAATTGAAGCTGCTGAATACCTGTGAGAAATCTTTCATTCTTCATAAACTTTGCATAAGGTCCTTAACTGAGTTCAAAATCTATCTATTTTCAAGGGACATTTTAGACAATTTATATCTCCAAGTCCACCATCAGTGAGCCTGCTCATTGAATAAGCTGGAACTCTACAGCAGGGACTGTTAGGAAATGAGGCAGAAATGTTCTAAGGAACTGATGCAAGATTTTTAATAATTCCTGAACCACTCAGCTATTTGACAGAAGTTTATAAAACTTTATTCACAATAGAGCATTGTACAAAACAATTGGGAAGGCACTAAAATGAGTAGCGAGAAATTAAAGCAGCTGTTCTCAGACAGTGGTTTGCAACTCAGAGGGAGCAGTAAACTCCCAACAAAGCTCCATCACACAAATCAGTCTGTGCATCTGAAGTGCAGCCCAGCAGAAATGTTAAGACAAGGTAGTGAAGTTTAGACCTTTATGTCAGAACTTAACACTTTAGACCTTTAGAACATCCAGCCAAGCTAAATTCAATAAGTACTCAGAATTTTTCAGACTTCTGATTAATTTTATCAGAAAGATGATGCTAAAAATTACCATACTCAACTCAGTGTTTAAAAAGTTTCGCTCCAAGTATGTACCATGGCAACCACCACATATCAATAGGCATACACAAAATTAAAGGATTTTCTTTCATAAAATTCACAGCCTTCAGGTTTACAAACCAATAAATGGAATGACAGAAATAAAGAAACTGCTAATCTCTGTATTAAAGGAGCTTTAAAAATTCAACTAAAAAGCCCGAAGGACTTTCACTGTGAGGTAACTGGTTTTAAAACAGCAGATGAGTGTGAAGCTTTCTATTAAACATATCTAGCTCTGAAACTAGCTATACTATATTTGCATTTTCTTATCAGCAATCCTTCCATCCATATTGTTGAGTTCATATATTACCGTGTTCTTAAAAATAAACAACTCTTAAGCATAAATGGATTTTAAGAACAGAAAATGGGCTTAAACTAAAAAATGAAAACTAGAATAAAAATGTATTTAATTCTGAAAACTTGTTTTGAAATAAGTCTTCTGAAAACTTAAATGGTACTTCAGTAGTTTCTGATAACCCTTAAATATGCTGTTAGTTATGACAACAAATTAAAATAGCAATAGACAATAAAACCATTACATCTTAAAAAAATGGAACAACTTTACTGCCCATAGAACTAGTGGGAAACATATGATTTAAACATATGCCACAGAAAAAAAATTGGCAGCTTTTACAAGTGACAGAATAGATATTTGTCTCCAAAAAGTCAATTTTTTGTTGGTGATACTTCTGCCTTAATTGTTGTAGATATTTTTTCATCTAAGAGATTTAGACATATTCCTGCATCAGAATCGCTTCATTTGAACTTGAGAAAATACCAAGAGGCTTGTTTTCCTTCTTCTAATCTATGAATAAAAATGAAGTCAGGAGAATGAGAACTCCTAATGCCTTGATGAATTTAACGAGAATAGATTTGGTTGGACTTTTTGTGCTCTTGGTTCTGATAATTACTTTAATCAAAGTTAACTTCTTTAACACATAATATTTACAAAGGTTCAAAACATGTTACAGTAAAGGGCTGCTGAAGCTTCTTCTATGCAAAACAACAACACAAGATATAGAGCAATGGAAACACAAGGATACTGCTGAAGGTGACATTACTTGAAGTGGTGATACATGAAGTGGATTGCTGAAGTGATCCAAGTACATATTTCATAGCATAATCTAAAATGTCTACCAAAATAGACATTCATTCTTATAAGCAGAAAGCAAAAAATAGAATTTGGAAGTTTAGCTTCACATCCAAAAAAACCCTTATTAGCTTACACTGAGCTAAAAAGGGAAGGAGAAACTGTTCTTCTCAAAACATTACTTCTGAAATTGAGTGATGCTCTCCAAGCATTATATTTTATGACTGATTATCTGAAACTTTTAATGGCAGCTTCCTGTAATTTAGCAGTTATCCTTGTTACTGGGCATAATCCATAAGTTAGGTTTGGAAATTACGAATCACCTGGTAAGACATTTTGAATTTCATCTGTATGAGCAAAATGGATTGTATGGCAATCATAGGAGCTTGGGTATGATCCACAGCCAACTGAAAAGATGCGATGATTTTCAAAGGCAACACAACAAAAACCCTAGTTCTAAAAGGAGCTTATATAATGAAAGTTAAATAGTAGAAAAATTAGTATTAATGAAGTCTTAATATCTTCTTCTGAAAATGAACTGCATTCACTTCCAGGAAAAAATATATTAAATATAGACATAAAGCCAACCTAAAAATCTCACAGCAAAGGCAGGCAGACATCTGGTGCCTGGAAACCTTGTGATTCCCCATCCCTCAAATTATTAGTAGAATAACTGGACAGATTTCACAGCCAGGAATCCATGGTTAGAGACTGGGCCCTGCCAAAGTCATTTGCAGGTTCAAACATTCTTCTGCCAGCTCATCTAGGTAACAGCTTGTAGCAACAGCTTAAAACCTTATAGGGCTCCTGCCAGCATTTTGTACTCTTTCCATTTCCTAAAAGGCGGGTTTAGCCAAGCAACAACAGTCACTCATCAGCTTAACATCAATTAACTTAAAGATTCAGATTAGTTTTTCTGGATCTTTCTTGCTCAAATGTCTTCTCTTCCACTCAGATAAATCTTCAAGGAACTGGGTTACAGCAGGGATCAAAAAAAGAAAACTTGGGCTGGTGATCTCAATAACAGAGGACGAAAATGGGAATAATTTCTGGTTTTACCTTCCTTACAAAATGACAGCTTCCAGTCCAGCCTGCTCTGTATCATCTGCAGAATCTTTCTGCAGAATCTCTCTTCACCTATGACCCCTACTCTAAAGCACTTAGAGCAAATTATTATCTCCTGTGTATGAATAATATACTAAAACAAGCACCCTTTTTCTCCCGTTGCCTATTACATGATTGTTTCCTAAAACTACCAACTTCGTTAAAGCTAATTCTATTTTCTTTTGATTTGTTAAATTTTACAGAAAGGAAAAAAATTAAGATCAAAACTGCATTACTTATCCTGTGAAGATACAAAACAATTTCATTTAAGTACCATGCTCTTCCTCACTATCTTATAATATTGGAACAGTAACATTGGAAGAATCACTCCCAGCACTAGAAGAAACTTCCTACCTCATATAATTTGTTAACCCTTTGAGAAAGCTTGAATTTTTTTTCCTTTTTTTCTTACAGCACAGATCCCCATCAGCCAAGAAGGAAAAAGACTGTCTGCTTGCCTAACAGCTGAGTCTTAGCATTTTTCAGCTTTCCACAGCAAAACCATCCTATGGTATACATACAGACTGGAAGAAGTACTTGGGAACAGCCTTGTCAACAAGGACTTTGGGATTCTCCTGGATGAAAAGCTGGAGTGACCTGGCAATATGTGCACACAGCCCAGAAAGCCAAAGGTGTCCTGGGCTGCATCCCAGCATGGGCAGCAGGGTGAAGGAGGGGACTCTGCCCTTCTCCTCTATCCTCAGCAGACCCCACCTGAAGTGATGTGTCCAGCTCTGGGGTCCCTAGCACAAACAAACACTGAAACACAGCAGGTCCAAAGGAGCAAGAGGAGAAGGGCACAGAGATGACCAGAAACCTGGAGCACTTCTCGTACAGACAGGCTAAGAGTGATGGGGTTATTCAGCCTAGAGAAGAGACAGCTCTGGGGAGATGTTATTGCAACCTTTTAGGACCCAAAAGCTTATAAAAAAGAGAGGGGTATTTTTTGCATGCGCAGATAGTGACAGGACTAAGAGGAATGGTTTGAAACTAAAAGGGGAGAGATTTAGATGAGATATTAGGAAGAAATATTTTTCTGTGAGGTTGGTGAGACACTAGAATGGGGTTGCCCAGAGAAGCTGTGGATGCCCCATTCCTGGAAATGTGAAAGGCCAGGTTGGATGGGGCTTTGAGCAACCTGGCATGGGCAGGGAATCTTCCTTGCCCACGCCAGAGGGGCTGGGACTAAATGGTCTTTGAAGTCCCTTCCAACTCAAACCATTCTGTGATTCTATTCTAATAGACAGCCTGGTCAAAAAGCAAATAAAGGCTAATTAGACATAACCACCTAGATTCTAGACAATTAAGTCGTGCAAAGAGGTTTTCCATGCCTAGATGAACTGGAAGGGGTTTTTTTGTTTGCTCAGGAAACCTGAATTTCAAATAAATGTCTCTCCAAATGATCTTTTTAATCCACACATTGTGAAAAAAAACCCTAATATAGATTTTTTTTTTGTTTTGACAGCAAGTTGAGTTGGTCTTTGGGAGTTCTAAAAATAAAGACATTTTCTTTTATCTCTAAAAGGAAAAAATCTTTTCTTTGATATAAAGCTTTGGTGATGGAAAATCTATATGAGTACTTGCACAAAGGCAGCAGCAATTAATAACACCTCTGAATAGAAGAAGAAGCTGTGGCAAGAAGGGAAGCAAAAAAAAAAAAAAAAAGACTGCATTTTGGCTCTGAATGACTTGTCCTCTATAGAAAACAGAATCTGCCCTTTGAAACTAGAGAAGCCACCACAAAACAGACTACAAAGATTGGCCATTTTTATGATGACAAAGAGAGAGCTAAGAGAAATGGCCACAATGACCAACAAGAATCTGCACTGGGGAAAATGGACCCCACTGTGATCCTGTCAGACCTCTGGAGTGGGGAATAAGTAAGGGGGAGGGTTTCCTGTTTCACGGATATGAAAACTGGGCTGGGAACAGAGAAAAGCAAGGATCACACTGTAATTTCTTTCTAGCTGTAGAAAGTACCTTAGAATAAGGCAACAGATTCTAAGGAAGACTTGTGCATACCTGCAGCCTGCAAACCAGCATTTCTTTCCAGGGTCTGCTCCAGAACTCCTGCCTTGCATAGGTAACAGCTGTGTGACCCTCACTTAAAGCAGAGGAAGAAAGATAAGATGATGTAGGAGCATTACGCAGGCACCAACCAAAATAAGCCAAGTGTTGTAACAGCCTGAAGAGCTTCCCACCCCACTCTCTCATCAAGTAGTGAAGTGCAGGGCAGAGCATTAAGCAATCTGGAATTAGAAGGTTTTTTTCTTTCATTTTAAGTTGAGGTAAGAAAATTGCAGTAAGGCAGTTTCAGGAGTGCTATTTTTAGGGGTGTGTGTTGCTGTTGCTGCTCTTTTTCAATTAAAAGAGCACTAAAAAACTGATGACTCAAGAGTTCCTTCCTAGTCAGTAGTCTACTCTCAAGCTGATCTTTCCAGCTGTTACTGTATTAACACCTATATAGATATTATATTTTATTTTCTGGACATCACACTTCAAGCCTTACATTTTTGCAATTTGTTTCTGCCAAAAATCTTGGTTTAGTGATATTATTTTGCCCCCTCTATCCCTTGCTTCTAAATGAAATATCTTTATTTCTGCCTGAAACCAGTAGTTTAACAGTAAAAACATATTTCTACTTCTTGCCCTTCAAAAGAATGAGACACTGGAACCCATTCCCAGGAGGGAACAGGGAAAAAGGAAAGTTTAATTGAGCTGAAAAAGGAGCCTGGAGGTCAATGAAAGTCTCCATGGGAATTTACTGTTTTAATCAGTTGTCCACTCTTATTTTTTGCTTTATTAACAGCATATTTAGCTTAGACCATCTCCTTAAAAATGTTTAAAAACCCAATTTATCTAGGGACCAAAAAAATTCTTCTCAATTTTAAAAATCAGATGCTGTTAGCATAAGGGCTACATTAAAAATAAAAGGGAAAAAGTTAAAATAGTGATGATATCCACATTTAAAACAGATTATAAAAACCTGCTTTGAAATCAATATAATTCTAGCACAGCTCAGCTAAATTCCAAAAGCTAGAGAGAAGAAAAATCAAAAAGTTACTGTAGGTTAAAGTTGAAGTGCTTTAACTTTGGCTTCCTAAAAACAAGACAGCACCATCAATAGATATATAGTTGATAGCACAGCAAAACAGTGTGTAGCTGAAACTAATATGTATTAAGAAACTGCTTCAACTTTTTTATTTTAAAGAAAGCATTTGAACTTGAGCACAAAATTGAGTTTCACTGAAGACAGAATGACAGATACACACGTAAATATTTCACCAAACTGCAGCCTAAGATAAAACTTTATAATCTCAAGATACTAGCCAATTTATTATATTTTAGTATGAACCACCTTTTATCAGAAACACCAAGGGCTCTAAGGCAATCATTACCACTCAACAACACTGCACTTTTCATCACAGAGGGCGCATCACATCCTGGGAAGAGGAGCAGGAAACCTGTCAGCAAGTCAAGGAAACATTTCTTCCTCTCTACCCTGCAGCTGCAAGCCCCACAGCAGGAGAAGCACATCACAGCGCTGCCTGAGCCTAGAACAGAACCACCAAGGTGGATGGGCTGGAGCACATGACATGCAAGCAGATGCTGAATCAGTTGGGATTGTTCCACTTTGAGAGAGAAGATAAAGAGAAAAGTCGGCTGTCTAAAGATACCTAGCAGAAGAGCAAGAAGAAAACAGACCCAGGCTCCTCAGAGGTGTGCAAGGGTAGGACAAAAGGCAACAGATAAGTTGAGATGCAGAAAATTTGGCCCAGATGTGAAGTCTGTTTGTTTTGTAATATGGAAATGAAAAAACACAGAGAGAGATGCAGACAGGTCATGATCAAAAACTTTACTGATAAAGTTCCTGCACAACCTCCTCTAATTTATTCTGTTTTGATTAGGGATTTGATTAGAGAACCTTCAGAGGCCATCCACGAGATTCTTACATGAAATGTACACCATTCCTAAGATCTGTGATGGTACTACTTATTACAATCAGTACTAAAGAAAAAGTAAGTTTGGCACTTTTCATGGTTATCTTAAACAGCAGTGACTGAAAAGCATCCTTACATACAAATCCTGTAAAAGTCAGTCATCTCCATACTGCCAACAGCTGATGTTTTGCAATTTCAGTACGAGGCTTTATTAATCAAGAACCTGCCAGTCACACTTGACTGGCAGCTTTTACCTTGAATTTATAACCCCTGCAGAAGATACAGATCAATATAGAAAACAGCAAGTGCAGAATACTAAACTGACAACTTCCATAACAGGTATGAAATATGACAAAGAAATAAAGGAGAGCTTATTTCATCTTTTCAATACATAAAAGAGGCTTATGAGATAATGGGGAGAGACACTGTACCAGGGTCTGCAGTGAAAGAACAAGAGGTGATGGTTTTAAACTAAAAGGGAGTAAATTGTATTGGATATAAGAAATAAATTGTTTACCATTAGAGTGGTGAGGCAGCGGAATAGGTTGTCCAGAAAAGCTGAGGATAACCCTTCCCTGGAAGTGTTCAAGGACAGGTTGGGATGCAAGGTTGAACAACCTGGTCTTCCAGCTAGTGGAAGGTGTCTTTGCCTATGGCAGGAGTTTGGAATTCACCCATCTTTAAAGGTCACTTCCAACCCAAACCATTCTAGGACTGCTAAGTGCTGTACCAAGGGAGTTCTGATCCCCTTTGCTTTCTCATCCTCATCTCAAAATGTGGAATATGGTAAAAATAGAGAAAGAGAATTAATAAATACTCACAACAGACAGTTCAAGGTCTCTCACATACTATGGAATAAATCTGCAAGCAATCTTCATGTAAGGCAAATATTCTTACATGAAGTGGAAAGCTTTTTCACCTCTTCAGCATAATGAAGACAGAATGGCATTGCTTAAATGCCATCTTTATTAGCAGTTTCCTTACAAGTTTAAAATATTTTAAAAGGCAATTCTTTTAAAACCTGCTGGAAGTCCAGTAGAGTGTAAGATAATAATCTATTTCCCCAGTTCAGTAAGCACTACAAGGTAGACACATGCAGGGCAAAGGCCTTTTCATGGCTTCTCTGCAGCCTCACTGATCTAGCAGATAGAAAGGAAGATCAGAAAGGTTGTATTAAATTATTTAGAGACCCGAAACCCATTTTTCAAGAAGATACAAGAATTCTCAGATATTTCCTCATAATTTCAGTGAAGCAGATTTTTATGTTGCTTTAAAACCCTTTCCAAATTAACCATTATCTGAAAGAAATGACACTACCTGAAATCAAACATGGTGCAGACAAACTTCAAACAACACTTTTCAACATCCAAGTGAAAGTATGTGTCAGCAGCTAGTGGTTACCAAACAGCATTTCATTGTCCCAAGAAGCATGTGGTTTTTCTAAATTTGAAGGAAAAAATACCACTAGCATAGCTGAAATTTAAGATAACCTTTTTGATTTCAGGGTAAATTGTAGATTTCCCACTCATGATCAGCCATAAAGAATACCTGTGGTGCAGAGAAGGGACAGAATTTTACCCAGATATGTATATCCTCTATAATGCACAGGAGCTATTTTTCCAGGATGTTTATCTACTTTCCAGAGGCAAAATGACTTGTTATGAAAAACAGATATTTGAAGGATAAGCACCAAAATAAACAAGAAAAAAAAATCAAGTCCTAGGTCCTGTTTAACCAAAAAAAAGGGAGGGGACAATTCCCTCACTTAGATTTTGTCAGACTGCAGCGACTGATGAACATAAAGGCAAAACTGCTTCATATCACCAGTGAGTTACAACAGTCTGGTTGGCATCAGATTGGGTCAGGAAACAATAGAAGTTAATTTTCAGTGTCAAATATAAGAAGCATCTACATCTTTCTACGGATACGGAAAATATTTTCATATTTCTCAGCAAAAGCATCATTGCCTAGCTGTGCCTTCTGCCAGCTGCCACCAACCTTTTGAGCAAGCTGAAAGGAAAAATCCTTGTAACTTGTAAACAAAAACATAGGGAGAGCAAAGCTGGAAAAATGCTGCAGAATTCAGACCATCTATGTTTTAGAGTGGATTTCCAAATACCTTCAATCACTAACCTTGTATTTGCTGGCTTTCTCTGAGCTGTCACTTAGTCACTGAGAGAAATCACCACTGCTTATCATGCAGGCTCTGTTGCTAATCTGAAAAGCTAATTCATTTCCATTCTCTACCTATATAGACCTTTAAGGACTTTGTACCTATGCAGCCAGGTTGAAGACAGCAGTAGACAAGCATTGAAGAAGGAAAAAGCAAAATACGTCTGCAGTCATAATTTCTGCAAGTGTCTTACCAGAGATAAGTACGAGCCAACAAATACATGCAGTAATGACTGTTCAAGTACCTTAACAGTCATCTAAAGGGAACGGTGGATATTTAAAATCAAATATAGTAAAACTTGCAGAGTAATACTAAGGACATAATTTGATCTCTGCATATGACACAATGAACTACAAGCAAGCTACAAGCAAATGTATGGTAACTTGGAGATGAATTCCACTACAAAGGAAAGTAAATCCTTTAGAGACAGGAAATACTATTAAATCCTCCCATCCTTGGAAAAGCGCTAAGTTGAATTGGGGTAAGAGGAGGATACACATAACCCCTGCACTCAATTATCTTTCAGGTAACAATGGGCCTGTACACTAAACACACAATGAATTTTAACACAAAAGATCATTCGTTAGTAAAGAGAATTAATTTCTCTGGGCATTACACAGTTTAGGAAGCAGTATGATTGTATGCATGTCAGCAAGTAAGGCAGTGCAGTAGCAGGGATCAAAGTTGTTTGAAGCTGAGGTCTAGAGACATCCATGACACATTATTTTTAGGTTTTATGTCTAACTAGATTTAGGCCAGTCCCCCAAATAGAACATTGCCACTCATGGTCTGTTAGAAGCTGCCCTGAGACTCTATCATTGATTTAAACCTTCACATCTCCAAAAGAGTCCAACCACATTGAATGAATCTTTGGAGCAGACCTGTGGTTTAAGTCACCCGGAGGAAATTTCTCCATGGGAACCGACACCATTTTTTGACCTGATCAGATTAAAAAAAGAAAAAAAAAAAAAAAAAAGAAGTATGTGGGGATGAGGGATGACAATGGGAGATGGGAAGAGACTCACTGCAGAGCTACACTGCTGCTCAGAGCCAAAATGCTAATGCAGATGCAGTCAATGCATCTTCTACTGATAGCAGCTGGAATGATTCTGTACAAACCACACAAGGAAAAAAGCAATTATAAACTGCTCATATGAACTATTACATTTTAATTAAAATTAATTTAGAAGAAATATAGGATGAAATTAATTCAGTATTTTGTAACATTAGCACAATGTATTCAATCGTGCTGCAGCTCCCTGGAGGTCTGAGTTTCGGGGCTTTTTTCCTGTATTTTTTTAATTGCCTCCTCATTACTAGTTTTGCATGTTCAGGGTAAAACCTGAGAGCGATGTCATGTCCTTTATCATTACAGTTGATAGCTTTTGACAAGAAACAGAAGAATAAATTTTTCTGCAGAACAATTTTTCTTTTTTTTTGCAAAAGAATTGTAAGGTCCTATTCCCCTTTCTAGGGCTGTACATCTTTTTGAACAAGCCTAGTAAAGAGTGATAGAAAACACAGGGGTTAGGGGAGCAACAGCAGAAAAATAAAGGCAAGTGCTGAGAGCTTGTAATGTTCTATTCCCTGTTCTTTCATCCTTGATTTTCAGGGACAACCAATATCCAACTAGGAAAAAAAATTATAAGTTTAATATTAGTAGATAGTAGAATAGGAATATAATAGGATAGTATAATAGAATAGACTCCTCAGAAGAGGTCTGGCAAGGTTGAATAAATTGGCTTTTACTTTTTAAAATTGGTTTAAAGAAGTGTTTACCATGTAGCTACTGAAAGCTTTTGGAAACCAAAAGTATGCTTTCAATTGAAATAAAAAATCTTTTCCAACAGAAACATATCGAGGTACACATTATTGTTACAAAGCCAACAGCAATGGGAACACTGAAGAGATTAGAATATCAATGTTACTGCAATGTGACTTGATAGTCCCAGCTCCAGGAAAGACCACTATTTTAGTACATTTTAAATAGTTTCAGCTATAAGCCTTCACATCAAAAACAAATTATTCTTTCTCCTTCTCAGTGACAACACCAGATTTTCTTCTGTCAGACCTGTATACACCTTCTGACTATTTAAATGCAAGTCTCAAGGCAGGCATCCCACCCTCGCTGTCCCCTGCAGCATCCCAGCTTCACTTCAGCTCACCTCCCCCTTCCCAGCTGCACCCTGCAGACCCCTGGCCATTCCACAGCAGATCATGAGGCCTCAGGTCCTGTGTGTTTCATGCTTCCCTCACCATTCAGTGCTTAAAAATACCACAGGAAAGGGGACTCTCTATTGGCTTTAGATAATGATGACTTCAATTAATAACTGACTGAAGATTACACTCTTTTAAATTTTTCCATATTGCAAACCATCCTTTGCAGTATTAAGAAAATCCCACAAAACTTCTAAAGAAGCTGAGCAAGAGCCAGCACTGAACTGGGACAAAATAAAGCAGGAACTTGTGCTTTCAAGCAGTAACTTTGAAGAAAAATATTTGCTGCTGTCACATGAGAGGGATATGAGAAAGTGTTTACTTGTGCCATAAAAAAACAACCTACTGTCCCACATTGACTCAAAGTGTATCAGGGCATTTATAGCTGCTGCTTCCAGGTGCATTGCAGACCTTTGAGGATGACATGCTGGCTCTTTCACTTCTACACCAGATGTGGCAGCATCCAGCAGCAGCTTGGGTCACTCTGTGTATTGGGGCAGCAGCTGGCAGACAAGGTGATGCAGGTGACAGTGAAACCTGTGTGACTGAATGGAGCATTTTGCAGAAACACAACACACTACATTCTACATGTTTAAAATAACATGTGAAAATGGAAGTGGTCTGATATCACATGATTTTAAAAAAGCACACAAATTTCCCCTGAAAAGTACAGAGGCTAGGCTATAAGTCACCACCCATAATAGACACTGGAAAGACGTGGGAACCAGCAACATTCCTACTGGAAAAAAAACACCTAACATTCATAAAAAACAAAAAATCCTCTTCAAAAAAATCCAGATCCTCTACAAAAGGATCTGGGGAGGGAACAGCCTGTGGGAGAGGAATGATCCAAAGGCATAATCCCACACACATACCAACAAAGGCTATCAACACATGTTGCCCTTACTGAAAAAGGACACAGAAGGGTAGATCTGGCTCGGAAGCTTTGCAGCTGACTCAGGCAACTGCTCTTTCTGCTGTGCTTTCTACAGATGGCCTGCAGTGACAGTGTCATCCTATGCCACTGCCAAGCCAAGTGTTTAACTCCAAACCACCCAACAACCCTCTGCCACATGCCTCACTCAAGTGTGCTCCAATCTTCCACCAGTATCCACCACATATAACACATTTTATAGATGAAGTGCAAGTCTTCAAAGATGTGATACATGATGCTATTCACGTATAAGAACAGAGTCTGAGTATTTTTTAGACTGATTCTTCCAGATAATTCACTCTGTAAACTCACCTGTGAGCACAGCTAGAAGAAACTGAAGTAATGTCATCCCTCTGTGCTACAGTAAGAGTTCAAATTTTAAACATGTGACCTTCCCCAGTGAAGGACAGGAACTCGATTCTGTGATTGAAAGAGCAGTATTTCCCTTCACCATTCACGTCTGATACATGGTATTGCAATGACATTGATTTAAAATGGAAGGCTTTTCCATTCTCAGTGGACAAAGACAATCATCACAAATGTCACCTACGTGACACGCTTCTTCCCAGGCCCCAGGTAGAGAGAAGCTCTAAAAAGCAGCTGATATGACACAAAAACAGAAAAAACATATAGTTCTGTCTAGAAAAGAGACATGAACACTTGAGTAACCATTTCAGCCTGCCAGCGTGCCTTTGCATTTGTACAAGATGACACTGAACCATCCTGACTCTTCAGCCAAGGAAGCTCTCCTAACACACACTGTTGTAAAAGAACAATCCTAACTCAGCATTTGTTACCCAATTTCAACATGTAAACCAGGTCTTTTAAGACCCTTCCTAACACTACACTCGACTTATATTCAACTCCTCCAAAAGTCCAGGTATTTGCCTTATAATCTCAAAGTTCATCAATGACACTAACTCCCAGTAACATGAACCTACAAGACCAACTGCAAAGATTGTATAGATTACAAATTTTCTACAAATGCACTGTACAACTTTAAACAAGAAAAGTACGCTAAAACCAAAATAAGTTATTCCAGTCTCAAGCACTGTGATACAGATCTAACATCTGCATCTCCAACATCTTCCCTTATACAAGGATGGAAAGATATATTTAAGAAAGTATTAAACACATTAATCTGTCACTGAAACAGTGAATTTTGATTGTTCACATTTGGTATATGCTAGAAGGCAAGTCTCAAAGACACACAGATACCAAAGAGCTGAAAACCAAAACAAATTACATCATGATAATAACTTTTCAGTTAATAAGAGGAACACAAATGTTTTGGGTTTTTTGCTTGCTCTTGCTTTCTCAAAGAGCACTACTGTGATACCAATGGTTTGCCATCAAACAAAAAAGTAAACTGAATAAATGCAAGACATTTCAGAATGAGCTACACAAATAATTCAGTTACTTCTTCAAGTGCACTTCGTATGTTATACATAAAAGAAGAAAAAAATCCATATACTGTATTTTAAAAGCATTTTGCTTGCGTTCAGTGCAATACTCAGAATGAACATTTCAGACATCCCTCCTAGGTATACCTCCTAGGTATGTGATGGTCTTGCTTGCCCCAGAAGTAATAAATCTTTGTGGACATGGATAGCCCAAAAAAGGCTTGAACAGAAAGATTCATTAAATAACCTAACCTTGTGAGGGGAAAAGAACAGTGCCATTAAAACTACACTTTTAACATGTGAGAAAGCACTTCCCTTCTCCCTGCTCTTTTTCAGAGTCTGGTTGCTCATACTTAGTGACTACTGAGACTCTCAGAGTTATTGGGGAAACTTCAGCTGTGGCTTCTACGAGCCCAAGTCTTTTCTTCCATTATGGCAGTACTGTCATAGCATGTGCAAAGTGCCCAGACAGATCCTTTGGGAAGGATGTTAACTCAAGGTATAGTTGAGATGTACCATCACATTGCTCATGCACAAATGGTGTGCTCCACTAAATGGAAACTGTTTCACCAAAAATGTTATCTGATGGTAAAATGCTATCCCAAAAAGCATCAACCAACCAGCCCAAATGCAGAGGTGATCACTCCCTCCTGCCAACATGGGGGCAAAGTTTAGGACATTGATCTCAAAGATCAATGCACAAGATTCTGTACCCTTCTGGATTTGACATCTCTCTTAAACAAGCTATAAAAGAAAAGAAAATTCATTTAAGTAGGCTGACATGACAGATACAGACTAAAAGTAAGCGTGGGGAAAATTTGGAGTTCTGATTTCCCTCAGGTACAGCCAAACTTGCAAACCTGCAGTTGTGAGTAGCAAGTCTCAGTTCAATTTTTCCTAATCATGCCTTGCAGATAGCAATCCATTAGTCATAGTTACTGAAGCAGCAGAAGAAACAAGCAATACCTATCCTGGCAAAGTATCACAAGAATTAAAGAAAGCAAAAGCCAATGGCAAATCTCAAGAAGTAATAAAAACAGGTTAAAGAAATGAAGAAAATATGAACTAACTAAAAGTGACCGTGCAACAAGCATTCCCCAGAGCTCATCATTCAGGAGGTCTATACTTCAAACATGCATCAGGTATTAATTTGTGACTCCTGTTTTCACTAGAAAGCCTTTCATACAAATTACATTTCACCTCGGAACCAGTCAAGATGTAATGCAAGTGATTGTCTGCATCTGTCTTTGGGGATCCATTGACCTAGTTAGCTATCTAATGCAATTTCTGGCAATTGTGCCTTAAGTTTTTTTCTTTGTGTTGTTTAGTATCAATTTTTAAAGAGACTGTAAGAGTGTTACTGTGTCTTTGTGTGGCAGCTCAGCTGACACACAGAAACACAGGAACAGGCTCCACTGGTGGTGCTGGGCTCCTAAAACATTCGGAACAGTATTACAGCATCCTAAGTTTGCAGATGAAGACACATCAAAGCACCAGCTTCAAATGCAACAGTAAAGCCAGCTGAGACAGATGTCTGAGACAGTCCCTGTCCCATACCATCTGGCTGTTTCAGACTTGTGTGAAACATACAGACCACAGAGAAACGCTCCCCATAGCATCTAGGATCCAATCACAACATGGAGACAATTTGTTGTAGTTTCATCCTCACAGAGATTACCCAAACTAGCCTCCAAACAAGGATGTACAAGAGAATATCACCCTGAATGAAGTGGGACTCTATTCAAGAACCACAGAATAACAGCCTGAACACTGCTTAGTTTAGCAGCACCCACTTGGGTACATTTGACAGAAGTGTCAGTATGAAGCCAGCTTTGTCAACATCCACGCTTGGAGCTTCTGAAGAGCTTCCACCCACGGCTGGCACACACCCACTGCCCTCCCCTCAAAGCACACACAGCATGCTCATGTACTTCGGCTTCAAAGTTTGAGGATGGTCTAGTACTGCCACGGGTATTTGTGGGAATCCCATCACAAGCTCCAGGCAACCCTTAGAAACTTCCTCTGGTGCCAGGCCCTTGTCTGTTCATTCTCTGTAAAACGGGATTAGCAGATCTTCACTCCATGAAGAATTTTGAAAATACAGTCATTCAGAAATCTAGGTGCATAATTTTTATATAGAGGCATTTCCTAGTCATATTGCAAAACAACAAATACTTTTTCTGAAATAGACTGAAGAACTTTGTTAACAGGAGAAAAATCCTACAAAAAATCTGTTCAAAAAGCCCAAATTAGTTGCTGTAAACTTTTGGAAAACTTAGTTATTGCCCCCCCCAAAAAAAAACCCCAACGAGACTACATGCATAAGAACACCTGAAAAGATGAAAAAACCTCAGATTAACAAAAAAAAAAGTTATAGAATTAAACATATTCCATACTGGAGTTAATCTATGGCTAGCATTTAAATACGCATAATGTACTAAAAGTTTACGTGTGACCAGAGAGTTTCATGGATAATAAATCCAAAATCATCAGAAACTAGGAGAGATATATATATGTGTGTGATATTTACTTAGGTAAAATACCATACATGCTCAAGTCCTATTCTTTCCTAGATACTTGCTGTTGACTCCTGCTGAATCAAGACACAGCTAATGGGACTACAGAAGCAAACACATGAGCAGAATTACAGACAATTTAATGCTTTCCTTTTCATAAAAACGTGAACACTTCACTTCTGCACGTCCTTCTAACATTACTGCTAAATGCTCTTTTGATGCTACCAACACATGCATTTTGTTAATTAAAAAAACCCAAGCATGCAACTATCTGCCTGCAGTCACTTGAGTCCATCATCTATAGGAAAAGAGATGAGACAAGAACAGTCATCTAGCAGCACATTTATTGCCACTAGAAGATGCCATGTAACAATAATAGTAAATGGTGCAGGCACATTCCATAGGTGACACCTACAGTATGTGAAATATATTGTGTCTCAGAAATATGCTGAAGATTTGATACCTTGATTCTATTCTCAATTCTACCGGAAATTAAATCACACTGCCTCAACTATTTATTCTGTCAAATAGCAAATTGAACTTGATCTCTTTATGAATGAAGCTGAGTAAGAACCACTACCTATAGGCTACCCAGTACCCAGGGGAAGAGTTATAAAAGGAACTGAAGCCTTTATTTCCAGCCCATCTTGCACACACCCTGTGCAAAACACTCCAAATGGAAGAAAATAGGAGAAAGTGTTTTGCTTGAAATGTTTAGGAATTTGGTTCCATGCTGTGCTTCCCCACAGCTCAGCATCATAGTGCAATTTTTAGAGTTCAACAAGACATGCTTTTTTTAAGAAGAGAAGAAAGCGCAAAATTTTCTTGTTTTAAGGCTCACCAGTAGCTCACAATTACAGGATACTTTACCAAACAAAAACTTAGCTGATGTATTATCACAGTAGTGTGACAGTAGTAATAGATGTAGTAATACTGCAGTAATAGCTGTTCTTACACATTGTTACTAAGAAATAGAACATAGGAAAATATACAGAGCCTTTACAGGCTCCACTAAACATTCTCTGCTCTCACTAGACATAAAAATGAATCACTGAAAAAAAACCACACAGACACTCCCTAAAGAAAAACAAGAGTCTGTACTTCGTGAAATTAAATCTTTTAAGTAAGCCACTATTTTTTTTTCTCCCAATTGAACAAATACATTTCAAACCTGCCTGAATTAATTTTAATGTTAAATCCAAATTTATTCTACAGGTAAAGTTTAGCTGTAATGTATTAGTATAAAATTCAGGCCTAAAGGCAATTTCTATTATAAGAGGAGTTTCTATGTCATTCAGGGCTTATATTCTCAATGGAACTCAAGCTGCAGCTTTAAACACTTTTCCCTTTGCACCTACTTCAACTATTGTAAGCTTCTACAAAAAAAAAAAAACTTGAAAAAAACTACTGTGCTTCTCATCGTGGCAACAAAATATTACACTCTTTCATATGATATCATACAGGATTTACACAAAATTGATGAGTAGTTATCTATTGTTATGTCTTACAATTAGAACTCACACATTTTTTCTAATATAACACTAATATCTCAATATCATTATTACAAAATATAAGCAAAAAATTGGTTCTAAGACTGATTTCAGCATAAAACTATATTCAAATTTGCAAAACCACTTAAAACTTAGAGGGAAAATTTTATCACAAAATAAAATTAATACATTTGGGAAGAACCAGAGAATGAAAAGAAGACTTTGAAATTATCCAAGTCATGATAAAAGAAATCTGCTTTGAAACTGCTGAGCTAAAATTGAACACTTCTCTTCAGATTCA
Organism: Toxostoma redivivum; assembly: GCA_013397375.1. Taxonomy (NCBI): domain Eukaryota; kingdom Metazoa; phylum Chordata; class Aves; order Passeriformes; family Mimidae; genus Toxostoma; species Toxostoma redivivum. The sequence goes on from VXBI01004730.1 coordinate 523,289, forward strand.
TAGGTTCTAAAATACATGTAGGGAAAAGGTAAATACAGGTTTTGCAGGTTGATTTTTCTGTACTGAAGTTAGGGAAGAAAAGAATGTAAGTTTATCATTGGGCAGAAGAGTGCAAGTTTATTAAATCTACATTTTGAAAAAATCCTCTCAGTTGAATTTGAAAACCAGTTTCAGCTGGTAAGAAAAAAATTATAAAATCAAAGCATATTAGAAGACCTTATTTTAAAATACATTTGTGATGCCACATCTCTTGATACATCCCTTATAAATTTCAGTCTACTAAAATGCATCTACATCCATGAAAGATCCATAAAGGTTTTTCAGAATTCTTTTTTTTAATGTATCTTCCCGCATTTGAACAGAGAATATCTTGGCCTCCATCAGCCACATTTGGGAGGTGTTGTCAAAGACACAGCTATACAGACCAGATGATATTTTGTGTTTTGAGCCAGGCTCTCACAGCACAACAGACCTGGCTGCAGACAATAGGGAATGTTTCCTGGATCAGAACAGAACGCTAAACTGCGCGATAACATCTCAAATTTGTAAAATACAAACAATTTGCCTTAAAATAACTAAATAACAAAAAAATAAATTCTATCTCCTCTGTAACGCTGCTGGGTTACACTACAGTTGCATTCAAATATAGAATAAATGAAGCTACATTTAAAAATGTGTCTTTCTGTTTATTTCCAGGATTTACATCTAATACTTCATGTCAACATATTATCATGATGCAGCCTTGGAGTACATACATTATTTCTAAGCTTACAAAATTATTCATCCACAATAATTTGGTGCATTTATTCACAGATTTATATAATATAAAACTGGCTGTTTTTCTGTGATAAAGCTTTCAACACCAACAGCTTCTTTGGCTCCCAGCAGCTCAGATATCCAAAGCCCTTTCCTTAAGTCTTGATTGCTCGTGCTGGATAGGAACTGGAGCACAAATCCATTATCCAATACCATAGGCAGCAATCAGGTGGCACAAACTCTGTATCTTTTCAAGATATTTCATCTATTGCATTTAAGCAGTTAACACTAATTATTTGAATTATCAAGGACAGCCACGTGAGCACCCAATGTGATGAGGGAAATCAGTGTGTACTTCATAGATAATATCTGAGTCTGAAAATTTAGGTTGATATTTTTGCAGAAAATATTCTCAGGCTGTAACTTTAAGAACATCTTGACTGCTGTTGCAAAAGAAGACTGAATGAAATCTGATATTGTATCAACTGAAAAATCAGGTTTCAACCTTGGACTATGTTCCCACCCTGCTAAATGAATTTGAGTTCCTGTAAAGTTCTGTCAGGGTATGGCACAAAAAATCAAAATGTATGTGTGACCAAAAAAGATATCACTTGTTTTTTATGTATGCACAGTATGCTTTAATAACAAGAAACTTTGGTTGCACAATATGATCTATAATATATGAATTAGGCTGCCCATACTCCCTTCTTAAAAAGACAAAATTCCACAGATATTGAATCCTGAGTCCTCTGTAGTCTAGCCTATGGATTTGGGGAAGATTTGGAGCAAAGGAAAAGCAAACAGCTTGAATGACATACATATGAGAGATAGGGCAGGATGATTAATTTGAGGCGACTCACTCATGAATAGGTGGTTTTTGGGTACTCTATAATGGATTGTTCTAATAATGTGCTTCAATGGATGTGAAGCTCTGAACAATCTAATCTAGAAGGAAATGGTGCCTCCACTGTTATCCTGAACTCTAATTAGAGTAGGATAAACACTTCTCATTATGTTCTACCCTATTTATTTGTAACCTGCTATCCCCTACCAACCCCACCAATCTCATGTTCTTTGGTAAATACTGCTTTAATTTATCTTCTGATAAAAGACTCTGATGCCTCTTGTCTCTTGAGTACTACTAAAAATAATCATCATTTCACAAGCATTAAAAATTTAAAGTCTCAACAAATTATGGAAGATGCAAAGCTAATAAGTTAACCATTTAACTCTACTCAATAAAATCTACTTGATAAAAGATTGGCATATATGCAGATTTTATATATATCATTGCTATACACAGTGGAAAAAAGGAAAAAATTACGGAGGCAAGAAATATATACATATATATCAGAAAGAGCTTACAGTAAAAAAAAAATTAATTAAGTATGGGGCAATATAGATGTATTTTTCTTTAATAAAAATCTTAAGATTTTTTTGGCTGTGAAATGTACTATTCTGCAACTGCCACCTTCATTTTAGACCAGCAACAGCCAGAACCACCTACATTTTAAATTTGCTTTTATTGCCATAGAAACGTATATTTGCTTTAACTAAAAAGGAAGTCTTCTGGCTCAATCGTCTACTTTCTATATCATACGCTACAGAAGACATAATTTATTCATTTACACATCTATACTTGCATACTTTTAACATAAGCTACATCCACCTCAGCTACTATGAAAAATTACATGTGGTTTGTGTTAGATAAGATAGTTATAAAACATTTATATTAAAATTAATTACTTCAATCTACTCTATATAAACTCAAAAGGACAGAATTACTTTAAAATTATTTATGTTTTTAAATCAATCCAATTTCAAGTATACTTTTGCTGACTTTTACTTCAATAATAATGTAATGCTCAGAGCAATCATGCACCATTTTATTAAAGAATTGTAATTAAACCTGTGTTCAGTAAGAGATGGGAAACAGGTCAAAACACATAGAAGAAAAAAGTATTTTTGTTCTTTTTAAAGCCACTGACACCAAGAAGAATGCACACCAAAAAATTAAAGACATTCAGTGCTAATAAAAAACCAAATATGCAGTTTTAGTACCAAAAGAAAGATCTCAACTATTCCTGTAAGGTACTAAAGTGCTGTTCTACAAGGCAAAGAAGTTCCTCAAGTCCTCACAGTCCCAGCTCACCCAGGTTTGGGCACACAGACACCCCACGACCAGCACTGGGTTCCCACCAGCCCCTGCCCACCTGTGCAAAGCCACCAAGACAAGGCTAATGTGTGTTACAGCAAAGATGCTTGTTTTGTAACCCACTACAGTAAAATGTGAAATGGGAAAACCAGTCATTTCAGCAGGAAAGGCAGAGTAAACATGCAGCATGTTCAATTTTAAGTTGTTACATGCAACACAGCAACTTCAGTTCTCAGCAATTCTTAGCAATTCTACAATCTCCTTGACACAAAAGTGGGGAAAAATAATGGCATGTAAGGTTTACCAATGCTAAATTTTGGCCTGAAGTCCACTCAATAAGGGAGGAATTGAACAGTCACTAGGTGTGGCTAGTAAAAGGAAAAAAATTTTCAACTTCCCCCAATATTAAGGTACAGAACAATTCTAAATATAATTCACAATATTGGAGAGAAAAAAAATCATTCATAAATCACCATGGCTGCATGACAGGATAACTTACTTTGACTGGATAACACCATTTTCCATATGACTTTTGGTAAATATTTGAATATCCATAGATATTAAATTATACTGGCTTAGAAAACATTAATTCTTCTTAAACAGAACTACTCAGCAACAAAAATGTTCAAAACCACCATTATCCATAAATGCAATATTTAACTCTGACTATTCTAACTATTCAAAGGAAAAAAACTATACACAAACTGATCACTACAGGAACAGTGGAGTGATCCTCTCCTCATAGGAAAAAGACATTTAACAGAATAGCGGTTTCTTGAAGGGAAAAAAAATTTGCTAAAAAACGACCAGTGGTTTTTGTTGAAGGAATTGTTGATGGTAGGGGTGGGATTTTTGTTGTGGAGAAGTTGGTTTGGTTTTTTTTTTTTTTTTTTTCAGAAAAAAGAAAACCTGAAACAGGGGTGGAGAGAGACCAGTCACACTGATTCTTTTTTAATTTTCTTTAATTGCTTTCTCAATTGTTAACTGAGCTAATCAGAGCTTTGTGCAGGTAATTCTAGAACATGATAGAAATACCATTAAATATTTGTGAAAGCCATGATTTCCAAAGAAATCATGGTAAAAATGGCAAGAAGAAAGTCTAAATTAATTAGAAAAATTATTCATTGTGTATTATTCATGCAGCATTAGTTATCTTGTGCACACACACACATGCTTCAACCATATAAACCCTCTCAAATCTAGATGGACATTCTCCAGGAGGCTTGTAGCATTTTAGAATAGAAAATAGTGTAAAAAATTCCTAGAAAATACTTCCCTTATAGAAACACCCCTAAAAAAGAGTAAGCCTCAGACACATTTATTCAGATGATAAAAGGAAGAGGTTGTGCTCACCCTTCCTGTTCTGAAATAACACAGAATGAAAGCTCTTTCCTAGGAATTTGGCTCAATAGCAAGGATGGCATACTACAGTTTTTGAGCATTGCAATGGCTTAGGGGATACTACTAAAAAAACCTCAAACAAACAACACACAACCAAAAAAGAAAGCAGAATTCCAACTTTTTCTTGTCCAAAAAATTATGAATAAAACACAATTCTGAACTGGTACACCATTTGTGAAAACTACAGTCAAATAGAACTAATGTAAAGAAAGAATCTGTTTCTTATCTCCTAGATGAAAGCACTAAGCCTAAATACATATTCTAGTCAAATAGCCAACATGGAAGTACCATACAATTTTTCTTTTTTTTTTCCAAAGGAAGAATCCCAACAACTTGCTTTCTTAACATAGAGAAAGCTCAAAAATTTTTGCATAAAGGAGCACAGGTAGTTTGTAAATCACGAAAGCAACATACACAGCAAAAAACAACGTTAAAGATTTTGTTTGTTTTTTTACAAATCTGTCTTCAGTCAAACAAAACATAATCCACATATGGCAGCATGCCAATTATGGTAGATGTCACGTTGGTTAACAAGATTTACTGAAATGTTCAGTGCATGAATAGTTTAGATTAACTATCAGGCAGTGTGCAAGGACAGCTGCTTATTCTGAACCAACCTCTTCAGATTCACTAGAAAAACAGTGTCTGGAAAGCAAGAGAGAGAGAAAAAAAAATCACCCAGTGCTATTATTTTAAAATAAAAGGGAAAAGATGAGGATGGACAAAAATCAGGCAGGCAATACCTTGGTGAAGGTCTCCAGAAAGAACAAAGCTTTATTATATTGGAGGAGCAGAACATGACCTTATGTATAGAAGTAATTGCAAACACTGTTTATAACCCTTTTTTCCTAATGGTTTCTTTCTATTAACAAAATATTTAAATTTAAACAGGCTGTATAAACACTGTGTTCACCTGACTACTGAATCAAAGAAAAACTACTGCAGTTGCAGAATCATTAACTTCTGCTAGGTGGACCACGCCTCGCCCTTGTGCAAAGCTTGTCACATAAAAGGCTACAGAGGAAGAGTCAGCCTGCACTCATGTGGGTCCTGTAACACTGCAAAACAACATTATTTTTTAAAAATATATTTTTAAATTTTAATTATTATAGTGAAAAGGCTAAAAAGGGACCAATAGATAAAGACTGCCCAGCTACTTGTCTGCAGCATTTACATATAAATATTGTTATTAAAATCCTTAAATCTATTTTAGAGTTTCTTCACACAGTCTTAGAGCAAAGAAGCAGCAAGATTATCTCCAACTTTTGCCACAGAACTTGCCCTAAGAGCTAGCGCAAAGAACCATAGTGCTAAGCTTAGCAAAGTGTTAAAAATATTCCTCAGCAGTCTATAAAAAATTTGCTCCTATACCCATTAACATTTTCACACAACACTGTATATTTTGTCTGAATCCCTGTTGCATGTTAACAGGAGGCTCAAGCAGGAACATACGACTTAGAATTGTGTATTCAGTGCAGATGCTGGATTCAGCAGAGAAATGATGAAGAACCAGGTCCTTTTTTTTTCCCCTTTTCTAATTAACTGAGCTCTTGAATACCATTAGCACCTCTAGAGGCACCACAATTTTATTACTACTTAAGAAAGATATACATAAATAGAAAAAGTAGATCTACAATTTCAGATGAGAAACAAGTACATCAGTGTAACCATGCCAGGAAAAAAAAAAAAA